>VZRL01001198.1:474355-652219 GCA_013397895.1 Origma solitaria
TTTTTTTTGGTATGGTTTATGAAGTAAGAATATTTGTGGACTCCAAGGCATCACCTCACTCCTCTGTTTCGGGGTTCTCTTTGTAGGTCTATAGCTAGAGTGGTAACACCTGTCCTATATTTCAAGTGTAACAGGAGGTCTTTTGAGCAAACTATCATTTAGAAAAGGGCTAGATATTGCACGGTCCCCTGTGGCTCTGGGGAAATTTAATGGAGCTGTAGATTAATCCCCTCACCATTGCTCCATAGAGCATGAAGAGCAAATTCCCTCACCTCCGAGGAAGAAGTCAAATGTTCTCAGAGGGAAACCTCAGACAATTTTTCTCTTTCCCTCCCTCTTGGGTAGAGTTTTCTGTGGGAATGACTAAGGATTGACCCTATGGAAACAAGAATTTGAGAAGACTTATTATAAAATTGATTTTATTTCCTTGTCATTGTGAAGTTGTTCCCTATAGCATGTTCTCTAATGATTTATCCAGGAGTTTCAAGCGTTGTAAGTACCAGTGGTTCTGTATTTCCCTGGCCTGTCTCACTGACGGATGGCACAGACATGGGGATTACAAGCCACAGCAGAGATGAAAAGAGGGATAGCCAAATAAGATAAAGATGAAATTTCTTTTTTACTGTAGAGTAAACTGCTTGGGAGGATCAGGGTGAAACCAGTGGCATTTGCTGTGTATATTCTGAGTGATATAGCGGTTGAGATCTAGGCTACTTTTAAAGACAATGAAATTTGCCTCAGACACCCAACACTTAAAATTATCTACCTTTAAATCTGTTTCACTCTTTTCTTGTAGTATGTTTGTACAAATAAAATAAGAGCTTCTCATTCCTCCTCTCTTCCCCCGTGTTCTCTTATTGATGCCTCTGTCCATGCAACCCTCTGCACACTTCTTGGGAGGAGGTTGTGCTGAAGCAACAAAAGGTGTGATGTTCTTGAGGGGTCCCTGATCTGCTGAGCAACTTCTTGTGAGATTTACAAGTCCAAAGGATTGCCCATAAATAAATAAGACCTTTCAACACCTTCTGGCTCCTGGGAAACAAAATCCAAGAGATACTGAGTTTTGCTTACCACTTCCTATTGCCACTGTTACCGGAGGGTTTGCTATCTATTCAGTCCTGTTGTGCCGCCTGCCCCTTGCGCTCTGACTCCAGCAGTCACAGCAATATCCTGTCTCTCCTGCTACTCATCCATCCAATATAGCAGTGCATGGGTAATGTAAAGCCTGAGGATAATAACCTGGTATCTCTTCTGACTTCTACATATGAGATTTGGTGTTTGCTACTTCTTTTTCTATTTGGTATTGACTCTGGAAATTCTTACACAGACAGCAAATGCAGTTGTGAATTCAATCTCCAGATTTCTTTCTTTTTTTCTTAGGGCATGTCTTTTCCTTAATTGCTTTTGCTTTGTTTGTTCAAATTAAATATTTATTGCATTTTAAAGAAGAATGAACTTTTGGTACAAGATAATAAAGGATTTATCTGATGATAAAACATGTAAATCTTTCCAGAAACTTCAGGAGGATTTTAATATTAATGCAGATCAAATATGGAAATATATGCAACTTGTGAATAGTTTTATAGAAACAGGAGGAGCTGTGGTGTCAGTGTAGGAGTAATCCTTATTAGAATGAGTTTCTGATATTGATAAGACAGGAATACAGGATCTCTTTTTTTTTTCCGTTGCTTAAATCTCTTCATTCTTTTGTGAAAGTTCAGGAAAGAATGACAAATTCTTTTCTTTTTTTTTAAAAATAAACTGCTGAATAAATAATTACAGAAGAAACTATAGGGAACAAGTTTGCAGGGACAAGGAAAGACAATCAGTTTTGTAATGAGTCCTCTCAGTTTCTAATATCCACAGGGCCAATCACCAGTCCCACCCTATGGAAAAAAATAGAGAAAATTAATATTTTGCTATTTTACTATTTTAATAAGCGTAGCTGTCCCCCCTCATGAGGTGCCCTTAGGGTAACTCTTCCCTTCTCTTTGTATGAATTTAAGTATGAGGGACTAGTACTTAATATTCCTAGCTTAATACAACACATTTATTAAATTAATGTTTAAATGACTTAATTTTTTAAATCTCCCATTTATTCTTTCCAAATCATTGGAACCATATAATATATTTAATAGCAAAAAACACCAGAAAATTTAAGTTTGCAGACAAGTGAGAGGAGGAAACTGAGAGGTGATATGGGTGAATTTTCTACACAGCAAAGTTCTCAGTACCCTTTACAATTTTTAGAATTCTTTTCATGAGCAAATAATGATATAAAGTAGTGAAATCTCATAACCATTAAGAATGACCATGGAACCAGAGAATGTTGAGGTTCCTTCTTCATGCTTACAGGAAATATTTCCCTTTGGCATTTTCTGATCTCCATGTTTACCATAGTGACATCCCAGGCTGATTTGGCTTTCACACATGCTAACAGTTTGTACCAATCAATTTAATGAGTGGGCATGATTGGAGAGGTTTGTGGTTGCAAAATGCACAACAAGATCAAGGGCTTTATAAAATAAGGTAGGATTTTCAGAAGGTCCTGAAAGACCTAAGTCCTTTTTTATGTGAAGTCCAGAGTCCCAATAACCAGAAATTTGCTGAGTACAGAAAATTGCAGAGGAGTCACAGAATGCTTTGAGTTGTAAGGAGCCTTAAAGATCATCTAGTTCCAACTCCCCTGCCATGGGAAGAGACACCTACTAGAGCAGGTTGCCCAAAGCCCCATCCAATCTGGTCTTGACCACTTCCAGGGATGGGGCATCCACAACTCCTCTGGGCAACCTGTTCCAGTGCCTCACCAACATCACAGTAAAGAATTTCTTTCTAATATCTAATCTAAACCTGCCTTCTTTCAGTGTAAAGCCATTTTCCCTTGTTCTATGACTACATGTCCTTGTAATTAGTCCCTCTTCTCCTTTCTTGTTGTCCCCTTTCGATGTTAGAAGGCTGCTACAAGGTCTTCTTGGAGCCTTCTCTTCTCCAGGCTGAACAACCCCAATTCCCTCAGTCTGACTTCATAGGAGGGCTGCTCCAGCCTTCTGATCACCTCGGTATAGCCCTCCTCTGGACCTATCTAACAGGTTCCATGTCCTTCTTAATTTGGATGCCCCAGAGCTGGATGCAGCAATCCAGGTGGAATCTCAGAGAGTGCAACAGAGGAAGGGTCACTCTACAGAGAGACTGCTTTTCAGAGTTACGTCTCTTTGCAGCCTGTTTCCCCCAGAAGGAAATCTTCCAAGATTCGTTGTTGTGTTTAGGAGCATGGAATAGGTGGTGCACAGCCCAGAGATCCAGAGACCACCTTATTCTTCTAACACTTTCGGTAATGTTATCTGCTCTCAGTGGTAACATTACCATTTTGAATAAGCTTTTGAATTTGCCCAACATGATGAGTTTGCAAGTCTACATGTGAAACTCATTTGTGCTGTCCTCTGAAGTAATTCTGAAAACATCCTGCTCCCATTTATCATTCAGCATGCAGGTTTCTTTCACTTACTGTGTTCTAGGACGTGCTCTCAGCTAACTAGTGAAAAAACCAGGATGTTTTGCTCATTAGAGAAGCAATTTAATATTAAAGAAATAGTTTTAGTTTTATTTTAAAATGTCTCTTTGAATAAATAGTATACAGATTTTCCTGAGATGTGTTTTGAGCTGCTTGGAAAATGAAGAACAGAGCCTTGCACTGAAATTAATGGGAAAGTTCAGTGAAATTTGGATTAGACTCCAACGATAAAGCAATCTGAAATAGAAACATCATTAAAAGATACTGGTAATGGAACTGTGAGTTTATTTGTCTGAAAAACAGCTTGCGAGGTAATAAGTAATGAATTACTGCTAAGAAGTATATCTGTCTCTAAAGAGAAAAATGTCTTATGGAATGCATAGTACCTCTGTACTGATGAAATTATTAAAATAAGTACCTTTGAGATAAGGGTATGTGTTATAAAGATGACCAAGCAAACAGAGAACTAGGGGGCTTTTATGCTAATTAAATGATGGACACACAGTAAAGAGACAAATTGTTACTATATGCTAAACACAGAAAATCTAGAAGACCATCTGATTCATTCTGTCAGAGAGAAAACATGTCTGTTTAATTAAGGGCTGTAATATTGTATGTGTGCTTGCAGGCAGTGATAAGGTAGCTAATCTAGCTTTTCCTGAGATGCACTCTGTCTTTTTAGTGCTTAAATTTCAGCCTTAAGATTCCCCTAATGTTGCTGTTTGTATGGGATTGTTTCTCTGTTTCTGGCACATAACTGATTCCCTGAGAGGATAGATGCACCTCCAAATAGCAACTGCTTGTCAGGAAGACAGTTTTTCATACCTGGCTTTAATGCAGACCTTTATTTTACAGACAGGTTTCTCAGAGGCTCACGCTGTCTTATTTTTAATGAATTAAAAAAACCAGGGGTGAGTGGGAAACGCTGTCATGCAGGCATTCCAGATGCGGCTGGGACAACATCGCATTTGAATAACCACCCTATGGATCCGTCAAGCTGAGCTGAGACATGCCTCAGCAGCCTCGGCTCAAAATTGAGCCCTTGGAATGAGGGTGAGACACAGGAGAGCCCGCAGCCTGTGTGTGCCTTGGCTCCCCTCTCCGCAGTGCTCCAGCTTGGGAGAGCGCTGGCATTGGCAGAGCACTGGCTTACAGAGGAGCTTAATTGTGCCTTTGCTGTATTACGCAGAAACATATGGCTCAAAGCCTACAGGAAAATGTCAGGAATGGAATTTTGCAGCAATAACATAAACATTATTTTGCATGAAGTAAAATCAATATTTGTTGTCTGAGTGCCTTCCCAGGCTTTGAAAGCCAAGTGTTGTGAGATCTCACTAAGTTTGGGCTATTTGCTTCCTTTCCCTCCCCCATCTGCTGTTGTTTTTATGGGGAAGCTGCAATTTTCAGGTTTGTGTTCATGGGCTGTCCCTGGATGCATGTACAGACTGGGGAAAGCAGTGCCATGGAAAGGGACCTGGGGGTCCTGGCTGATGGAGAGTTGAACATGAGCCAGCAGTGCCCTGGCAGCCAGGAGAGCCAAGCGTGTCCTGGGGGCATCAGGCACAGCATCACCAGCTGGGCAAGGGAGGGGATTATCCTGCTCTGCTCTGCACTGGGGCAGCCTCACCTCGAGTGCTGGGGGCAGCTTTGGGTGCCACAGTGTAAGAAAGACACAGAGCTGCTAGAGAGAGTCCAAAGGAGAACTATGAAGATGGTGAAGGTTCTGGAGGGGAAACCGAATGAGAAGTGGTTGAGATCACTTGGTCTGCTCAGCCTGGAGAAGAGAAGACTGAGGAGAGACCTCATTGCAGTTACAACTTCCTCGTGAGGGGAAGAGGACAGGCAAGCACTGATCTCTTCTCTGTGATGACCAGTGACAGGATCCAAGGGAATGGCCTGAAGATGTGTCAGGTGAGATTTAGGCTGGATATTAGAAAGAGGTTCTTCACCCAGAGGGTGCCTGGGTACTGGAACAGGGTCCCCAGGGCAATGGTCACAACAGCAATGTGATAGAGTTTAAGAAGCTTGTGGATGATGCTCTCAGGCACATGGTGTGACTTTTGGGGATGGTGCTGTGCAGGGGCAGGAATTGGACTCAATGATCCTTGTGTATTCCTTCCAACTCATCATATTCTGTGATTCTGTGATACGAATTTTGCTCCTAATCATTGCCCATATAAAATATTGAGGTGATGGATATCTGCCCAATTGAAGTACCATAAATTCAAAGAAAAGCTGGCATGAAGTGTACCTTCTTTGCACAGTTCACTCAATTATTTTTTTTAGTTGAGTAGGTCTCAGTAGGACCAAACCAAGCCCCCACAAGCTTTGCAGTGGTAAACCTGTACTACTAGTGACTACTGCTCTGAGAGATGTGAACAGTGAAATTTTTGCACATTGCACCAGAATTCATTTGTTACTTTTATTTTAAATGTCCAAGTCTCAAAAAGCACGGAGTTCTTGTTAGTTCTTGGTGTGGAGCAGCTTGTACGAGTGACTGAACCTCCACGTGGGTCCCATGGAAGAGGTCAGAGAGCTGCTCTTGGTGATGAACTGTCACCAACAATGCAACCAAACTGATATGATTCTCTTTGTACTTGAGCTATACGTGTTTTCCCAAACAGATTAACACTGATTAGCAATGAATTATCAAGAGTAAAATGAATTTCTTGGCTTCTAGCCACTAGATGCATAGAAAGAATGTGTCTGCAGGAGGAGGAAAATGAGTATCCGTGGATGAATAAAACACTTGGATGTATTTGTTGTTTCAGGTTGTTGCCAGCTCAAAGTGGTCATTGCCAGTTAAATACACAGCCTCTTCTCCTTACAGTAAGCATATTGCTTTGTAGAAACGAGGGCCTCTTAAATAAATTCTTTCTGCTTATCTATGATTTTTGAATAGATTTTTGCTGAATAGCAGCACAGTATTTGAGCATTTCTGTCATGCAGAAGCAATCTGCTCTTCAGACAGTGATGCTTGCTTAAAATGCTGATGTTGATGATGCTGAAAACATGGGGTGAGGGAAAACTCAGGTCCCATCTTGAATAGGCTTGCAGAGACTGAGCTTCTTTAAGAGAAGGTAAAAGCCGTGTTAAACACTTAGCAGCAATTTAGAGAACAAGTGAGCAGTTGGAGTACTTTCTCTCAAGAGAAACATTACTTAAAAGGTGCTTGCTTCTGGCAGGTGAAAAAGAGAGAAATTGGTCCACCTGATTATGAAGAAGAAAATGATCAGTAAAATAGTTATTCTGTCAGACTGTGGCCTCTGCTCTGAAACAGAAGTACCCTTGCCTTATTTCACTGATAACAGGATGAGGGTGTGAGGCTTCCCAGTCAGCAGGAACAGGCAAACTGCATCCTCAACCCTTCAGCCAGTTTGTTTTAGTTATTCTAAGCAGTCTGATGCTGGGCACAATATCTCTGCAGTTAACAGGTGTATTATTACTTTAATTATCTTTAACTACTTGGCATGCTGTGATACTAGGCATTGAGAGATTCAAATATACAGTAGGTCTGATAAAAACTGTTTGTCTTGAATAGACCCAAATGCTTGTTTTTTTGCATAGAAGAGCTAAGGTTTGTTACTAGTTTGTTACTCATAATCTTGGCTATACATGCTAATTAATTTGCCAGCAGTCTTACGTTGACATCTGAAAAAGAAAACATAAAAATATAGATGATGTCCTACATTTGCTTACCAAAAGGACACTTTGGTACTTTTAAAAGAAAAAAAACCCAAATATTTTTAGCTGTTGTATGAAACCAGATAAAAACTGAATAAAAACCCAATTGTGTTTTCTTATGTGATAAACAGAAAGGTGAATATTTATTTCTTATTTCTGTATCTGTCTCCAAAGAGAGTACTTGCATGCTAATGAGGCAAAGGCGGGGAAAATGGTTATTCAACACTTTGCTTTTTAAAAGAGAATTTTGCTTTTCCTGCCTCCTTAGGAAGCAGATATTATAACAGACATCTCACTGAATAGCCCAAATATCTATAAAATCAGATTTCAAAACAAAATTTCATAGTAGACTAATGTATATAATCTAACACACATGCACTCATCTCTGTTTCTTCTCTTTATGCATTCATTTTCAATGGCTGCCTCCTTTTCCACTTCCCAGATCTTTTGCTTTCTTGCATTTTCCCCCCCTTTGGTTTGAAGCTACTCAGAACTGTGTGTCAGTAGTATTAACTCACATCTTAAAATTCCAGCCTCCTGATGTCTAGTTTTTAAAAGAAATGCACTAATGCGAAAAAGATGCATGACTTCAGCTTTTTATTTATTTCTAGGCTCACTGTGAATCCTACACCATGTGAGGCACCTGTGTATGATGGCTTTACAGTAAGATTCTCAGACAGTTACTGTACTGGTATGATGTTTCCAGACAAACACGCATATTGCAGGTGTGTAGCACTGTTTTCCCAGAGGTTTCTTGAAGGGTTATAAAGAGCATCCATGTTGTGGCAATGCACCAGTGTTTAGAAATTTTTGAGGAGTTCAGACATAAGCGGTTAGCCGTCCCTTGCCTTTAAGAGAATACATTCCAAGCAATTTGTCATCTCTCTGTTTTCAGCAACATTATAAACACAGCCTTGTGCTGATCTCTTGGCATAGCAGAGTATGCTTGGAGCAGTGTGTTCATTGAAGATTTTTTTTCACTCTTCAGCCTTGTGTGGATCTTTAACAACCTGCTATATGCTGCCTCTTTCTCTAATCTTCTGAGAGAGTCAGCAGGCACAAACTGTACCAAGAAAATTATACTGTACCACATTCTGAAACTGTGGGTTTGATTCCAGCCTGTCTGGTGGGACTGCTGCTAAAAGTCAGCATCTAAAGAAGCAGCTCATTTGAATTCTGGATGTACACGCAAGTTAATACGAATGTGCTCAGAGACTGAAGGCTGATGTATCAAAGACACCATTCAACACCACCTCAGGAATGTTCCTAATAGTGCAACCATTTTTTCTTTTCACTTCTGTCAAATTTATCAATGTCTGATGTCACTCTTTCACAAAGAGGCAGCCTATTAATATGCATAAAGTAAAAATAAAAGTTCATCCCTATGCATTAACATTTACTCATGGCAATTATGCCTGAACTTATTAAATTCGCATGTGCCCCTCTTTTTCTTTCTTTCTATTCCACCCCTACAGAAAGTGGTACCAGATCTCTTTTTATTAAGCTCCATATATATGTGTACCCCGTACCTGTATTTTTATGCATGTTATCTATATGTCTCTCTCTATATATACTTCAGCACTAAGGTCTGAATAAATTTACCCACTTTTTGTATCTTACTGCTAGAGCATTTCCAAGAAAACTAATGACTGCTTACCTGGAGCTAGACTGAGCTATTAGGTAGGCATGTAACTGCATTGCTCCAGGAAGTATACATGAAAGGAATTGGACCTGAGAGCAGCATAGTTTGTCTTACCTCTCCCTCCTCATTTGTGAAATGAAAAGGTAATTTGCACTTCTCCTTTTTTCATGTGCCTTTTTCTGGTGCAAGTTAATTTTCCTGTGCAGTGTGGCAGTGTGAGAGAAGGAACCAAGCAGCTTTCACCTTTCACCACCCCTCTTGTGCCCACAGTCCCTCTCTCCTGAGCCCGGATCATTTCCCTTAGCCTGGGGATTCCCTTGTGCTGGGCTCTCCCAGAGAAGGGACAATTTTACAAATATTATCTCTGCATAGAGACAGCCACAAGGTTAAATGCTGCGTGCTTCCTTTCATGAAATATTTGCCTAGATTCTCCCCAAGAGGATGAGCTCCTTGTCCCTGACCTTTATTGCTTTGTGCAGGGTGGGATGTGGCTGCGTGCCCTCAGTGCCGGGTGCTTGGCTGTCCCTCTGTGGGTTTAGGACACAAGGGTGGTGGGTAAAGGGAGAGTGTGCAGGACCTCACAGGATGTGTGTCAGCACTTTTCCCACCTGCAGCTGGAGGATGCTATGCCACAAGATAGAGTTTGCACTGGTAAATTTCCCTTCATCCCCTTCCAGCTCCACTCTGGGACCTGAAACTCGCAAATAAATGAGTCTCTGTAAGAACTTTGGGTTCAGGGAGGCAACTGCCTTCCACTCCCTGACAGGAGGAGATGGAAGAGGAAACACCACAAAAGTTAGACTCTGATTCCAAGGAGTAAGTTCAGAGTTATTGGCTCAGCCAGAGGAAAAAAGAGCTGCTATTGCAGTAATCACTGCAAGTACCTAGAGGCTATAGTCAGGATTGGAAGGATGCTCCTTTGATGTTTTCCTAAAATAAATAGAAACATTTTTGCTCTTTTAAGCTGAGTCAACAAAAGAGCAGCTAACTGCTCTGTTAGTCAAAAGGCCCCCGGCTCTACTTTGGTCACTTTTTCTTCTGCCGTGGCTTAAATCAGAGTTTAAATATTATCTTCATTTGTTCTCTTAGAGATTGACTGGAAATTAGAGGCCAGAGGAGAGAAGGGAAGCAGACCCCATGGCTTTAAAAAGGACAGCAGGATTTTGGTTCCTGTTGACTTGTGTTGGGTCACTCCTGGCTGTGTTCTCAATACTTGCATTTGCAGCTGCTCCCAGTGCAATATGCAAGCAGCCCTCCCTGGCTGGAGGCTACTCAGAGTGGTCTGCTCCGACTCTAGGCATCACCCCCTCACCTGGGGACAGCCACACTTGTCTGGCATCTTCAAGCTGGTGACTCTTGGGCTACATTGCCAAGTCCTGCTGGCTTTCCTGAATTCTGACTGAGCATCCCAAGATGCTTCAATCCAGCAGCAAACTGTCATCAATAATAACTGTATTCACCATGATTAAAATTCGTTCGTTTTCTTCAAAGTAACACTTGTCTGTGTGTTTCTGTTCATGTGACTAATAACACAATTAACCTCTATTTTGTCCACATCTGTACATTTGTACAGCTGCTGAAGCCCCTGTGAGATGGTGATTTATAAGCCCTTTGTGCCACTTGCCAGTCCCACTCAGTAAGAAACTATAACCTAACCCTTTCCCTAATGGCATTAAAAGGTGCAATTAATCAATAAAAGGGGTCAGTTAATATTCTCCACACGTAAATGCTGAACATCAGAATAATATGCTCTCTTGTGGTTGGCATCCCATCATTCTGTGGTTTAGTTAAAAAGGAAATTGGCAGGACAACCACAGTGTACACCATGGGATTGCTCCACGGATCTGGGGCAGCTGTTATAACTGCTGCAGAGAAACGTTTTCTCTGCTAAAAGAGTTTTTTTAAAATAAATAGACAAGTTAGTAGGGAGTAAAATTTTCTTTACGTGGTTTGAGAAACTTTCTTTTTACTTCAAAGACTTAAGTGGCACGAGGGAATCCCCTAGCAGCCATAGGCCCTGGGAATTAAATTTTCTCCATCTGTTCCCTATTCCCTGAGCAACATAGCACAAATCCTGCTACCATATATCTCTCTAAGCAGCCTCCTGTGAAAAGAGGGAAGCTTGATTAGTGCATGTGCATGTCATTCCCTGCCCACATTTAGAAAACTGGCCACTAAGAGAAATGTTGGCTTGGTATTCATTACCCATCCCCAAGCTCTCTGCATTCTATACATGACAAGGTAATATTTCCATTGCAGGAGGCAATGTGGGAAACAAGGATTTAGGTATTCTTACCTGAAACCAAATCAATTAATTTGCTCTACAGTTATCAAAAAGGTCCTTCTCTTAATAAAAGGCTGAACTGGCTTTAGCAAGCTTGTGGCTCTTGTGTTCAACCAGTACTCTACAGCTGACCTGGAATAGTTTACTGGCAGATACAGTCTTCCTAGGAATACCTTCTGAATACACCATTTCAATGCTGTTTATAAAGTAGTAGCTGTGATTTTTCTTACTGAAGTTGTCTTGAAATTTTTTCTTCTACTGTTCTTTGAATTGGGAATATTTTTTTTCCAGAAAATGCCATTATAAAGTGAGTTGCTTTGTTCTTTCAGCTTTCTGGTGAGTAATCAAAATAGGCTCTTCAGCTGTTTATGTGTTTTCTGCCTGAAGCTGCCATGAACTTAAGGCAGGTTTCCATCCCAGGCTGTTTTGTCTATGTCTAAATGCAAATGTTTAATTTCATTTAATGAGCCATTGTTTTTTTCTGGAGTTGAGGCCTTTCTGTTACACTCAATTTCAAGAGGTTTGGCCTTGATTATGCCTGAATATAGGTCATTTTCTCTCTGACTGAGACCATTTGGTAGAGTGGTGGGTTAATTTTAAGATTTTTGGTACTTGTTTAGAAAAAGCTTTGCAGGATATGGCTGCATCTTATGTTCCTTATTCACTCAATTGCTCTTTTTCATTCACCTCTGAATTCCCTTTAATATGGTCCATGTGTGTAGATTATGTTTTATGGATGAAATGGATTGGCAAATTAACCTACCTGGCTATGGAATTCAGTTTCTTGAAGTGCAGTTCTGCATCTTTCATTCCAGTGCAGAAAGGGGAAATTTATAACAGACGTCAATAGATTTGAGATATTGCAGGGCAGTTATTTTTTATCAGAGGTGCCCTAATAATGAAGAGTTTCAAAAAGACCAGTTTTGCAGAACTTCACAATTGCTGCCTGGACACAGGTTAGTCTAACATTTGTTTAATAGTTTTTTTTTTAGGGATATGGCCAAACAATAAAAAATTAACTTCGTGAACTTCATAAACATTAGAAGCTGAGGATCTGAAGTTGTTTGTACATAAGTTTTCAAAGGGCCCAGTTTGTGAATTTTTAAATTACTAAATATAGTTTTTCTAATTTTGATCAAGAAGGAGATTTTCAAATGTTTTAAATTGGTTATAAATAATTTTCATGTGCAATTGTCTGGACACCAGTATAAAATAATCACTTGTTATGTTTTATTACAGCCATTTTTATTGTAAAAATTAATTTAAAATTAAAACATTGTGGTATTCTAAGCAGTGCAACACAGGTATGGCTGTTTTCAGGTAAATTCTGTGCTAAAAAATAACCAAAATGCCAGTAATTCTAAATGTTTGTTACCTCTGTCTACAAGCTGTTTAGCAGATGTATGGCTGGACAACTTTCCATCAGAGTGGAGTGGTGGAGTTCAGAGCAGAGAAAGTGGAAACCTCATTACAGTCTACAACTTCCGCACGAGGGGAATCAGAGGGACAGACACTGATCTCTCCTCTGGTGACCAATGACAGAACCTGAGGGAATGGCCTGAGGCTGTGTCAGGGGAGGTTTAGGTTGGATATGAGGAAAAGTTTCTTTACCCTTCAGTGGCTGGGCACTGGAACAACTCCCCAGGGCAGTGCTCACAGCAGCAGCCTGACAGAGTTCAAGAAGTGTTTGGACAATGCCCTGAGGCACATGGTGTGATTCTTGGGGTGTCTTGTGCAGGGCCAGGAGTTGGACTTTGATGATCCTTGTGCGTTCCTTCCAAATCAGCATATTCTATATTTTATGATTCCATGAAAAGTTTCTGTCTTTTTTCCATCTGTTACTTCTCTTAATGCCAAACTATCAACCTTTTCCTGAGTGAAAATCAACATATCCATGCTCATCATAATTAGTAGCAGAACTGTAGTGTCTTTGATCTCTAAGAGATGAAGAGCAGCCCATTGTGCTAAACGCCAAACACTGCACCTGTAAATGCAAATGTAGCTCTAGAAGGAGCATCCCCACTTGCCCCAAGCAAGTTAAGATCAGGACAGTGGCAAAAATAAAATGGTTAAACCATCATCAGACTCTCTCTCCTTTTCTGATAAAGTGAACATCACTATCACGAAGATTGATTGTGACTCAGCTGTCCAGTCTTATAGTGTCTGAGGGGCAGCACTGGACCTTGCCCAGGTCATTGGTGGCAGCTGTACTGGCCTAGAAGTAATCAGCAAAAATATTTTCCTTATGAAACTAGCTGTTTCTTGATTTTCTGGTGTCTTTCCCTCAAAATTTTCAGTGAGTTTATAAAAGAAGATGACAACAAAAAATACTTTGATGGATTGTTCTAGTAAAAGCTTGTAATATATTTAATGATTCTTTTCATTTACTGAATAACATTTGAGGTAAAATCGCATTCCAGACACACACAGTTCTGCTCTTTTTGCCATTTCTATTTTACATCAAGTTTTTCTTGTAACAAGATCTATTTTATGAGGGTAGCTTCATAAGAGAAGTTTCTTTTTCATTTGCAGTTTGTTAAATTATAACAGTTTCTGTATCTGACTGTTAAGGAATGGGATCCTTTTATTTGGCTACAGTTTTAGATAAATACATTATTTATGAAAATAAGCATTCCTCCTTATAATGTATCAGGAAATAGTTTGCATAATCCCCAGCTTCTTGCAGAAATCCAAACATGATTCATTTCCTTTTCACAGGTTTTGATGGTGTAAGAACATAAGAAAGCTGATTCAAAATACACCCTCTGAGGCCAAACTTGACCTCTTCTCAAACACTTCTGCTTTGCTCAGAGAG
Source organism: Origma solitaria (assembly GCA_013397895.1). Taxonomy (NCBI): domain Eukaryota; kingdom Metazoa; phylum Chordata; class Aves; order Passeriformes; family Acanthizidae; genus Origma; species Origma solitaria. Next base: position 488,292 of record VZRL01001198.1, read on the forward strand.
GCGGATCCACTGGGATCGATGTCAAAGGAAGGTGTTCAGGGACCATGGCTGGGATGCTGAATATGGCACTTTTTCAAGGTGAAATAGCAACACAGAAGGAGGATATTTTTATAAGTAAAAGTACTTCCCTGATTCTCCTGTCACTGCTCAACGACATGCATTTATGTATACTATTTAAAGCTGCGTTAAATGCATAAATATGTGTAGTCTGTGACACTCAGCTCAACAGATATTAAAAGATCCCAGTCTGTGGTAGTCATTTAACTCACTCTTTAAGACTTTTCCAACTGTTTCACAATTTCTATGCCTTTTTAGTGTGTGAGATGAAAGCTGGATTGTGGTGATAGCTCAGAGATCTATTCTTTTTTCACCTTTCCCCTTCCCCCCCCCCATCCCCTCCCTCTTCCCCTTCCTCTTTCCACTACCTCTTCCATCCACTTTCCTTCTCTTCCCACTTTTTTAAAGAAAGCAGGACTGGTTATTTTCATTATTATTTTATACCAACACTGGGTTGGAAACATTTGTACTTATTTAAGTGCTTAAGGAGGATCTGCTTCTTACCTCCGGGTAAGACAGTAAATTCTTCCATGTGTTGACTTCATCTGTTATCCCTCCCCTTTTTCCACATGCCTGAGGGATATTTACTCAGACAGACTCTGTTCTAGAGAAATCCCCAGAGAAGGTCAGCCAAACAAGCAGCACTTACTCAGGAGCAATGTGATGGGTGTGTGTGTGAACAGCAGGTCAGTGACATGGGCTGCGGAGAGAAAGTGGGAGCAGCCCTTTCCTTTTCAACTCCTTCATGAGAGCAACCCTGAAGAGCCTTCCTTGCTCTGCCATCTGCACTCCGAGAAGCAGCGAGAATGAGCTCCTTCCCGAAACCTGATTTGATGTGTTCATTCTACAAACCTTTGAAAACCTAGCCTTTGTTAATTTAGGAGTGAGCACTGGCCAAATCATGCAGTGGGGGATGACAAGTATGGTCGATTCACTCAAATGCTATGGTGCACAACTAGAATTTGGCATCCAGTAAGGGCCCTGCAGACTGAGGACCCTTGAGGGCTGCAGCTGCATTTCACTCCTCTCCTGATGTCTGTCTTTTCCTCCCTGAACCAGGCATCAAGTTCAGCTGGCAGGTAGACATGAGCCCCTACAAAACTGCATCTGATATGTACAGTCACAAGGTGGGGGGCAGGCTGCAAAGGTGACTATATGAGTCTGTTTTTATGGGGAGGAGGGAACCTGACATAGGGAGAAATTGTGTAAGTTGCATAAGTCACATTGAGCAAATGAGATTTGCCTTTCCCCACGGCCTGTGAGTGCTAGGAAAGCTCTCCCTAACCACAAAGCTCAATATTCAAATGTCAATCCTTCCCTTACAACTAATTCAACTTAACAGGGTTATATATGTGAATAGCCTCAGTGGGATCAAGGGAGTCTTTACCTGCATGCAGTGTCATGCACACACATTTGCAGGATCAGGCCCTACAGGCACACGGCAGCTTCCATTGCCCTGTGTGCTGCAAAGTCACAATCTGATGTCAATTAAGGAAAGAGAAGCATATGCTTACATGGCAAAAGTGCTCCAGAATGGTTCAAAGTGTTAAAGGTTTAAATCACACTAAGGCTATAAAAATCAGCTTTGTTTATGGACCGGTGAAGAGACCTATTGTACTTCATATCGATCAATCCATTGAACACCTGGTTCAAAATGTTCAATTGAAAGCTGGGGAAAAGTGCTAAATTGAACAATCTAAGTAACCTATGAACCTGACAGTCATAAATCAATGGAGATGTCACACATAGTTAACCCTAACCAGTTAGCAAGTTGTACCAATTATTAGCTGCGTTACCTGGTTAGGAGATAGTTCACCATTTCAGAATTGTACTAATACGGGAAACACCTTTGTGCTGAATGTTCCTCAGTAAACAGAAGCAGATTCACTGAAGACTTTCTCCCCTGCTTCTGGGCCAGACAAACCTTGCTTGAATATCCCTTTAGAAAAGAGGACATAAGAAATTAAGAGATAGGTTTACAAAAACTGCCAACTTCAGGGGACTTAAAGAGTGGCTACAAAGGATCCACTTTCCAAAGCTGCTTTATTCTGTGTGAAGGGTTATTCACATCTGTACGGGCTCTGACAAACACTGACTTTTCTGATGCCAGAGCTGTTTGTTACTTTTGTTCACAGGTTCTTTGCAGACTTGGAAGGACCTCGGTTTTCTGGCCCATCTTATCTTTTATATGCCTGGCAAAATTTGCCTTCCTTTGCTTCCTAAAGCCAGTAAATACACTGAGTTTTTCAGGAAGGCTCACAAGAACTTCTTGTTTCTGCTAAACCATTTTGCTTAGGGTTAATTGCATACACACCTCTAGCCCTCTATTAGCTTTTACATTATTTTATCCTTTCAGCTCAGGCTGAAAGGGCTTCAATCACCTCGGTTACACATATAACTTAATAAAATTGGTGAGATGTTGTTTTTTTTTTTTTTCCTGTCCTTCTTGCAATTTCTCCAGTGTTCTCAGACTTAGCAAAAAGCAATATCCATGGTTTGGAATTATCTTCACCCAGCTTTTTTAAACCTCTTGGTTGTAAATTAATGCAGGTCTCCTGATTTAAATTGCTATTTAACATTCTCTTGATTTACTGGAATGAACAGCATTGCATTGTCTTCTTATGGCAAAACTGATTTTGTCTGTTTCTTTTTTTCAAAGAGAGATCAGATTTATTTATAGAATGTAACGATTTTTGCATACATTATGAAGATGGCTACACTTGTGTGTAGTCAAGACCACAAATCTTTCTTGTTATCCTTAACTCTGATGAAAAACCTTACTTCTTGTTTCCATCCTTATTAATTTTCTGTAGTTCTTATCTTCTGTCTAATTCTCAAGTCTTCTAATAAATGCCTTTTTCTGAGTAATTACTTTGATTTACATAGCTGTTTTTCACTTTTATGCAAGTCAACATTTAGGCTAGTCCAGCTTTCATTCTTTTTTTTAGACCTCTGGTAAAATGTTTTTAAACAATTTCCAGTTATTATCCACGTTTCCTGTCTAATTTCTTTCTCCCAAATGATTTAGTTCATAATTGTTTTCAGCTTTGAAAAATTGGCTCTTGCAATCCATCAAATATACGTATTACTGGTCTGGACTTAATTCTAATTATATGTAACAAACAGAAGCAAATCATGATCACTTTTATCTAAACTGCTGCTGATTTCTAAAGTCTACTTTTATGATATTTTATTTTCATCTATAAGGATAAAATAATGCAATACAGCATCCCAAAAGTGTTGGATGCAGCACTTTTAAAGGAACTTATAATTTATGGCTTATTCCAAGGATATATTAATTTGGTGGCATGAAAACTCCAAACCATGCTATTCATATTGAAGTGCTGACACTGCATGGTTTATTTTTCTTCTTGCTTTATGGATACTTACTTAAGTAGATAGCTTTTCTCTTCTTCTGATAATTACTTGCAGAAGGCAGTAAGAACAAACACAAAACCCATACCTTTTGGTATCTCTTTTGTAACACACCAATGTACAGATAAGGAATTACTTACATTTTTGAGCCTATTTCCTAGTTTTGTCATATTTCTTCTACCCTATTTTGATTACTAAATGGACTTTAGAAGAAGAGAACTGGTTTCCCAAAGAACACTGCGGAAGGAAAAGGAATGGATAACAAGTGGAATGTGTTTAACAGCTCCATACCAATTGATATTTTAAAAAGGGCGTAGTGCTTGTCTCAGCTTTTTATGCTTTCCTGCTGCTCTCATCAATAGATTGCCAGATGGTAAGGTGGATTAGACAGTCAGGCTTCAGTATCACACGTACCCTAGAAACCAGGAAACTGGTTCTTGAGTGGGAGACACTGTTAATTTCTGTGGATCTAGGATCTGATGCTGTATTGTTACCGTTAACAGACTCAGAAACAACAACCAGCTTCGTGCCCTGAGCTGGGGAGGATGATCTCACTTGGAGTATGTTCGTAGTATTTGTTTCCTGCTAGGGCTTTTAAAAAAACACTTTGCAAATACCTCACTTATGATTCTGTTCATCTTTGACTTGTTGATGTTAAACACTTAGAATACACTTGTGTATTTTTTAATTCGAAACCCTTCTATATTTTTTTGTGTGGTTGTGATTTCATCTTTCAAATTAGATCAATGTTCAACAGAATTAGTTGATTTACATTGTCAAAAATGTATTTCTCTTTAAAACCCTCTGCTTTTTATAAAATGACCTTTTTCCTTTAGGGCTGACACTATAATTAATAACAATAAAATGATATTTTTCTGTGGCCTCTAAACGCTCAAGCAAATGCATCTCTTGGAGAATGGAGATTTGTGAAATTACTTTTTTGATGAAAAATGTAGACTCTCTAGTGCCAAATGTTTCATGAATACATGTCAGTTTTTGCCACATTTTATTTCTTTTTTTGAAAAGCTGAATGTAAATGGTCCTGCTCCTTCTGAAATAACAGGCTTCTATTTACCTGCTTGAAGAAAACTCTTCTCCCTGAAAAAGTTTTGTACCATCTCTTCCATTAGAAGACTAGTGTGTTATCACAGCCAACTGAATTAACTAAGAAGACAGCAATGTGACACTCTCCTGTTTTCACAAACATCTGGCCAAATAAGAACTGGGCAGACTAGTCATGCTTTTCATGGTGGCAACATTGCTGTGTCAGCAGGCATGGAGGGATGGACCAGTGATAGGTGAACAGATAAAACAGAGGCAGAGAGGTGAGACAGCCACATGTAACTTGTAGGCAATTGGGCCTGAAAAGCTTTGATGACCCTCAGTGTACTCGGTGAGCTGTGCTCCAAAGGGAGGGGGAGAATTTCATACACACCGCCTTCCTCATATCAAAGGACTGCAACAGGTTTTCAAAGCTGAGGTGATGGCACTGTTAAGTACGTCACTCTGAGGGGCTGCCCTCTGTGCTCAAAGAGGTTTGTAGGAAGCCCCGGGCTGTAGTTGCTTGAGCAAGGAACTGTATTTATTCACTGCAAAATGATGATGCTTAAACTGCAGTTTTAGATGTAGGGCTTCCTCTGGTGATGCAGGAAATCACACTAAGTAGATGACAGAGACTGGCCAGTGGATCAGGAAGGTTCACAGTAACAGTCTTTCTGTGGAACAGATCATTGAACACAGCCCACTCCAACTTCCACATATTTTGGGGAGAAAAAAACCCTATGGTTCAAATTTTAGCAGAACAGCCAAAATAAATTTCTAAAGATTATTTCCAGTTCAAAATCTGCATGATCCTTTTCCTGTGAATGTTTACCTATGCTCCTGAAGCAATACAACCTGTGGAAAGCAGGGGGGGCTCACAGAAATGAATCTCTGGTGGATCACACTGGGAATAAGGACAGTGTATGAGGGGTAGGCCACAAGCTCACTCTTCTTACACTCATCCATCCCCCTGTATGAGATTTCTGGTTTTGCTGTTTGCATACCAACCCAAAACATAATAATCCTCAGAAAATATACTAATACAGAGAGATTAATCAGGTGTACCAGGTCTGGGTGAGATGGAGTTAATTTCCCTCATAGCAACCCTGACAGTTCTGTGCGTTGTGCTGGTAACCAGAAAGGTGTTGACAGCAGACACCAGTGTTTTGGCTACAGCTCAGCAGTGCTCACACAGCACCAAGTCAATCCAACATCCTCCCCTGACCAGTAGGTTGGGGGAGGGCAAGACTTTAGGAGGGGACACAGCCAGGAGAGCTGACCCAAACTGACCAGAGGGATATTTCATACTGTACGATGCCAGCTCAGCAATAAAAGCTAAGAAAAAAGAGGAGAGGGGGCATTTGTTATTATACTTCTCTTCCAAAGCAAACACTGTATGTGCTCATATCCTACTTCCCAGGGAGCGGCTGGTTGTTGCCTGCCCATGGGAAACAGAAAAAATCTTTTGTTTCCGTGCATGGCATTTGCATTTGCTTTATTAAACTGCCTTTGTCTTGATCCACGAGGTTATTTTTCATCTTATTTTCTTCCCCCTGATCCTGCTGATGAGGGGAGTGATAAAATGGCTCGGTGGGCACTGGCCATCCAACCAGGGTCAACCCACCATACCAGGTCTGCTTCAAACATGCTAAAACACAGTCTTCGTGCTACTTGTTTGGGTCAGTGCAACTAAAGGTTTAACCAAATCACCTTCTAAAGGCTAACTCTGCTGACTGCCATCTAATTTACTTTTCCTTGTTTCACCTGCCATTTGATTTAGAGCAATAAGCAATAGAGAGCACCATAAAATCAGAGAATAATGTGATTTGAAAATGCGAAAGACATTCCATAAATAATCTGACTTGTGTAAGGGTCACTCTTGCTATGGGAGTTAATTAAAAATCAAGTCATGTCCACGCTCCTTCCTGGTGGCTGTAGTAATCTTTTTGCTGGGTCCAAAGAGCTGAACATAAATAAGATTGCAACTAAGTGTATGGTGTGAAGGAGAATTTGGCGTTTGGGAAAACAAATTTAAAGCAACTCCAGAAGTATCACTGTGAAGTTTTCCCTTCGCAAATGCTGTCACAGTTGGCAGAAAGGAATCAAGGGACATATTTACAATTTAAATGTGAGCTTGGTCATTGAGGACATTTTTTTCAGAGAGATGTGGATCAAATGTATCCACTGGGTTACAGTGCTGGGACCACCCAGGCGTTTGCTAATGCCAGTGTTTACATAAAGAGTTAGAAACAAGCTTCTCTCCAATTAGAAAGCCAATATCTAACTAGACCCTAACTTGTTATATACGCTGTAGTCTAAATGTTAATAGGTTTGACCTCCTTCAGTTTGACCTTAATCTCTTTGACAGAGTAAGTGAACTTTGGGTTATACTTTACCAAATTGTTCCCTTTGTTTTCTTTCCCTCCCTTATGCTTCCAACAGTGAGTATGTCACATACTGCAGACCCAAATGAAAGCCTGTCTTCTTTTTCAATCAGTCATATCACTAAGTATATGAGCAGGAAAACCCTTGTGATTGACGCTGCTTCAACAAAAGCAGATTCAGTTTGCAGACGATAAGAGGCAAAGTCATACAAGCAGTGTTTACAAAGCAGTGAAGGAGAGAAAAAAAATTAATGATAAAAGGACTAATCTTATTGTTTTACCAGATGAGAGAATGGTTCTTTGTGTTTGCTCTAGCAGAAGCCGATAGATTGTCTCCCACCTCCCTTGTACACTTTTGGCAGCAAAATAATTTCCAGATTCTGTATCAAATGCTGGCTGGTAGATAAAAAAAAAAGGCTCTGGAATGCCTGTGAAGCCTCAGAAAGCAGAGGAGTGATGCACAAAATAGTGTGGGCATGCACTACCTACAGGAATACTGTGTAATTGAATATTACCTCCCTTACGAAGGGGGAATGAGGTGTAAGAGCAACGGAAACAAGTGCCTTTAAAGGAAAAAGAAACAAAGCGATGTGAAAAGAGTGAACTAGCTGTTCTGATGTGTTTTCTGTAACATGGCAATCTCACTACTATCAGGAGCATTTTTTGTGATTTCTTTTGTCTAAGGGAGACCAGACCCATGTCAGCTCCAGTCAAAAGGAGTCCTGCCTTTCAACCCACGCTCTGGGTGCTGGAGTGCTTTTGTGGTAATATGGCCAGCACAAGTCAATGAAGCACCATTTCCATTTCTTGGTGCCAAATGCTGGAGGGGAATGACTGGAATAGATTCACAGAGTGGTGGAGTAGTTTGTGTTGGAAAGGACCTCTGGACATGACATGGTCTAAGCACTGCCCAATGAAAACAGACTTCAAAATCAAATCTAGATTTCCCAGAGCACTTCTGATATTCACTACTAGAAGGCAGCAGGGTGGCCCACTGTGTCTTGTCTCAGGACAGCACATCTATACAGAAATCTGTTTTACCCATCTGTAATGACCGCTATTGACTGCACAGGAGGCAGGACAGAGAATTAAAATCCAGGACGATCTCCACGGGACAAGGACAGGGTAACCTTGTTTTGCGGCTCCTCTGCTGTTCATTAGTTTCATGGCTTAATTCCTATCTCTTGCTAGCAGGGCCCGGCAGCTTTGTCCTTTCAGCAGCTGAAGTCACACTGCCTCATCACTGTTCACCAAAGGTTGCTGAACAAGTGTTGCCAGTTTCTTTCTCTTCAAGATGAAGCCTGCCAGCTCAGTTATGTCCTTCAGTGAGCATGAATGTCTAGCTGTGAAATAATCAGTCATTGTTGTCTCTATTGAGATGTGATTCGCTGCTCAGAGAGTAGGTTGAAGCAATACAAGGCAAGACAAAACTGTTTTAATGATTCTCCCCTAAAAGTCTCTGTGGAGTATGCGCAGTGTGTCTGTCTAATCTAACTGTCCCCATAGGCAATATGAGAAGTAGCACCAGCACTGAGGGAATAGCACACACCTCAGGTTTCATTGAAACATTTAATTTCATCCCATCCTGCCCCACTAAAGACATATTGACACTTTTAAAGAACATTACTTGAATTAAAGAAGGGACTCTGTTGGGAGAAAAAAATTGACTTACCAAGTGATGAAACACATGCAATTTTAATCTTACCCAGAACAATTGAAAATAGTGGCAAATAATATAGAAATTTTCACAGGGAGAAAATCCAAAAATGGCATTCTTGCATGTATTTCTGAGTTGTGCTCAAATTACTGGTGTTTAGCAAGTTACCAAACATCAGCAGAGACACAGCAGCTTTATCTACATATGCTTTTAGTTTATGGAAAATGTGAATATATTTGGTTTATAGTGTGTCTTTCACTGTGTGTTAAGATAAGCTAACATCTTAAAGATATATTTTTTATTCCTAGTAAATGTTTGCATATGGATACATTAAACATCTCCACCACTGCTCAGATGTACAGTAATTTGTTAATTTGTGGTAATGGGATCAGGTATTTGAGCTCTATCTCACATTTGTGCTGCTTCACACTCATGACTTATTCTTGCAAACCTCCATAAATTAATAAATAAGGATCATGGCCAACTAGCCCTCGATTTTTCCATGGCATCTGCATTGACAAATAAAGCTGTGTAACGTTTTGCATTGTCAATTGCTAACAGTTACGGTGCTCCTCTGGTACATTAGTTAGAGTAATTTGGGTTTTAGAACAAAAATGAGTTTCTATAACACAGACACACAAAATGAATATCAGGGAAATCAATCAAAGTGTAATAAACTTTTATTAAAAAAAGACATCACTCTCTGGCAATTCATAAAACAAGTCCCCAAATCTGTATAGACAGTACAAATAAACATAAAATGATACTTTAAGGGCATAATGAAAGGTTCTGTCAACAGCAATAAGAAAACAAAGCAAAGATGTATGTTTGTGAAAGAAATAGCACATTTTCTGTTCAGAAAGCCTTTGGTATTTCTTTTTGATAAAGAAGGAGTACAAAATGCAAGAAATTAGTTTCCCATCTGAGCAATGCCTTTTTAGTTTCTCCTTTCTACTCTATCAAATTTGTCCTTGATAATCTGAGTGGGTCTTGATACTCTGTGAGGGTTTTTGAACTTGCCGGAGTACTTTAAGCTAATCCTAAATGTCTGGGACTTGGCCATATACCTAGGCTCAGCAGAGCCCACTCTGTTCCTAGAGCACTGTTTCTGTAAGACAGAAGCCTCCTTTTTGCTTAAACAATATATTTCAAGGTAACCCTTTTCCAAAAATTACAATTTTTAATTCTGTGAAATGTTGCTGGTATAATGTGTGTTATTAAAATCAGTGTTCTTTATTTTGTTTTCTTTTTCAGTTCATTCTAAGTATAAAGTTACCAAAGCCCTACATCATATTTGGGTCAAAAGATAATCAGTTGAAAAGGGATGTTTATTTAATAATTATCCTTAGAAAATGAATATGAGGGCAGAAGGGTGAATTGCAGGTCACTTAATCAGAATTTGAGCCTTATATTAATTGAACACTTGGATTTAACTCCTAACTTGTAAAAGACTTTGACTTTTTAACTAGTAGTACCTAAAATTAAATAGAGTATAAGTTTTTATCCTAGGAGGTATTTATTTTAGAGCAGGTTTAAGGAGTAGAGAAAAAAACCCCTCCATAATGAAAGAAAAATGAGCAATACCAGATTTTTTCCTGAAAAAAAAAAAAAAAGGAAAAAGCAAGGCTCAGAGGCCAGCAATACAAAGGCCTTCATGGATCTTCCATCTGGACCACACTGAACTCTGTGCTGCTGAAAAGACCTACCTCAGCCTCTCTCGGATACATGGTATTTTCTTATATTCCTTCTCTCTCATCCTCCTTCATTACTTCTTTCCTTCTTTTTCTGTCTTTTTTCCATTACCCTGAATATCTTACTTCCTTTCTTTGTCAGGATTCAGACAAGATGGCAATTAAAAGACATTTCCAATGGAAAAAAAAAGGACTTGTCTTCAAACTTGTCTCAGTTGCCTACTCAACTTTTACTTCTCATCTGTTGTTCCTAGTAACAGCTCTCTGGGTGACTTCAGGCAATTTATTTTCCTTCCCTTTGTTGAAGCCCTTGAGAATTTCCCCCTAGTACCTACGTAAGAGTTTCATTAGCTCCCAAATGGTTTCAAATTTTTGTCCACGTCCTCATATTCAGGTATTAATCATCTGCATGATGATTCTGTCTCTGTGTCAGGTACCCGAAAGTGCAACCTGCCTGCTCCAATGGTTATTGTAAAGCTGTGACATCAATAGTCTGTAGTTTATTGAGAAGACTCAGTTTTCTTGCATGCAACAAAGAAATAAAACCATTATGCAACAGAAGAATTGTGGTCTGCATTTTCAAATCTGAGTCTGAAAACATTTAGTGCAAAGTGACTGATAAATATGTAAACATTAATGTGATTGACAAATCTTGAAATATAAAAGATTAAGTACATAAACGCACACCTGTCTATCTGTATGTTTGTGTTGCAACTCAGCTGTTAATAAACCTGACTTTCTTTCAATAGCAAATTTTGTATTTCTTGTGAAACCTAAACACTGGTTTCTTTTGAATAGCTGGTTGGGCCATTTTCCTCCTGTTTTTTTCGTTTGTTTCTTTGTTTTTCTTTTAATATACCATACCCCTGCTCCTTTTTTGTTGTTGTTATTCTTGATATTATTATAAGGGTAAAATTAGTGTTATAATTAAACACAGTGCAGTCATATGCACAAACATGTATAAGAGGTTGCCTTTCCTTCAAGGACAGACCCAGAGACTTGAAAAAATTAGAAATTCATGCAATCTTCTAAATCTGAATGTTATTTGACATTCATTAGAGCCAAGAGGTACTCAGTACATTTAAAGTCAAGGTGCCTAAATAAAGAATTAATAGCTCAGTATGAGGCACCTCTTTTGAACACCTGAAGGTTATAAGAAATGAGGACGTGGATCTAGAATGCAAATTGTTATGCGGCTGTTGCTGCTGCTGTAATAAGCTAACTTTATGTTTGCCAGGTAACTGCAATCTTTACAGAGACCCAACAAATTGAAGGTTTATTTTGTTGCATTTATAGTATTAGGAATTGATGGAACATGAGTTAAAGTATTTGGAGCAGTAGATAGGACTCTATGTGGGAGACCTTGGAAGCTGATGAATCAGAACTCCTACACTAGAGCTTGCAGAGATCATCTGTGATTTTCAGATTCAAATTTGCCTTTGTTCCTTAAAAGAAGAGTGGCAGGTCAGATCTCCAGCTGTTTCCTGGAAGCTGCACAAGTCCTCCTCCAAGCCATGACCAGTGACAAGGGTTCAAGAAGACTCATGGCCAAATACTGCAGGATCCTGTGCATTGCTGCCCTGGTGAATTCTGTTCTTGGCTTGTTTAGGGGGCACATGATCATCTTGCTAGTCCTGGGACAAACTCTGAGCTCTGCCCGGCACTGCTCCAGTCCAGCCTCACACTGCTCAGACCTGGGGGCCTCTACTCATGAGACAGTGATGGACAGAACTTTGTAAATTGTGAGATCCCGCTGGACAAAAGGGGGAACTGATTTTCTTATCTCTGTTTGCATATTCCTTTGTGTCAAAACGGGCTTTGGTGTCAGCAGCACAAGTTAGTTCAGAAAAAGCATTTCCCTTATCAGAACTGAGTTTTCACATGTTAATTACACTGTTTGGATACTGCAGATTCAGCAATGTGCTTCAAAAAGTAGAATAAGCACCTCAAAGGATTGCATTGAAAGAGCTGAGGGGGGAGATATCAAACACAGGAAGCAGAGCTGGTGACACATGGCTCTTTCCTTGTGGCTGAGGATTGTTGGGTAGGTTATTTAAGCTTCAGAAATGTCTGGAAAAGTCACGTACTAATTTGGCACTGTGACACCTTGACAGCATCAAATTCTTGGTGTTTATTACAAATTGATATTCAGACTGCCTTGTCAGGGTTGACTTTAGAAAACAATGGAGTCAGATGCTGATAAATGAACATGGGAGCCCAGAAAAAGAGGTTTAAATCTCTCTTGGGATGTGCTGCATCATGTGAAAGGTGAGAAAAACATACTCCATCTGTGAGGTGAGGAAATAAACATGGCACCGAGCTGCTACTGTGAGTCTCTGTGTGTGAGGAGTATATTAAAATCCTGTCAAGCAAGGGACCTGGTCTGTGTAAAGACGTTCTGTTTTGTTTCCTTGCATAAAATATCTGTAATCATATTTGAGAAACACTGATCCATGTGTCAGTGTTTGAGATCTACAGTGAGGATGTGAGAAAATCAGAGATGAGACCCGAGATTTTATTTTTACTTTATACTAATTATTTTTATAGTTGTAATTTTATTAATTAGCAAACCTATAAATGTACAGGAACTTGCACATAATGCATGTCATTGCTCTCAGTAATTTCTATTCTGCCTCAAGCCCACTCATTCTTCGAAAAGTGTATAAAACATTGAGGGCATATATGGTCAACTATTTCCTAAATTATAGCATTATTTACTTGTAAATTAGCTTATAGTTCACTAGAAGGTCCTGTCAAATGAGTTTAATAAGCACCCCATCTCATTTGGAAAAGGTGTCAGAGATAGCACAAAGTAAGTATTGAATTTAATTATATCTTTAGAAGTTTAAACCCTCATAGAATGAGGAACTGACTAGAACTCATAAACCAGCGGAAAGATACGGAATAACAGCTTATGTTTGTGGACTCTGGGGCACAGCCTCTGAAAGGGAAGGACTTGAAATGTCACTGAACACGCATTAGACCCTCATTTAGTATGAAAGTGTTTTGAAAATTTTTGATCTAGATCACACTTGTTTGTATTAGCAATAAGCAATGTGTGTACACACATTTCCGTATTTGTGTTCTTGTCCATCGTATTTTTTTTTCTTTTTATTAAAGCTTGTAACCTGTAGAAGAGAGACTTAAGAGGGGGTGCTTCATTCCCTTCTTCATCCATTCAATGGATTTCATGGGGGGTAAGCAGAGCTTTGCTGTTCCTTACACTTGTGTGTCCACAGCTTCATTTTCTAGAGCAGAGGGAGTAAAATAATGGCAGCAGGAATACGTTCTGCATAGCAGAAAGAAACCTAGAGGCACATCTGCCTTCCACAGCAGTGAGCTGCTCTCCTCTTGCTTGTGGCTAAGCCATTACTGAGCCCTAAACCAGCCATAGTCAACAGGTGCTTAACGCCAAGACCTGAATCAAAAGAAATATCAAAGTCCCTCAGACAGTTCTTTAGTGTGAATATCAGATGGTCAGTCTAAAACCCTTTGAACAGCCCTCGCACATTCCAAGGGAGTGGTGCAGTCTAATAACAGTGCCAGAGATGAAAGGTTTGGGAGGTTTGATCTGGCAGCTGGAAAACAAGTTGTACTGTGTGAGGCTTAAAGAGTTCAATCTCTTCAGCTTATCTGAGAGGAGTCGGAGAGGCGGATTGATCATGTCTAGGTGCTTACACACGGAAAAGAGATCCAATAGCAGTTGTTTTTGAGCTTGTTGACAAAGATCTGACAAGATCTATTGTGAAGACTTAGACAAATTAGGCCTTGAAGTGAGCCATAGCTTTCTAGCCAAGAGGATAATTAAACTAAGTAACAGTCTCCTAAAAGGGCTGGAGTGGGGACAGCACAGGGATGACTCAACACGGATTTAGATCTTTAAATATATACATAATTAAATCCTTCTGTGAGATAAAATTTAATCCACCTCTGGGCCAAATTCTGTGTCCAGTATGTCTGAGGACTTAGGTGGAATTTAGGTGTTTGTACTTTCTGACCTTAACCCTTATAAATGTATGAATCCTTTATTCATGTCCTCTTTTTGTGGACCAGGAAAGGATAATAAATTATGCACAAGCCTGAGAGTGTCCATAACACCTGGAACTCTGTGTTAAGACAACCCCTGCAACCAAAATTTATCAAGACTTCAGGGGATCAGTGAAAAGATTTCCTTTATGCACTGGGCAGATGTATTCTCAGGGCTCATATCTTCATTTTCCTTTTTTTTTTTCATGTCATTCAGAAACATGAGAGGTGGCTGCAGCTAGAGATAGGGCAACAAATGGATAGACTGCAGATGCAGGATTCTATTTTTCATTTATTTACTCAACAGATCTCCAATTTGTATTTTCTAAGCTAAATCAGAAAACACCTTGGTTTATATTGTTTTTATTTTTGGAGTTCTTCTGAAATAGTTTAAATATTCCTTTTCACCTGTTTCCTGTCCAAAAGTGCTTGATTATTGGAAGTCTTTTTTATTCTTTTTGTTTCCTCAAGCTAAGAGGCAGGACTCAGTTAACTAATGAGCTCTTTCACTCTGTAGTGAAAATTTATGAAAGCCTAAATGCCTGTAAGAATAGATTACTGGATAAGATGTGAAAATAATGTCAGTACAGCAGAGTCTATGAAAAAAAAAAGGAAAAAAAAGCAGAACGATCACCTAGTTTCTTATTTCCTTTTCTAGATAGCGGACTCCCGTGCATACCAGAAAGATAAAAAAACCCTAAGACTTCTGAATCTAAAATTACATTGCTCTTTGAGAAATAATTTTCAGAAATGCAAATACAATCTTAATTTTGCCTTTTGCAGTTTCATTATGGAAGAGGCAAATGTGGTATCTGTAGGTGTGCAGGCTTTGGGAAGCAACATTTTATCTGTACCTAGTTTACAGTGAAAGACCACAGCTACAGTTTGTTCAGCTGAAAGGAGTCAAGGGACCCCAAAGGGAATTACACTTTGAAGCAAATAAAAGCAAATAAGCAAAGAAACACACAACTGAAATCCCTGAACCCAAATTCACAAATTAAGGAGATAGAAGAGTCCAGTGCCATCCCATGCAATGACCAAATGCAAAATTCATACAAGTGGAAATTCAGGGTCAGTGACTGCCTGAAAAGAAATAAATTATGTCCAAAAAATAAGTAATTTCTGCTCCTAGAATTCAATACTCCACTAATGCTTTAATAAGCAGTGAGCTGCTGCTCAGTTCTGGCTTGCAATGAGTTCCTACTCAGGAGCCCTATTCCTGCATTAAGATTTCAGGATGTCCCAGATTCCCATTACAATTTCCTTTCCCATCAAGGGGAATGCATTCCAGTCTGTGAGGGAAAAGGCTATCCATTTTTCATTTAACAATCTTATATCTACCTTGCCTCTTAAGTGTCTGAAGTCACACACTCAGGTAAGGTCACTAACCTTCTCTCCTCTTTTGAAAGTCACCCTAAGATGAGAGTCACTTCTGTCACCATGCTCCTCTGGGAAATCAAACAATGATTTTAGGCAGCAATAATTAATAGTGTCATATTTATTATGTATGAAGAACAAAATTTTTAAGAGAAATTGCTAGCATTAAGTGCAAACATTTTGCTTAATTTAATTGACATTTTGACAGCCAAAATCTTTTAGCCCCCTTAAGGAAATTCAGCCTATAATAATAAATAATGAGCAAAAATATTGCAGGAAGATGAAACTTAATAGCCTATTTCTTAAAGACTCAAATTTTATCACAGGAATGTAGATGCATATTGCCACATATACAAGACTAATTCTTCTGTTCAATTCTTTTCCTAATCCCTGCAGACTAAAAATAAAGTGGTAAAATTAGAAAAAAATATGCCACAGATTTTGAATGCTGCTGCAGAGATGCCTGTATGTGTACATCATAGGAATTCGGGTGTGTTTTCCCAGCCAATATTTAAAAGGATGATCTGATCTCTTTGTTGATTGCTTGTTGAAAGTTAAAGTTCCTTAGAAAAGATTTGGTGTCAAAGTAGATGGAATAGAGGATCTGGGTTTCCTGTGATGCTGGAGCCATTGGAGAATTAGGGAGTTTTATTTCTGCCAATAAAATAAAGACTGAAGACTCCTATCAAAGGCACAAGATTGGATTATGGACTTCTAAGGAGGCCAACTAAGGAAGGCTAGCTGACAACTCCCCCAAAAACACTCTTAAATCCTTCTTATTCAACTTAGTGGGCATTTGGTGTCCATGAAACTTTTGATTTGGCTCCATTTCCAGAGAGTTCAACCCCTCAGGTTGGTGCCTGGTTAATGAACTAGATAAGCATCACTTGCTTTCTTGCACAGCAAACACCCAAAGACAAAAGAAACATACATGTATGTGCACACCCACATGCACCCTTTAAGAAAAGAAATTGTCAAAGCATATCTGGTGTTATAAAAGCATATATTTAAATACAGCTTTTCAAGCAAATCTTATGGGTCACTCTCCAGTAGCAGTGCAAGTTCTGCAGAAGAGGAGGCATCTGTGATGACATATCCTGGAAAGAAAGGGAGGAAAGCACCTGTGAGAAGCATTACATCCCAGAGGGCTGTACTGCCCTTCAGACAAAACCACAAGGTTGGGATAACCATGTGTGCTCAGGGCTAGGAGAGGAAGGGTCATAATTAATTTGACAAAGGTGCAAAAGCCTTGGCAACCCTATTTTATCACAGGATAATTTTGTAAAAAGGCAGTGTCTCATGCCAATATAAGAAGACTCAATGCTGCTGACAAACATGTGAATTGAATTAAGGAAAAGGTTGAGTGGTAAAATGGAAGTCACTAATTTCCACTCCCAAGGCACTCAGATTAAATAAATGCTAATATAAGACTTTTATTTTATTCAAGCATTCATTAGAGTTTTCAAAGATATGTTGAAAATGCCAGAATGAATCAGTTATTTGGCTTCAAGGGTTCTGAGAGTGTTCAAACCACAGTTTTTTGAACTTATGCTCAAAAAAGAGTGCATTTCCTAAGAATAATCATTGTTCCATCTCCAAAAGGGGAAATTCTGTCATGAGGAAAATCAAGGCAGAAGGAATAGGTTAAAAGTCTGAGACCCAACTCTCATGGCAATTAGATTTTGTATATATATATATCTAAAACAAACATTGAAAACACATAATGTACCCATGATTCATATGCTCTAATTCTTCTGTAATATTATATTGAAATCTCTTTTTTCCACCGAGAAGAATAATGACAATTAGGTGTTATCTGACTGGAACTACGTAAAATATGAAAATGTGTTATATAATTTTTTTGCAACCATGTATTCAAATTGTGTAGGGCACAGCTGCATTTATTCAGTAGAGTTAGTGTTGATCACAAGCTCAAAGGCCCAGGTCAGCCAAGCCTCTGATAACTCCGTGACTTGGACTTGTTTTTTTAGCTTCCTGAGTGCTCTTAACTTCAGTGCCTCAGCAGCATGCATTGTGATCCGCTGCACCATGAAGAAATGCCCACAGGCAGGGATCAGCAATCTCACGCTGAGAGACCAAAGGCTTGCTGAAAGCAGATGTCAAATGGCACTCTGCAAGACTGGGAAGCGAGAGATGCTTCATCTTGAGAGTGCCATCTGTAAATGTTATCCAGCTCTTGGCTCCTACTGTGTTTTACACTCAGGCAGACACCAGAACCCCTTTCTTACCTACTTCTTCTCTTCCAGTCTTACCACAGAGTACTCAGCAGCTCCCCAGTCAAGAGGTGGGGGCTGTAGTGATGGGAATGAGCCATTCGAGGGGAGATCTCTGCCGACCCTCTGGGTCTGCCTCATGTATGCTATGAGAGCACATGTTGTATAGAGGCTGCCCTCTGCTTGACCATCTGCCCTTGGCAGCCAATCAGTTTGAGCTCATTCGCAAAACTGGAAAGTGCTCTGCAATTTTCCATCTCCAAATGGCAGTTCAGGACAAGGTAGACCAGCACTTCACAGAGCACTTTGAAAGCTGCTAGAAATATGAAGCTTTTAGCTAAAATTGACAGTGTCTTCTGGGTTTTGTGAGCCAGCATGACCAACAAAAAGCCACACACATGGGTGTGTGACCACAAGCATGCCCTCAGCATGTATTGATCAGGTCACTGCTCTGGCTGTGATGGCATCACCTTCCCATGCCCACTCCAGTGGGAACTGCGGTGCTGGTGGTGATTGCTGCTGAGGCATGCTAATGCTCAGAGTGCTTTTAAGTGACCTCGTAATAGATACCACCAAAGACAGGCTTTTCAGACCTTGGCAGATTGTGCCTGGACTTTTATGCTGTGAAGGAAACTGAAGTATGAGCTGATAATTTTCAGTATAGTTGGCCAGAGGAAAAAATTCCAAAGGGAGACGGAAAACATATGAATTGATGTATCTGCACCGAAATCCATCAACTTCCTGATTGAAGTCCTTTAATGACTGTCATACTTAACTTCTTACCTGGAGGAAGGAAGAGAAAAAATCTGTCACCTCACCTTTTTGTCAGATTTAACTGTGTGCATGTGGTAAGATAATTAAAAAATAAATTAGGATTCCTTATTTTTCCTAGATGCAATTAATTAAATTCAAATAATGTAGAAAGTATTTTATGTTCATTTTGAATACAAATGCCACCAAATTCAGTAATTTTAAAAAAAAAAAATTATTTTCAATGGGCTTTGCTTTGAAGTTGTAAAGAGCCTAAAAGGTGAACATAAATTTTGGTCTAATTTACACCTTATCACCTTATTATGCTTTGTTTTATTCCTGAGGGTGCAATTATGCATAAAGAGCCTAACTTTTACCTCTTATAAATCAGTTTTGGATTTGACCCAGAACTGTAATGGTCTCAAATTGTGTGTGTCGTGTTAAATGTCAGAACGTGATTATAGTATAACCCACGAAAACTGGTCCTAGTGGGATGGTTGTGTCTTCTGCCTGGGTTATTTATGCTAGTAATAATTTAAAAGATAAGAAAAACCACAGAATTTGAACTGAAAAACAGCAAGTTTGGAATAGTGTCACAAATCACTTAATGTGTTAGATAGATAAAAAATACATTCTTCATATCCATCTTGAAATTAGAATTTTTTAAATTTTACAGGTTTTGGAAGCAGTATTTTCTACCAGTGGTGTCCAGTTTATTACATTTGTTGTGTATCAGAGACATAAAGACCACCAAAAAGTGGACACACTGTTCGAAATGCTGTATTTGTAGGTAGATAGGTCCTCTATTCTGACAGAATTTTTGTTCAGTGTAGACAAGTAGCATATTAAGAGCAGTGAGGAAAGTTCCACAGTAATGTGCACATATGTGTGTTTATACTTTTCTTCTTTTTTCTATAAATGAATACATGTAAACGTTAACATTTTTTATATCTTCATTTCTCATAGATATCACTCTTAGCTAAAAAGTCTTTGAACATGTCTCCCATTTCTTCAAATAATGAGATACTTTGTAGTTTTTTGCAGGCATCTCTACATGTGTTTTATGGGATTTGAAATAGTAAGAATGTTTCCATTTATTGTTAGCATGCTATTTTATTTTGTTTATATCCATTTGAGCATAAGGATTGTAGCTTATTTCAAAAAGACCTTTGAAAGCTATTCAACTACACTCTATTCTTCTTTAGTCCTAAAACTTCAGCATTCTCAATTGTTGTAACATCATGTCGTTGGCATTTTTACAAAAAGAAGAAAAAAAATGTCAAAGCAGTAACAGCTATAACTCCACATTCAGAAAATAAATGCAGATGATAATGAAGGCACTAAATTAAGCAGTCATAGCCAGACTTAGGGGAGTCTGGGGCCATGGTTTGCAGTATCACTCTCAGCAGGTGACACTTGCTAGGCAGGCAGTTCTTCCTATGGAGTTCTGATTTGCCAGATGTACAGACTGAAGCTTCATGTTCCCACAGCTCACATTTCATCCTGTGCAATGTCATCAGCCATCTCTATAAAGCCATGCCAATCCTAAAACTGGGGAAAAATTCTAATTGAGACATGGGCTTGAGTTAGTTCTGGGGAAGCACCACTTTGAGCCCTTTTATACAAAGGGACAGAAAATGTTGTCAGGCTTCTTTTCTTCTCTGTGTTTTGCTCCACAGCTCAACCTTGATTTGAAGAGTCTATATTCAATGGTCACTTACTCCCTAATACTTTGGAAGCAGGCAGAAGGTTGTAAGTGAAATTGAACAGAATAAAGCACTGAAGGGGAAAGGCTGTCAGGATCAATTTCTTAAAACTAGAAGAATAGACTACTTAAAATAAGATCTTGAAGCTAGAACATAAGGTAGTTATTTAATTTTTGGCTTACAGTATCAAACTTGTCATTAACCTTTTAGGAAAAGTCTAAGAAAATTGTTGAGTACATGAAGGTAGCAAAAGTAATTTTATTTGATAGAAGAGGTTGGCATTGGTAAACAGATACATTAATTCAATGCATCATTAGCCCCGGAAAAGAATGATTGGATTCTGGCCAAAATAGAAGAAAATTCAACTAGGAACGGGAACTGATCACAGCCAGATGAATTAGACCTATTGTCTAAAAAATGAGAACTTGTCAATTGTGATGAATTATCATTTAAGATATTGGTGAGCCTTCTAGGAGACATTTGTGAATATGGCAATGCAAACATAATCACACTAACCACTGGGTGCAGAAATGGATCTCTGTGTCACAAGGGACAGCTCATACGGATGACGAGATGCATTCTGCCCTCTGATCCATCCAACAGAAATGGAAGAGAATGAGAAAGCAAAACCAGTGGTGTGCCCAGGTTTAGAGCAAGGTCTTGCCTGTCCTCCCTCAGGAGGGATGTTTTCTGGAGAACAGGTCTGCTGAGAACAGACAGAGATTTACAGTGGGCAGAAATTGCACCCTACTGCAAAGTTTGGATGAAAAAAGGGGATCCTGGGCAATGCCTCAGCCTGCCTTTGAGGCACTGAGCAATAGTGGTGCAGAGTGTAAGGAAAGGAAGCTGGGCATGCAAAAAGAAGAGAGATGGAGACAATTCCTGAGAAGTTATAAGCCAGCATAGAGCCAGCTACTTGAGACAGTAACAAATTCAACCTAATTTTCAAAAGAAGCAACAAAAGAGTGGATCAGCTTTTGATAAAGCACAGCAGGGAAAGCATATAAGTCATCTGCAATCGA
Organism: Origma solitaria; assembly: GCA_013397895.1. Taxonomy (NCBI): domain Eukaryota; kingdom Metazoa; phylum Chordata; class Aves; order Passeriformes; family Acanthizidae; genus Origma; species Origma solitaria. Next base: position 509,612 of record VZRL01001198.1, read on the forward strand.
TAATTTTGCCATAAGGCTAAGCTACTTCCGTGATAAAGAGCTGGCTTTGATGTCAAAAGGAGCAGGTGCCTGTGGGAGGTCAAAGTTTGAAATGAGATTACTCACAAGGATCAGAAAGATAATCAAATCTGCCCACTTCTGTGGCAGTGACATATCAGTACAAAGGACTCAAGTTCTAAATAGCCACAGTTAGGACTGAAAAGGGATAACTGCAAAATCCTGATGAGAGGACAAAAGGGAAGAATGGTTTCTGAGGGGAACTCGTTTCCGACTGACTTGAAAGGACCAAGCTCACTGGTCTGTTAAATGGCTTTTGCTGTTCAGTTGAGAGGCAACAGGAAGCAAGGACAGTCAGACCCAAATGCACAAAGAAGCATGGGCCTGGCAGGGTTAGCAAGTCTTGCAGTTTTAGGAGTGGAGTACACAGAGCCCAAAAGCACCCACGGACCTGTGCAACAAATGGAGAAAGTGGACACAGTGACTAGGAGGAAGAAAAAGATAGTCAGAAGTGAATGTTCAGAAAGGAGAATGGTGTCTTAAATCCCACTTTTCTCACAAAATTACCCACATGCCAGAATTTAGCACTTATGTAACACAAAAGCATCCTTCTACTCTGCAGTACCAGCTCATCCCTTTGCAGGTGAACTCATTTCCTGTCTTCAGAGACCCAGATAGAGAAAGACCTGTGCATCTCCTACACACCATCCCGTGGTTACAGCACCTGCCTAGCAAGTGTGACATCTGAGTTCAAGTTTTGGCATTTAAAACTGCATATCCTGCACTCTTATGAGTGTCCTGCGTTTCCTGGTCTTTCACAGGGGTGGAATTGATGTAGGGTTACTAGAACCAGAAAATTGGGTGAGGAAAAAAGTTCTCTGATCTGATGCTGAGTGTGTGTCCCTCGGGTCCACAATCCTGAGGTCTTGGAAAAAATGAGCCAAGCAGCTTCACCGAAAAGCATAGCTCAGTTTCCCATACTGAAGTCCTTTATAGATCTTGATATTTGGATATCTGACTTCAGAGGTACTGCTTCACTATACAGCCAGCTTAGTGCAGTGTTGAATTCAGAGCTGTTACAAAATCATTCTTTGTTCAAATCCTCTGGCAGTGGTGACCAAAGGAACTCAAGGACTTACAGCAGGGTCTTGAGGAGCATCTGCCTCACAGCCTCTGGTTTGCAGCCAGCTTGTGGCACCCAGCCTGCAGCTCTCCAGATCAGATCCCTCCCTCAGTCTTTTTGTCTTTGTCTGTGCTTGTAAGCTGAGCCAGGCCAAGTACAGTCAGGGTGTAGTTGGCACATCAGCAGCAGTGGTGGGGCAGGACTCTGGCCAGGGGCAGCTAGTGCTCTCACAGGCAACTTCTGGACATAGCTGCAGGGATAACACAGGCCTGGGGCTCTCCCTAAAAAGCAGTACGGGGTGTTCACCTCATTTTGGGGGGAAAAGGTAAATGTACTTGCGCTGTGTCTTGCCATTTGTCAGCACCCTGTTTAATCTGCTGGTGTAAAAACAGCACCAGTGCTCATGCAAGGCTTGGCCTTATCGCTGGAGCTGTGGCTGAGCACCAGCCCAGGCACACAGGGGGGATTTCAGGGGAGGTGTAGAGTGGGTGCTGAATACGCCACAGGTTCGGGACATGCTTATGCTGAGATGCCTCAAAGTGGGCCAATACCCCTTCTACCCTTTCATGGCATCCCAAAGGTAAGAAAAAGTCATCTGGAGGAGTCTGGCTGAGCAATGACAGTACCCTGGTCAGCCTGCTCAGATGATAACAGCATGATAAAGTTCAGGGTAAGAGCATCCCAACTGTCTTTGGCAGCCCAGAATGGACTGTTTGTAACTTGACAGCTGCCATGAAGCCTGAGAACATCAATAAAAGCTGTATTTCCTTCACCTTTGTGTATCTTTTTTCTCTTTTGTAACCATGTCTGCCTGTTTTTTCAAAGACAGGAAAAGAAACTATCATTCACAGCTCATACCTGAACAACAGAACTAACTCTTTCATCCTGATGAAGAAAGATTACTAGACAGAATCAGAGAGTGTATCCAAAATCCTGTCTCTGAAAAAAGTGTTTTGATACAGTTTGATTATTCTTTTCCCTTCGTGCAGAAACTCTATTTTAGTTTCAGAAGACTCTTTATTTTGTTTTGATTCTTTTCCCTTTGTGTATCTGAGTCAATAAATGTCCAGACTTGGGCACTGATTTCTCACTTTGTCATGACAACAGAGTAGTCCTTATTCTTCAGACCCTGAGCCTTGTTTCATTATTTGATGACATCTAGTAATATAAACACCCTAATAGTACATCTAGTAATATAAACACCCTTAATTATTATGTTAAAATTAATACAACATAGTTTTATTAACAATTGTATATAACGAAAAATCAACAATATTAATATAACTCCAGGTTTTAGATTTCATATCCCTTGTTTCAGCAAAGCTGAAAAAAAATCTCTTTATCATCTTAGTTTTTATATTTATATATAAGGAATATGTCTAACAAAATATTCATTTGAATTTTTAAATATCTCTTGATTTCAGGTGTTGGCTTTGAATGTCTCTTCTATGTTCTGAAATTTTAATGAGAAATTTATATGTTGCAATATATATTTGCAATGTGCTTCTACAGGGAGTAAGTAGCTCTTGTACTATCCCTGTCTTCTGATGGAGTCTGAGCCAGTAAGCCAGGTCTGCAAATCAGTTATATACTCAGCAGCTGCAGCCACGTAGTTTTCTGTCCCACCACTAAATGTCTTTGTGGAGTTTCCTAGGCAGCAAGTCAAGGCTGTGTACTCCTGTGTGGTCCTGTTAGAGCCTGCCCCCATTCTCCTCATGTCTTCTGCAGAAGCACAGCTGTTCCCCTGCCTTTGAAGACTTCTGTTCTCAGCCAGCGCACACTTTGTTCTCTAAAACCTTATCCAATTTGTAAGAAAACTACTTCCAGTAAATGATCTCACAGTACAATTTTGCCCCAGTTTCACAAGTCCTTCTATAACCTTTCTAGACGCCTTCAGTGTCTTCAGTGTTTGTATCTTCCTCACTGAGATTTTCTGCCACCTTGATTCTTTGTGCTTGGCACGCATGCAGATATCTATTTAAAACTACATTTTTAGCACAGGGATCTAGCCATCTGATTCCTATTAACAGTAATGAGAACTGCATGGCTAAGTTAATTACCCTGTACTGTGCTGAACATTTAGCACTTAACATCTTCCCTTTGTTTTCCCTTTAAGATGTTTTCTAGACTGATCTGGGTAGTGGAGCTGGATTTGGGTCACTAAGAATCCTGATTATATTGATGTGTATTTGTTGCTGTGTCCAGTGATAGAAGGATAAACCTTTCCTGGTGTTGCATGGCTTCAGCAATTGACATTTTGATGCTGTTGCAGATTCATTCACAAAGAAACAGAAGAACAGAGAGAATTGAACCAAGGGTATCACCACAGGACCCTCACTGAGAGAGCCACGGCACCTCAAGTTCAAGTGCCCATTAAGTACCTAAGTGAGAATACAAATGAGCCTGAGCTCAGCTCTGATATAGATGACACAAACAATTTCCTTCTGTCTGTTACTGTTTCTCTCACTGACAAGTGCAAATAAAGGTGGGAAGGAGTGAATTCAAGAGGGTAAAGCCAAGTTTAGCAGTGATAGGAATAGCTGGCACAGGCTGCAGACATTTGGGAAGATCAATACCACTGCACTAGTAAAGCTGTGTGTGGTCTTGACATCTCAAAACATGCATTTTTGCTTGGGGAGGCGGTACATTTTTGCTAAAAGTAATTTTATCTTTTTTGTATCACAGAGACTTTGTCCTTTCCATTTAGATAAGGGCCTACTTAGTATGACCTATATTTTCATTTTGTTGCTGTAAAGTGAGAACACAATTTCTCTCAGAACAGTTAAAGGGAGCAAAGAAAAAATATGCCAAAACCTCTGTTTTATTCTAATTTCAAAATGGAGTATTTTGTCTATTTACAAAGTAAAAAATGGACAAAAAAGTAAAGATCCTTATTGTCTTTGTCAGAAATTATTTCATTTTATTAGCCCTGGTTCAAAGCTTCCCAGACATATAGGCAAAACTCTATGATGGTAAGATAACCTAATTAAAATGAAGAGCTGTGAGTAAAATACTAGGTGGGTGAAGGGAGGGAGCAAAAACTCCCTCTGTCTCAGTGAAGCAGCTGACACTTTCCTCAGAAGGAGCAGAAGCAATGAGAGGAGAGGGCTCTATGGATCAAACATAAGTATTATCTTTTCTTTACATGTGGTTCGAGCAGCTTGCTCTTGGATTTTACATGCAAAACAGGTGATCTCTTGCTCCAGCTTCTCTTACGTGTTCTGTTGTCTGTGCCTAAATGTTGTCAGAAGTTCAGCACCAAAAAAATATCTAGCAGCACAGTTATTCACCTCCCCCAGATACATTTGTCTCCCATTTGCTTATCTATCCACCAGGAGATATAGAAATAACACAGAACAACTGGCCTCTTGCTGAGATTAATATTCTGTGGTTGGTTTCAAACTAGCATCTAACAGCATTACAACTTATCTGTCTGGTTCTGTTGAACTTCAAATGTCTATAAACACGACACACACATAAAAGGTTAATAATAATTACATTTAAAATAGTTATGGTTGGCACAACTGATAATTTCACACAGGAGAGCTTTCCTGTGCTGCAGTTTGAAAGCATTATGAATAGTGAGAAGCATTCAAAGCAGTTCAATGAAAGATTTTGGGTTTGGAAAACATATTTCATACTGAGAAGTTTAAGAAGTTTCATCTACTTATTTTGCTGAAGAGAAGGCTAAGGGATGGTTTGATCTTGGTCTGTGAGCACCTACCTGAGGAACAGATTTCTCATAGCCAGTTCTTTAATCTATCAGAAAAAAACCCATAATGAGATACAGCAGTTGGAAGCTGAGGCAAGACAAATTTAGATTCGAAGCACGAAACTGATTTTTAACACTGATGGTAGTTAAACATAGACATAACTTACCTAGAAATGTGATTGATTCTCCACCATGTGGACCCTTTATTTTAGGATTGAGTGTCCCTCTGAAACACATACCACAGCTCAAACAGAAACTTCTGAGAGGTTTCTGCAGTGATGTCCTGCTGAAGGTAAAACATAATAATCTTTTGGCTTTCTGGTGGCTTTCCAACTTAAAATTTATGTTAAAATTCTTTTAATGAGTGTAAAAATATGGACTAAGTATTAACTTCTCCTGACATCTACCTGAGACCACAGAAAATAGGAAACTTTAGATCTGAAATGCAAACAGCATATTTTTAAAGGAGCGATGTTCATAAGTGGGGACAAGTCAGCTCTTCACTTCCTATCAAAACAAGAAAAAAAGCCCAAGAACATTAACATTATAAGTCTTTAAAATCTGGCTCAAGCTGTGGGTCATTAATGTCCCATCTAAGTACGGGTTTGGGAACTCAGTGCCAACCCTATGCAAATGGGCATAAAAACCCTTTCAGCATGGTTTCTAGACAAAACTCCAGAAATCCTTGTTCTAATACCTAAATTACACCAGTTTGGGGGGTTTTGCTTGTTTTTTTGTTTGTTTGGTTGGTTGATTTTCTTTCTTCCAGCCACTGTGTCTTTGACAGCCAGGCCAGATGCTCATTTACGCTGGAACTGATGTGAGGATGAAAAGCCCTTTGACAGAAGTCTGTACCAGCACTTGACATTGCCAAAAAGTCAATGCCAAAAAAGCTTTATTTGTTTAATCACAGAATTGTGGGATGGCTTGGGTTGAAAAGGATCTTAAAGATCATCTAGTTCCAACCCTCCTGCTATAGCCAGGGACACTTTCCACTGGATCAGGTTGCTCAGGGATGCATCCAACCTGGCCTTGAACTCTCCTGGGGGTGAGGCATCCACAACTTCACTGGGCAACCTGTTCCAGAGTCTCGCCCCCCTCTGAGTGAGGTATTTCTTTTTGGCATCTGCTCTGAATCTCCTGTTTTTAGTTTGAAACCATTCTCCCTTATTCTGTTACTATCTACGCATGTAAAAAGTTGCTCTCCCTTTTTTATAAAAGCCCCCATTAGGTACTGGAATGTGCTATAAGATCTCTCCATTAAAACACAGCTCTCAGGCTATGATCATCCAGCCAATTCCTTATGCGCAGAATAGTCCACCCTTCAAATCTGTGCCTCTTAAATCATCACACCCAACCTGTGCCTAATGTCTTAAAAGGTTACCTGGTCCCTGTTTTTTTTCTGGACTAATGCAAGTTAGTTTTGAAGAACCTTCATTTTTATTGGGTAGTTTTAGATCTTCCAGAGGATTTTCTCTTCCTAGGGGAACCTATGTATATAGCTTAAAAAGCTTGGGAAGTCTGCTTGCTTGAAATTAAACCAAATAAGCTTGTGAATCTCTCTGAAGGACCTGGTTTCTTTGGGATAAAAAAATGACACATGGGTTATATCTTTAAAACACTATCAATGATATTGTTAGTGGCCTTAGTTTTGAATGAAAGTGAAAGTGTCAAACTGCAAGTTAGTTGTAGATGTTAAATGATTTTGTTCATCACTGGTCCATATTTTTTGGAAAATAACTTCCACTTCTTATTCACCTTGCCATTGCTTTCTACAACCAGTGATGGGACTCCCTCCCATAGGACATAATGGGATCACTTGGCAAGTAATTTAATCACTGCCATGTTAAATGTGGAGGGAAAAGGCAGTTACTCCTGAAGGCAGATTTTCTTCAGTTTAACTTTTATACAGTGTGGCAACATTAGGATGAATAAAGCAAAGAAAGAAAGGAAATGGAGAAGAGCCGGTAAGGAGAGGTGACAGAAGGTAAAGGTAATTTGTAATTTGTATTTTATGGACGTAATCAAAAGAAAATATTGTGGAAACAGAAAGTGTGTTTAGTATGAACCGAGCCTGTGTTTGGGCGATAGCTGAGAGATAAATAGAATGTGGAATTTGGCACGGATACACAGACGCCTGAGCAGCTTCTGGAATCACTTCTCTTTCAGTATTCATCACATACATCACAATGGAGCTGCTTTGGGGGCATAAATAAACGTGACTCATAAATTTATCTGTGTTAGCCGAAAAAGTTGTACACAACTAAATAAAATAAGGAGAGAAACCTATTAAACACAGAGTTCACTAGTATTATACAAGAAATGAAATATGACTCATGTCCCCAGCGGGAAGAGCACTCCTGGCTTATCTTCACAGGTTATTTGGGACCATGTATGAGAGCTTAGAGCAGGCATCTGCTAAGCACGTATAAATCACTGCAAAACTGAGTAGTATAGCTGTATTTCTGAAACAAACAACCAAGACATATTTCCCTTATATTATCCCTTGTCTCCCTTCTCTGGTTTAGTTTCTCTATTTTTTAAAGGAGGCAGAACCCAAAGCATTGGCCAGGGTTGTGGGAAAGTTCAGCTGCAAGCTCGGACTGTGTCCAGCTCTACAGACTTGAGCACGCTTTATTTCTCTTCTCCTCTATTCTCACTTAGCCCCTGTCTTTACACATATTCTTTTTACAAGTCACTGGATAAATTGCATCAACTGCAGCTGTAAGTGGGACCAAAACTTAGGAATCCCACAGTCTTGTTGCTGGGTGATGTAACTGTAACGCATAAATAGGCTGATTTATGTGGGCATGATCCAGTGCGAGAAGAGGTCAAAATTTCTGGTTGTGCTCCTTCTCAGAAGTTACATCACAACTTAGGAAGCAGGTCGTGAACTGCTTTAAATCACAGAGAGGGTCATGTACAGAGGATGAAAATACCAGGTCACTGTGAAGGTCATCCAGATGTGGTGGTCTTCACAGAAGCTCAGACAATGCTTGGCCAGGACTGAGGGTTGCTGGGGCAGGCAGGGTGGTTTGCTTTGCTCTCACCCACCTTATCCTGTCCATTCCAGCAAGTGAAAGAGCCTGCATTCCCAAGGGTGTAGAACAGCCCCTGTCTCTTGCTTGCATGAGATAATTGAAGGCATTTGCCTGATAATCAAACTGACCTGCTCTGTTGTGCTTTGCATTGAATTTAAGCTTAAGTAAGATATGCTGAATCTAAGAGTGTGTGCTGAATTGTGTGTGGGAAACTGCTTAGAAAATTGTCCAGGGAATTTTTTTAATTTCTTTTTTTTGGTGTGTGTCTGTCTAGACATTATCACTTGAACATGATTTAAGTACTTAGGGTAATTGTTTCTCCCATAGAAATCTACACTTGGAGAGATTATTTATTGGAATTTCCATTCCTTGATCTTTGAGGAGATTCCCTTCATTTATTGGGGCTTTACAGATATTTTAGACTTTAACTTTAGCTCAAACCAGCATTTTAATGTGCAGAAGCTTAAAACGTTTGGTACTTCCAGCCATGCACCCTGCCTTCATGGAAGAATTGTATTAAGAACTGCTTTGTAACAGGCCAGTAACTTTTGTTTCAGTCCTGTAAGGCCTCTGGTTCTGCCTCTGTCTAACTTTAAAAAAGAAAGTAAGTCTGAAAAGCCTCTATCGGTTCTAGTGAAAATTTGGCTTGAACAACAACTGTGGACTTTGGCCCAGGAGGGAAAAAAAAGAACGCACCCTTGAATATTTTACCAATCACGGGGAAAATCTTTGTTGTTGGAAGTTTTTTTGTCTTTTCTTTGAAATAGCATCAAAGCATAGTTATTTTTTTATTGATCTGACACTCAGAGTATATTATTTTGTTTTTCTTTTTCTTTTAACCCTTACTGTGATGATATTTATTATTATTGTTTTGCCTGGTCATTATTTATTTTGCCTATTTACTATTATTTGGTCTATTCCACTCAGAACCCTTTCTAAGAGCAGTGTTTTCATAATGCATAAACTGATGTACCCAGCTGCATATTTCAGGATCTTGTGCACTACGCCTTATTTCAATTACCTGCCAAAGTCTTCTGCAGGTATTTTAGTCAAAAAGCCCTGGTCATCAGATGAGGGAGAGTAGCAATATCACTAGTCACCTTCTGACCATCTTCTCTTAGTAATTTGTGATGATAAGGGATTGAAAATGAAATTAAAATTCTTTTGTAATTTCATTATCTTGGAAGTGATTTTATAGCCTGCTGAGAATTAAATGTTGAAGTAGAGCACAGTGTACAAAATAGTTCCTCTTTTAATACATTTTTATGGCACTCAGATGAGCAGAAGCACAGCACAACTCAGAATTAGCCTGTGTATTACTCAGCTTTCCAGGTCTTTAATTCAAAATGAAAATTAAACAATACTCTTTTTACCAGGGTAGTTCATCCAAAACCAGCTAAGACAATAATTTTTAATTTTGAAGAGCTCTTACTCAAACCCTTTCAAGGTGGTTTTTTAAATTGTTTAATCCCAAAATTGAAACCCCAGAATCCTCTGTAATAAAAGATGTGGAGCCCCTTTGCATTAATCGCATTTCCTGCCCATTACAGCTGATACATGCTAGTTAAAAAGCTATGATGCTGCATTTAAAAGCATAACGCCTGAAATAAAATTCACATGGCATCCAAACCTAATGAATTTTTCAGGAGGCTCTGCTAGACTTTCAGGTACCTGTATAAATAAAACATTAGTATTTTAGGATTATTTTGATAATTCCACCATTAAATCCTAATGGATAGTAGAAATTGTGTGTTTTGTTAACCAGGTTTCTGACCTCTGCAGATGTTAGATCAGACAGCAGCAGACACGATGCTGAGATCACCACAGATGGCAAGAAATCAGTGAGAAAGGGACAATTCAGCTGACACATGGGAAGCAAAGAGCTGCCTAACTTACTTCACAGGATTTTCTCCTAGGGTCTGTCATGAATCCAGAACAGAAACAAGATGGGTTCTTTCCCTAGTTAATCCGTGAGCTTGCCTATGACTTCCTTCTCAGCAGCTCACCTCACATCCCCACAGCCCCTTGCCAGTGGCACAGCAGAGATCCCTGTGCCTGTGACGGCTTTGCCTCTGACTCCTCCAGCATCGTGACCCTCCAGTGCCCTCTGGGATGCTCTGTTGGCTCCTCTGCCCTTGCCCTACAGCCTGTGGCAGCAGCAGGGCCAAGGTTTCGGAGCCAGAAAGAGCTGCCGACTGATTATGGTCTGCCTTCTCAGCTTGAGGAAACCACGGAGAGAGCCATAACTAATGTCCTATCTCCTTAGTGTGTGCTGAATGCAGCAGAAAATTCAACATGTTTACTGCATGTCAATTCCTTCATCCTCTTGTGATTCTTCCCTCTTCTGTTCTTGTTTGTTTGCTTGTTTTGGATATTCCTTGTAATTCATTTCAAATGAATGAAGCCACCATTCTTTTGAAACAAATGTAGATCTTCCACAATCCATAATATTTGCATTCTCTGCTGAATCCAGCATTTTCAGTGTCAGCCCCAGCAGCAGCATCAGCTGCCTTTGAAGTCTTTGAAGTCTTCACAGCTCAGGCTAAAGGCATTCGAAAGGGAAAAAGAAGCAGGTTGGCAGAGGTAAGGGGGAGAAGGTGGTTTTTTTCTTTACCTACAGCCACTCTTTACACTGTGAATGGTAGAATTAGAACACTTAAAAAAATAAAGCAACCCATTGATTTTTCCTTCAAAAGAAGCTTCAGCCTAAGCCAGGGTTATTTAAAAGCCTTCTTAGGTAACAGACAAAGTATGACCTGATGAGTTGGAACCACAAGTGTCCATTTTAGGGGGTAAAGAGGAAAGGGAAGGGATTTTCTGTAGACCTTATTTCCAGTGTTTTAAAATATCCTGGATAGGAATCAGAGTGAATCTATACTTTAGGGGAAAACCATGAGTAGAAACCCGCTATTAAAACAGACTGTGATTTGCACATCATTATACTGCAATTTTGTCTTGCTATTCAATTCCTCAAGAAAAAGAGGGGTGTTGTTAGCTCAAAAAGCCCCAGCTGCACAAGGGGTTACTGAGCAGCCTTACTAGGAAAATGGACTTTTTTCAGAACCATGGTTGAGGTGAGAGGTTTGATAGAGCAGGCTTGCGAAAGGGAATGAATGGGAGCCATGAGGAGTTCAGCTAATGCCATGAATTGCAACCAAAGGGTAGACACAATGAAAGAGGATGGGAGGAGGGCAAACTCTTGTTGTCTCTGGCCATATTTTCTCTGAAATCAGAGGCAGACTGCATACAACATAGAATTTCTTCAGCTAATCAACTTAGCAGAGAGGATTATCTCCTCAAATGTGACACTGTGCTAATGTGGTCACACTGCTTCTGGACCTTTCACACTCCAGGAGATGTGCATGACATACCAAGTTCCTGAACTTGTCAATGCAAAAGACTTGACAGTTGTTAAAAAAAATATTTGGGGCAAGACTCTCGAAATAAATTCTGAGAGACTGGAGAGCTACTGATTTATTTAAAAATATCAGCTTGACAGCTTGAGGTAGAGGAGGACTAGAAAGATTTTTAATATTGGCACTGTCTCATTTGGAACTGAAAAACTGATATTTTGCAAGAGTGAGCTGAAAATCCAGTGGGGAGGAACATCAGATTGGGTCTGTCAAAATGTTTCATTTAGCTCAGTTCAAGAGCTTTTGTGTGATGCTTCTCATTTGGAAACATAATTGTCTGTTAATTCTGCTATCTCCTAAAAGATATTTTGACCAAGAAAAGACACCTTCATGATTTTAAAAATCTCAAAATAGGATTGAGAGAAAACTCAAAACCTTTTAAAAATGGCAATAAAAAATTATAATTTCTGAGGAATTATGTCAGGAAATGCTGGGGTTCGATTTGCTGGTGCTTTCTAAGAATTCCTTTGTTTCTGGAAAAATTGCAATGTACTGTAAGCAAGCTGTCAGCTAGAATGAAGACTGGAATAGGGTCCTTATATCAGCAAAGGAGCATGCCTTAAAACTGGAGTGTAGCTGGTGTTACTTATCACCATGAGTAATTGCATTCATCAGGTAAATCATAATATGATCCAAAGAAATTGACTGTACAACACATCCTCAGGCAGAAAGAGATTTTGGTTACTAAGGGCAAAAATAAGAACAGATTAACTGTCTTTGTTATAAACAATGATGTCAAAAGGAACTCCGAAAATTTGATTAACAAGTAAATGGGAGTTTGCTCAAATGTGCTCAATCATATTTCTTTTCATTGTCAGTGATATGCAACAGGAAGCAGAGAAACCCTTGCGCACATTATCTCTGGAACAATATCCTATTAATAGGAAAAGACCAAAGCATCCCAGAAAATAATTTTTCTCTATCTTGTGTTACAATATGTAATAATATATGCAACATCACTGGATGTGTGTTACTGCTTCAGAAAAAAATACAGCAATGAATAATAAAAGTTATACTAGGTCTGTGCAATGAAACTGTTTTTCACCAAGGTTAACCGTGCTGAACTTCATGCTTATAAAATGGAGTATCTCAATTTTTTAAACTAGAAATATAACGAATATAAGGAATGTTCCCTCACACTGCACTTAGGAAACCACACCCTTCTCTTTACCAAGGAAAATTAATCCTCCTATGTGTATTTGTTAGTGCTTTTCTTGCATGATGGTTGAATGCTGGATGTAATGGACCTTTTATCACTTCAAGAACTGCTTTGCAATTGAATAGAATAAGCCTTTTACTGTGACCTTACTTGGCCTGTTGTGTACATTTATTTTCTTAATCTTACCCAATCCCTTACGTCTTTAATCCCTTAAATAACTAAGTAATTAATTTCAGCATGTAAGTTTTTTACTCCTGCCCATATGCTATATATATATATACTATCTCCAGCCTCTCTTTTTTATCACAGCTTTTACTAACTTGAGTCTTCTGTCATCTAATTTCCCTAAGTATATCTTTCCTTGTAATGTGATGATTTTGCTGCTGATTTAACCCTGTTTCAAAGGCACAGTGAGAAAATGGGGAAGGGCCTCACAAACCCATGAGTGAATTATGCCATTTTCAGTTTTCTGCAGTGGCACACTCAGCTTTCAATATTAATAATTTTTACTTTTGAAATTTGTTTTGGTCTACATGACTTTGGACAAAATTAGTCCATTGGCTGTGAGCAAGCTGCTGAATGAGTTTTAATGTGTTATCCACTATCTGCAGCACGTGTTTTAATTTCCAACTCTTTGATTTATCCTCTAACTAATGGCTCAGTTTGAAGGACAAAAATTTCGTGAGTGAAAGTTAATCCATGTCTGCAGAAATGGGTGAGGAGAGTTTCTTCTCTGAGGAGGGAGGTTCTGTTGCAGCTTTACAAAGCCACTGTTATTGCCAGAACCGACATTGTTGCATTGCCTTTGTAACGTGATTTCATACTGGTTTTAACACGGACCTTCAGTTGTTTCCACTACCTTGGCATGTTTACATGTAATGTCCATATTAGGTGCTCCAGTACAGGTGCCAGAGGCTAGCAGAGGTACCACAAACACGTTATGGCAGGGGACTCCAGGAATTACAAGGTGGTGACATGAATATTTTCAGTTTAAAATCACAAGTAAATGGAGGAAATTGGCTTCCTTTTAACAGTCTTGCTAAAAAATATATCCTGCTAATCTAACAGAAGACAATGTTTCAGGCAGTGCTTGTCCATGAAACAGTAGTTGTTTTAGCACCTCACCAACATGACATTTTTCTTTGTTTTCTTGCAGGGTTGTTTTTTAAAGTAATGAATCATCCATTATGCTCCTGAACAGAAACTAGCCTTTTGGCCAAATGAAACATGTGCAGTCTTTGTTCAGCCTGTCAATTGCAAAAGGAATTAGTGTCATGTAGAAAAATAATAATTACTTTCCTTCCTGCTCACATGATATTAAGAGGAATAAAATTTGGCAGGCCTGTTGGGCAAACTGAATTTTTCTTGTTCCTCAGATCTTTATGTTTTACATTCTGCATGCTGCTGTGGTCTAAAGGAGCTGAGGTTTTTGATATCCACAGCATTTATATTTGCCATGCCATTTAATGGAGTTTCTGAGCACTATGAAATGAGCTCTTTTTTGGAGATAGGACAGGCTAGCATTGATTTGAAGGCCTGCTTGTTGAGGTTCATCCAAGTTTTGAAGTTATGACCTCTTAGTGTTGGGTTTATATCCTCTTAGTGTGCAAACTTAGCCTAACAGGTGGTATAAGTACAGTCACACCAAAGACATTGTAAGAGCATCTGTTTTGATTATTGGGATCCATATGACTGCTCAGGAGTTACACAAGCAATAGGGGTTTTCAGGTTTCCAACACCCAAGGTGACCAAAATGAATCTGTCTTTCTTCAAATGTCTTTTAAATTTAAAATGAACAAACAATCATTTGTTATCACATAAAATTAATGTGTGTTTCCAGTGGTGCTCCAAGTGGAAGTGAGATTTTTTTAGAATAAAACCCTTGTTCCCAGGCAGTACCCTCTAGGAGTCAACTATTGATGTCATTTTAACTTATGAAATCCACCAACATTTTCAATCCGAGTTTTGATCTAATTGTTGTAAAAACGTCCTATACACTAAAAGCTACTGATGACCTTCAAAAGTAGCTAACAAAGGCTTGTTCTCTGCTTTAGCAGATTCAGTATTTCAACTACTTTTTAAAAAGGTACATTGGATTCTTCATATGATTGTGGTTGATGAAGCGACTCTGAGGGATAGCTCTAGTCTCATTTGTCCATTTGTTAATACAATATTTTTCTTCAATAGCTAGACAATTTTTTAAAACCCCCAACCCCTATACATTTTCAGATTCCCTAGGGGTTTCTATTGCAATTTATGACCTTTTGTCCTCTTACATTTCAGTTTTGACTGATTCTTCTCTTATAACTATTTTTATTGTACAGTAAGAATTGATTGTTATTATCTTAAAAATATAGCAGCTCCTGCCAACTGTTCGTGAAATCGCACTTCTAAGACTTTAACTTTAATTGAAAGATTTCATACTTATTTAATTGTATAAGCTTATTCCTCCTATCCATATTGCTCGTGATACAATTGCTTCTGTGATACACATTTGGAAAGCCGAGAGTCTTTGTTCTCATTCTATGGAGTTCCATAAAAAATGTCACCAAGTTTTAGCTCATCCTTGTGGAAATATCTTTGAAGTTAGATAATGTTGGTCCAAGTTCTTCTGAACTGATTTAAGGTAAGTTATAGTAGGCATTAATTTTGTCTGCTATATGCAGAATTTTGGGGATTTCCATCCTACGGATCATTTTAACCAATATGGCTGTTGACTATGACTTCCTCTCCTCCATATTTGCAGAGAATGGGAGTTATGCTTAGCAGAAGACTTTTCCTTATTTTTCCTTCTCTGCAATACTGTCCCCTCTTCTCATAGCAGTTTGATGTGGTGGGATGGGGAACAGAACAACAAAATGCATCGTCTTCTTTGTGTAATGTCTTTAATCTAATACACCATATGGAGCTACATGGTAAAGTTTAAAAATAAGATGGAAAGCAGGGATGGAAAGTAGAAGTACAGCAAAGAAGGAAATGTGGTTTAGATCAGATCAGAAATAGATGGAGAATCATTATTCCCTACAGGATCCGTTTCAAAGCTGTACAGCAAAGGAGTTAGGACACCCTACTCATGAGTTCATGATGGATGATGAACAGCATGGTCTTTACAGACTGGCGCTGTGAAATCTGAGGCTTGGCACAGCCACAGAGGAAGCAGGAGGGCTGGAGGCATGTGTAGGAACAAGTCTGGAGAAGCAGTAGATTGATTAAAGTTGTCAGAGTTCCCATCACTGCCCTTTCTTTAACACATGCTGAGCCTGATGCAGGTTGACTGACATGCACACCACTTCTTTCCACATCTTATCAGACCTGGAGTTAATGCCGGGCAGAGGGGTAGCTGGCACAGTGAATGTGTAGGCTCACTGTACACAAAATCATCCTACCATTTTGCAATTTTCACCTATCAGCAGTCCAGACTTGTTTTTGATGTGAGGAATTGCAGCTGCATTTTGAGAGATGACAAGACTTCAGAAGAGGAAAGGCAGGATTCTCACGGTAGGCTGGCTAGAAATGAAAATTCCTGCCTCCCATCTGGAGCCCCTTGTTACAGATTTGGTCTGCTGCCTGGAGAGAGACCAGAGCTTTCCACAATGCGAGGAAGGCCAACAGAAGATGCACCACTGATTTCATCCGAGGGAAGTCTTAGATTCTCCATTTTGGAAGATACTCAGTCAGCCTGAAGCTCCTGTCAAGTCTTCCTCTTCTCCATACAACAGAGATGTATATATACTTCTCCTGCAGCTAGATGTCTATGGGGAGAATTGCAGTAGTCCCAAGGTCCAAGTAGCCAACGAGGAAGAAAATAGCAGGGGGAAATGATGATGCTCAGGAAAGAAATAGAAGCTGTCTAGTTAATGGCAACAGTTTAAAATTAAGGAGATGTCATCATGGTCCAAACAGTCAATGGCAGGTTCTGTCTGGGAACAGGGGCCTGCTAAGAAAAGAAGAAAATACTGCAATTCTAATTTGCAAAGCAATGAACATTTTAGACAGAATGTGAAAGATTATTTTTATTTTCTGATGCCATCGTCAGATCTCCATGTTCCTTTCAGACAGGCACACCCCAGTTGTGTAGTTCTAGAAACTACTTTTATTGCTTTTGCACTATAGAAAATAAGTAAACACTTTGACTGATCTGCAATCAGATGTTCCCCTTACACAGCTCAGTGCAGAGACAACGATGAATGCAGCTCTGATGTTGATGCCAGATAAGAAGGCCTATCAAAAGGGGAGTGCCAAAGTGACAGAAGGGTAAACCCTGCATCTTTCTTTGTAGGGTACACAAGGGTAAAACCTCCTTTTTTCTTTGTAAGGTCTTCCCTAGTGGTGAATAAAGCTTAAATCTCATGTAAATCAGAGTGTACTTAATCAAAGAAATTAAACAACTTGCAGAATTTGAGCATTTTCTGCACTAAGCTCAAGTATGCATCTATATTTTCTTGTGTGTAAAAATTTGTACCGTAAGTAGTCCCTCACATTTCCTTGTACTATTAGGTATTCATACAAGAACAAAGGAGAATGCCTACTGTTAATTGCTTCTATTGAGTTAGGCTTGCCTTTCTGTTCCCTTTTTGTAAGTAAACAAAACATCCTGGAGCAGGGCTGATCTGTGTTACTAATTTCTCAACCAAATGGAAAAAAATTTGGAAACCACAACCCTGCCCACCTCTGCCAGTTCAAGTATGTTAACAAATATGGTATTTTTAATCCAAACCCTTAAGGTTTCCCCTGGTGCTGAACATCCTGTGTGCTGAGCAGTGAGAGCAGCTGGGCTGAACAAAACACCTGGCCTCCAAGACTCCCTCTCCCCGGGCACAACTTGGCATCCCCAAACATTTCAAGCATCTTCATGTTCCAGTTTCCGCAGGTTACATCCAAGTTGGAGTTCAGTGTTTGAGTGAAATTAACCTTCTGCAAAACCTCCTTGAAAGGTTAGATCTGTGTTCAGGAGAAATTGGATTTCACAGACTGTCACAGAAGTGATCATTCTTTGCTGAGGCTTGTGCTGATTGAAAGCCTTCCACCCTTTTCTCAGCAATGCAGCCCAGTATATTTTGCATTATTGTCAGCCCATCCTTTTCCTTACCCTTATAGCAGCAGCCAGCTAACTGACGGCTTTTTAATTTCAGACTCCTATTTATTTCTGAAAGAAATAGATGTTATTTAAAATTCCATCCCACCCACGATGTGAAACTAATAGACCTGCTTAATTATGGGAAAACTATATGTATGGGTATTAAGGAAAAAACCCTGAGAAAATGTTTTTTAAATGTTGATTGCTAATGAGATCTAATGATACCAAACAGAGTGTGCTGCTCTAAGAATTTCAGCATGATAAATGCTTTTAAATTCTACTGAAAGAAACGCCAAAATAAGTTACAGTGCCACTTAGTAAGACACCCTTGAGTGAAAGTAATAGGCACGAGGGAGCATGACTTCAGAAAGTAGGCCCAATTACATATATTACATATATATTTCCTTCCGAACATACTTCCCTCCTTTCTTCCTTAACACTCTAAATTTCCAACTGGTTCCTTTGGGACTTCTGGCTAAGTAAGAGTAACCTTCACATTACAGTTATTGTCAGCTTCCTGTGGTCTAAGAAAGAGACACATAAGTTTAAAACAAAAATATGCTATCTCCTGTTGTTCCAAACACTTAACTGATCAGAATAAAATGTAGTGTATTAGGAGGGTCAAATTTAGAAGATCTGGGATAGTAGACCTCACCTCCGTGGCTTTCAGAAAGCAGTAGCAGTCCTAAGTCTCCACAGTGTGTCCCAAACAATGCTCAGAGGCCAGGGAATTCTGCTGCTACAATCCAGAGCCCTTCCCTTCCCAGAATTCTGGTATGGTCAAAACAGGCAGTGAGTTTGTTTTGCTGACACTTAGAAACTTTCTTCTCTTCAAATGGCTTTCTAATTTGGCTACAAAGAGAAGCACAAGGGGAAAGCAGAGTGATTTGTAGCAAACACATCTCATTTCATTTTAGAGAAACACTTACCTGGAATCAGTCATTGCTGTTCTTCTCTGGTGGCAGATTTCTATTTTGTGTATAGAGAAGACCCATAATTCACTAACTTAAGTGTTTGTGTATTCTGCATTACTTTGGGGATGCAAAACATGAATAAATCTCTGACACTTGCATTTCTTAGTGCAACTGTTATTTATGTATATATAGAAGTATTCTAAGAGTGTGAGACTTACCAGGGCTGGAGTTACGCTTAAGGAAAACTCTAGCAGAACTTAAATTCCTGCTTATATCCAGAAGTAGTGCTTCTTCTTCACTTTATTGCTAGCTAGTCTCATACTTCAAGTCAGATTTTGGAGTTAGAGAAGACTTCAAAATCTCCAGTATGTGAAGGATTAATGTAATACAAAAACTTCTAAATGAATAGGAAACAAAAGAGATTACTGTGATACAGTGAGCATCAATATAGTGTGAACCAAAGATCTCTGAAGGTATGGGAAAGATTCTCAGTTACTTCAACAGAATTTGAATGGAATCATGCTTTGTACTGATAAACTCTGAAGTGACTATTTCCTTTGTGTGCTTTTCTACTTCCTTTCATATTATTGTAGCTTCTGTCTGGTAAAAATTTTAGCTTTTATGGATGCATTTCTAAATACTCCATTCTTACAATATCAGTGGCTTTTGAAAATATAAATTTATATAAAAAAAGTTAATAGAAGAATATGTTTTAACAACTTGTTGCACTGTCTCATGGGAGTTTAAAGTTCATGTGTATCAGACACTGGTTTTCATATAAACTGAAACTTCTTTAGACCATTCATTGTCTTCTAGCATGTCCTTGGAGTGTGAGCAAATTTTTGCTTTTTGTTCTATTTAAGGGTGACAAAACAATTATTGAGATTTTCCATGGGATGAATCCCAGTTTTAGATGGATGTGTCCTTGGGTGTGGAATCTGGGACATTTTGGGCTTTGATCCCATATCTTGCAAAGCATTGAAATAACAGTATTCTTTCAAAACAAAACCAAAGAAACTAAACTCCCCTGTAAGACACAGAATTTGTTGGTGTTTCTAAAGTCAATGGAAACTAAGAATAATAAATATTTTGTGAGAGTGGGTTGAAAGCAGCAAGAAACTCACATGAAAATCCTCCTGTGAAATAATCAGACCAATCAAGTAAGGTATGTAAAGTACAATGGATATCACAATACAAAAATCCACACAAGCAATCCTAGCAGCAACTACAGTATACTCCTGGGTACTTTGTGAAAAAAACACACTTTCTAACCATGATATAGTTAATGTTTAGTATAAGTTTGTATACCACAGTTCTGCAAATGTAAGTATATTACCTAACTGTGAAAACAAAAGCAAAAACCACTTTCATCTGCTCCATTTGTTTATGGTGCATATCCTGCAATGCATCTTTATAGATAGATAGACAGCCAGAGAGACAGAAAGATAGGTAACCTGTTGGTGGTTTCAGAACATCAGATAAAGTAAGTGAAGGTCCTCCTTTATTTCCTATTCCCAGCTTTGGAATGCCAGCCAGGTAGGCTTACTTATATTTCTATTAATCACTACACAGAAATAATTCTTTTGTTTGTTCTCTATATCTAAGAGCATGAGCTTTCAATTTTATGTAAGCTATCGAGACAATCTCCCATATAATATTGCCACCTCTAATACATTGTTATGATATTGTGTAGCTCTCATAGCTTCTAAGAGTGTTTTGGAAAACAATTTTATAATGCTTTTTTCTTTCAACATCTTCTTCCTAAAAGAAAAGGCATAGTGCTAATAGCAGCTTGCAATATATACTTCCAATTCACTTGGGGGTTTTGCTGTGTCTTCCCTTTTTTCCTTTCTGGTCATGCCTTCCTTGAAAGAAAAATCATAATAGCCCTCCCCAACAGCTAAAGTATATATGAAATATAGTAGATAAAAGTTATATAAAATCCTTTATGCAAGAGAAAAAGATGTACCTTCTGTCTTAAAGATTGAAAAATTTGGAATTCCTGTCTGCTCTATTCGGCAGTGCTACCAGCTCTGTGTTTTGTTCTGTCTTTTATTCTGCAGTGCTGAGCCCAAGCAGGGTCCGGGTCTCACCTTAGCTTCCTGTAATAGTGATGGCAACAGCAACAAATAATAAAAAATATCAGTGGTCTCACTATTCCTGGAATAATTTTCCTGGGCTACAGAAATAAGCAGACCTTTAGTTAGTATACAGAAGATAGTTGTCTGATTTTTGCTCAAGGTGCTCTGAGCACCAGACTTTTCTATTGAAACACAAATTGGAGACAGAAAAGAAATAACTAAATAAAAAGAATGCTACCTGAAATATCAGCTTAGCTGCTGTTTTTGTAATGATTTTGCAAATACTTTAATAATACAGAATAAAAAATAAAGCCAAAGTACAAATTATTTGAAGTGTCCTATGACACGAAATTAAGAACAGTGCAAAATTTCTCATGCTGGTTAGTGGAAAGAAACAGGCATTTCTAGAGCTTGATCTATGCCATTGCTAAGTAAGTAAACATATAAATTAGGTTAAACAAATTGTGCATCATAGCTGCTTTTTCTGTTTACAAAAAGGACAGTATCTATGCGAATAGCTCACCTGCCAACCCCCTATGTGGTATGCTAAATTTGCACGCATATCTCATGTAACCTAGCAAACCAGGAGGGGTGCACAGTTAACATATTGTGTTTTACATCGTGCCCTGACTTGAATAATATATAAGGACTTATTGCCATTGGTATAGGATGAAGAAATGAGCAAACAAACAAAATAATAAATCCACTGATGGCAACTAAATGGATGCAGTCCACTCAGTATTTAATTCTAAAAATAGAAATTTTCATTTTATTTTCAGTGAAGAAAAATTTTGAAATAGTGAAAGATCTTGAAAAACAGAAATACTGCATCTTTGCTGGCTCTGCTAATAGTGGTATAGTAACAGAGTTGATAATATCATCACAGGTTAAGGACTTCCACTCATCAAAATCCTTCTGTATGGAGTTATTTTAAGTACAGGCTTATATTTCCCTTTGAGTTTCACAGGATATTTTCTTTGTTCCAGAGTCAAGATCAATAGCACTTTTGGAGTAGTATATGCCATGAGTACAAATTTTGATACAAAAGATAAAAATTGAGCAAGGCAGAAGTATTTCTACATTGTTTTGAGGTCATCTGTTATTACTAAAGTGAGTCAGGGAAGTAGAAAAATATGTGGTTAAGCTTCAGTGTAAATACACAAGGAAAATAAAATCAGATTATCACTATTGCCATATACATTAATGCACTTAAAGAAGATACTTTACCACTTGAAAATAAGATACCAGTTTGAACTCGACTTTTTTAAAGACACATTATAGATAGTTAGAAGAAGTTTAGAGCGAAGAGTAAGCTTACATTGTCTCATCTGTCCTTTAAAGTTTTTGATCTGATTGTATATAGAATAGGATGGAGGGGGGAAGAAACTTAAACTTGGAAATTTGCTTATTTTTTGCTTAAGAAAAGAGATGGCATGTGCATAAATATCTTCCTCTCTTTATGCTGTGCATTTTTTTCTGTCAATAACATAGAATTTCCTCTTCTGAGCTTGATGGCGCATAATCAGTTTTCATCAGGTGACAGATTTATGTTTTCCAGCTGTTCGAAAGTGTCTGACACAAATACTTGTTGCTTTCATAGTTATATTATTTCAAAAGAGGGTCTGTCACAAGAAAACTTCAGGCATCAGAACTTCTTTTTTCCCCCTCTTCTTTGCTGCTATTCTGTACCACTGCTCTGATGTCTCATTATACCTGCACAAGAAAGGCTATTATCCTTCACACGTTTAGCTGCTGATCTAAATGAAAGTACATTATCTAAATAGTTGAATCAAGAAGCATACAACTAAAACTCATTTCAGTTTGATCTGTATTTCTTGGTGCTTTAACAGGTTAACAGCATCCTGTGAAATTACTTTATTCAAGGGTTTTCACCATAATTTGATCATAATGTGGTCTAGACCTAACGGTAATAAAAACTTGCAGAAAATCTGCAGTTCATTTTATGTCTCAGTAGAAAAACGTGTCTTTTCTAAATAATTCAGAAATTGCATTCAGAAACAATATGCACATTACCAAGGATAGGTCTAATAGGGAATTTATCTAACACCATAGAGTGAGTGTTTCAAATACTTATCATAGGACATGAATATTAAATATCATCCTATTAGCATTAAATGGTCAGATAGTTAAGTCCCTGCATATTTACCTCAGTAATACTAGAAATAAAACACAAATTAAGTTCTTTTTTGAGTGCTGTGCCTTTATTTCATGCTCTCAGAGGCTCCCAGTGGTACTGTAGCAGTATTCTGTCTATGCCAGCATATGCTATTATCATTGTGGAAGTTTATATGGGAGATCATTTTGTCATTAATCCAGACTTCTGGAAAACTTCGGAGTAGGAAGAGCATGTCGTGGTAGAAATCAAACAAATATATCATCTTAAACGAACAAAAGTGGAATCCAAGTATGCGTGCTGCATTTCCATTCTACACCCTGTTTTCAGGCTGGGATACTAACTTTTTTACGTGATGTAAGCTGAAAACACTTAAGAGGCTTTTGAAGGAAATTAATCATATTTTACACAATGTAAGGGCATTTTTTTCTTTTGTGGTTAAAAAGTCATAAATAATTTAACCTGTAACAGCTTCAGTAAACAGTTTAAAACGAAGAAAGTCCATTGCAATGCTTTTACATGTATACAAGGTAAATTTTTATTTTCACCATAAGTATTCAGGAAATTTATTCAAATCTAATGTATTCATTAAAAATGAGCCAGCTGTTTTATCTCCTCAGAAGTCACTAAAGGGGTTTATTCTTCTATTGATCCTCTCCTGTTACCCAGTTTATTTGCAGTGTTCCTAACTGTTTAACTCTTCAGTATATTAAGGAAAGAGGGATTATTGTTAATATCTTCCTCAATAAGCAGGCACCTCCTACCTGGCATGGCAAAGGAGAGGTTTTTGATTACAGATCCTTACCCTCGCAGAGACCTGCGGCACAGAGAATGTGAAGCACAAGAGGGAAGATGTTGTATTGGCGTCAAAAGAATAAAGCAGTCGGCGAGACAAAAGGCTAGCGGGAGGGAGTTCTCCTCCAAGCTCCCCTTTATTGAGGGGAGAGGGTTTAGGCGTTCCTGAGGGGGAGAATGAGGAGAAAATCTGCTCTTCGAAGCCCCTGTGTGCTGGCTTATAAGGGGGAAGGGTTAACCAATAGGGAGAGAGGGAGAAGGTGGGGATAAGCACATAGAACCAATGGCTACATAGTAGGGTAGGATACAATTCAAATGAACCAATGGGATACATAACTGAACAGAAGGGTCTGGAAGAAGAGGCGGAGTCGGAGTCCTGGGCACACCTTCACCCATAGTCTAGGGGCGGACTCAGCGACTCATACCCCAAAGGCCCGCCCAGGCAATTCTCCTCCTCCCGAGGAGCTATCCCCAGCCTGGGGGGCGGAGGCAGCTTGGGGGGTGACCCACCACCGGAAGAGAGACAAGCACATGAACAATTCAAACACAAGATCTGAAATGGCCGTGAATTCTGGCTTCCATTAGTTCCTGAATGACAGCTTTCTTTGCTGGTGGAACTGCAGCCAGCAGAATGGCCGTCGTGTGCCTAAGCCTAGACAAAGGATAATGACTGTAGTGGGTGGTTACAAAATCCTTTGTGTCCGTGGTTTAGCATGCATGTATTGGCTGGTGGGAATTCCCATCTGCCAGATGGATGCTTCAGAATAAAAATTTTTCAGTCAATACTTACGCATGTTCCTGAGTTGAAGGCAGCCTTTTGTGTGCCAGCTTCAACACCAAATTTTGTTTGAATTATAGGTGGCAACTTCTCTGATCGTGTAACTGGCTTTGAGGAATCTGGTCTATGTGGAAGGTGTCCCTGCCAAGGGCAGGGGGATTGCAGCTAGGTGATCCTTAAGATCCTTTCCAACCCAAGCCATTCTATGACTTTATGATCCTATAACTCTGCCTACCAAGTGGGCACACCGATAGCAATGTGCACCGATGCTGGGTGTTATTGTATCTTTATAGACACAGGTGACGAATCTAAACTGGGGAATTAACTTTTCTCACTCTCTGAAGTGTGTCTTTTGTTAGAGACACCTGAACTTGCACTGAACAAGCTGGTGTCGCTCTCCAGCATAGCTCAGGCATTAGCTGAGGTCTGGGAAGCAGTGAAGCTGTGTTATCTCAGCATGGCACCCTGGGGAGAGTGCGTCTGGCTTTCTTGCTTCCAGTTTTGGAACGGGCTTGGTTGCTGTGAGCTTGGGAATCTCTGTGCCACAGATGTTTGCATGCCATGAAAAGCAAATCCAGCCTATTATACTGCATACATCAAATCTGACACGCAGTTGCTGCCCTTTTTGTCATCCTAGTTAAGACTATAAAAAATTGAAATTTACTTACTTCATATCTTTAGTCTTTCTTACTTGCCAGACTTGCTGGTCTCATCTTTGAACTGCAGCATAATGCTCATGTCTGTATGTCTGTGCTGCAGAACTACATTCAGTATTTTGAGCTCTTTCTCAGCTCGGAGTATCTGTGTCTCACTTTTAAGCTGGGTGCTAGTTCATGTTGCTGTGCAGGCAAGTACTTCCAAGTGAAAAACTTTAGTTTTCTGCTTTCCCAACTATCATTTCCAATCTTATAGGCTCAAAGTGTTCACTCATCTTGTACAATCAAAGTTTTTTCCTTTCTTGTTTCTTTCTTTTTCAGTTCTCCTTACCTTTCTGTCCAGACTTGTCTCCTTCTCACTGGTCCTTTTCCTCACACTTTCATCTGTCATTTTTTCATTGGTCTGTTCTTAATTTTATTTTGTTTTCTACAGATCTTCAGTTTAAAAAAATAGACCTCTGACTCATTCTCCTCAAAATATATTCAAAGGAATATCTTCATTCCTCATATTTCTTCAAGACCCCTACAAGCAGGTTTTGTTTCTGAGATTTTGGATAGATATTTCACTTCCATGACAGCTATAGATATTTCAGGGTTCATATCACCGCATCAGAAATACAGCCAGTCCAGACTCATAAATCAGTATTACTAAGGTGTATCTGAAGAACTGAAACACTTTTATTGCAAACATCAGTGATAATATGGGCCTCAGAATTGCCCTGGAATATGGATGAGTACAAACCATTTAGGAACAAATATTCTGGCTGATAACTGACAGCCAGCCAAAAGCAGCCCCTGATAAAGATAAATAACCTGTACTCAGGGAAATTTTTTGCATCATTAAACATGGTGAGCATATTAGCTAGCAGGGGGTGGAGCTGAGTCCCTAAAGAGATAAATCTAAATTATATGCGCTGCAGTGATCATAGCAGTAATGCACCATCTTGGCTAACTAGCTGACATCAACAGGGAAGGGAATTTCAGATTTAAATGAACCAAACTAAAGAGAATTGCAGTATGCATACAGATTAATTGGATCACATTCATGAACTTTTTAGCCTTTTTCTCTGGTCTGTTTTCATTCGTGTCAAAGCACAAGGAGTTTATGCTTTTCTTGTCAGTTTTTGCATCATTTTTTATTCTTGCTTTCTTATGTGATTTGGTTTATTACTCCTTTACTTGCGTTCCATTAATCACCTTATACCACAGTTGTATAAACTCTGACAAAAAGCTTAGAGATGGACAGGAGAAGTTTAGTGGCATTTTTCTGTAAATAGGAAAGTACACTTAGCAATTATACACCTTGTGTTTCAAAAAGGGAGAATTCTGAAATCAAAGCAAAGAAAACATTTAGTTACCCAGAAACATCTAAACAATCAAATTAAGCTTTACTAGAAGAACATAATTTGGATGAAATATTTCCCTTAAAATTAATGTGGTCTTTTTTAAAACCATATCAAGTGTATTTTCTTAGGGTAAGGAATATCTTTCTAAAAGATAAATGCTCGCTTTTAAATATATGTCCTTTTTGTTTCCCAAGAAAAGTTTGGGTTCAAACTGCTAGAAGGTGCATGAAGTAAAACGATGAATATTAGTTGGTTGAAACTGATTTGGTATAACTTGCAGTTTTATACTGTTAATTGGGTACATTTATTTCCTGCTGACTTGGCAAGTAAGGAAGTAAACTGGATGTGACAAACACATTCTTTAGTCAAAACCAAATATGCATTTTCATGAATAATTACTCAGGTATGTTATTGTCCTGATAGTAATCAAATCTGTTCAAGAGACTCATAGAT
Source organism: Origma solitaria (assembly GCA_013397895.1). Classification (NCBI taxonomy): domain Eukaryota; kingdom Metazoa; phylum Chordata; class Aves; order Passeriformes; family Acanthizidae; genus Origma; species Origma solitaria. The sequence goes on from VZRL01001198.1 coordinate 536,291, forward strand.
AAATTAGTGGTTACCCTTGTTCTGTACAAAGATCCACTTGGAAATGTTTAAGTGTATTTGATAACATGGCCTGAAAGAAGTATCAGAGTACAGAAAAGTGACATGCAAAGGGCAGCGCATCTGCTCTCTGCTCCAGGTCTGTGATTGCAGCTCAGAACTCCTGTGTGTGCTCCTGGGCATCAGACCGGTACCTAAATATCCATCAGATTGCGTGGGCTGCTTTTCCTGCTGGAGAAATGCCGGTGAAAGGCAGGAATTGCTTACTTTGGTAGCAAAGAATTTGTCACCTAAGTCCCTCCAAGGCTTGTGTTCTAGCTGGGAGGGCTGCATCTGACTGTAGTGACTTAGTGGCCTGGGTACAGGGTTTAAATGGGCTGCTGCAAATCAAGGAATTTGAAAAGCTTTACTAGTGGCCAAAAGGGGCTTGTCCCTTAGAGGAACAAATTAAAAAATGGCAGCTGGAATTTTGCAATGCTGTTGCACCCCGGAGTGATACAACTTCTCAGAGTGCCTGCACGGCAGCTCACTGTATTTAGTGAAATAAGAGATATATCAGGAGAGATAACCAAGTACACTTGCTAGACAAGTTCCCCTTGTAAAGTAACAAACAGAAAAATTACAACTTGACTGTGTGGTGAAATCAGCTAAGATGATTTTCAGTACTGGGCATTCAACAATGTGGATTGAGGGTAGGAAATCTCCTGACTCCATGAAAAGCTCCAGTTTCAAGTCCTGATTCTGCAGAGCACCTCAGCATATATTTCAGACCTCTTGGTATTGCTTAAAGCTGAATTAAATATTTTGCTATCCTGGGACTCTAAAGAGGAGGTAGGCAGCAGGAACTTTCTTAGGAGCTTACCAGAGCTTTTGTATGCTGTAGATTATCCATGAAATGATAGAGAATAACTCTGATGCTGACTATCCTCAGCTGTAAATAAAATGGAAGCTTAAGGCTGATGGCATTGCTCCAGGTCTTCCTGTCAGTGCTGTAGGGTATGATCTTGAAATCCTGACTGCCAAATATCATGTTCATGGAGCAGCTGCAAAACAGGGACTTCATACCCAATTTTTCTGGATCCATTCTGACTGGGTTCAGGAAGTCAACTGGTTTTGATGTTGAATCACAAAATTCCAAGTGAAAGATGTTGTTTAGGTAATTGTGGCAGAAAATTTTAAAAAGCGAATCAAAAATGATGTTTTCATAGAGTTCTCAAATCTGTCACAATTCTGCCCAAAATTGGTGACCACTTATATATTACTTACATGAATATGAATGATCCAGTCTAATCTTTAAAAACAATGACTATTGCCACTGCTCTTGAGAAACTTCTGGACTTAGGCCAAGAAATGCTGATCCCATTCCCTAAGCACTGCTTTTAATCTATTTTCAAAAGCTGCAACTTTTTAATTTAAAAATTTTATCTCCAAATGTGATGCTTCAATTGCATTTGGTCAAAGCTTGTGAGCTGAAAAAATGTTTTCTCAGATCAGTCCTGCCTATTATCCATTGTTCTCAGAGGAACTGGTTCAGCAAGATGCTCCAGTCGGGGTATAGTTAGTTCAAAGGTTTGAATGGGGCTTTAATTTCTATTCCTCAATTCATGTTTTTAAAGTTAGAGACTTGCTGATGTGGTATATTGAATTGAAGACTTGTTGTCTTCCTGCTACATTCATTTACTGCTTTTGGTCTTTTTCTTTTCTGTGGTTTTTTTTCTGTCTTCATGTTCTTGTTTTCTTCATGCTTTCTGTTCTGACTTCTTTCTTCTCATTTCTTCTCTTAATTTCACTTAGAAATCCCTAGTAGAGTCAAATGACTGAGTAAGACAGAATAGTAAATTAAAATAAACTTTAAATTTGAAAGCTGAACAATTTCTCCAATTGAATGTTATGTTTTGTGACCAAGAAAACTTTTCACTGTTCAGAGAAAACAAAAATCTCTTGAAGTGAATAAGAAATTTTTTTTACTGACTTCAGTGGGTTGATGTTTAGGGAATACTCTGATATTCCTTCTCAGGTTTGGTAAGAATCCAGTAATTTTAACAATGTCATTTAGCTTCCCAGGAAAAAAACCCCAAACCAAACCCAAAACCAGGGCAGTGCAAAATATTGTATTCCTTTTGTTCTCTACTCCCATAATTTTACAATAGTCATGATCATGTAAGATCCAGGGAGGACAGATTAACCCTGCTACCCATTTACTGCAGGCAAAAAATGCTTTGATATATTTCTCTCAAGCTGTGAGTTATATATAAAGCTTTGTGAAAATAGAGTAGAAAAAGAAACCAAACACCCTTGTGATAAAACTGTGAGTAAGCAGTTCCATGCAGGCTGTCATTTTCTTTCCTAATTGCAAATGTCTTCTTTCCATCACTTTATTCAGCATTTTTAATAACCAACAGTAAATGTGAGTAAACCACATTGACCTTTAAGGTCCATATATAGATAAAAATAAACACACAGAGATTAAACACAGAGTTGTTGCTTTTACTGCAATGATATGCAACAATTATAGACCGGGTCAGTCTAGGGCACCATTGATATTACTTGCCAGCCAATTTATTTTTGAAACCTCTAACCCCTTTTAATGTGTTTCTTCAAAGAGGAAGACCTAAGAAGCTCTTAGCTATGACTGATGGAAAATTGGCTGCTTTTTTTTTCTCTTTTGAAATTTTATTTTATTTTAAAAAATTATTTGTTTATTTAAATTTTATTTATTTTTTAAAATTTAACTAGTAAAAGATTTTGTGTTATTTTTTATGTTTTATTTCTTACTTAAGTGATAATAAAGATTTTATGTTTTTGAATATCTCAGAAAAATAATTCAGACAAAATGTTAAAATAACACTACAAAGTGCAATAGACTTTCATAATTTTTATCCACTTTTCCATTGACCATAGAAGAATATAACTGTCTATTCCTTCAAGATATGCTTTAGGGTATTGTTTTTCTTGAAATGTTGTAATGTTGTAATTTTAACCAAAAGAGTGTTCAGGCATGTGATAAAGTGATTATTAAAAAAAAAAGACATTAATGTGGTTATTAACTTATATTGCTCTCTTTATTATAACAGTTAGAACCTTACATTTGAATTATCAATACATGATTCAGAGAGGGGAAAACAACTTTAGAGCTGAATACAAAACAGACAGTGTGAATCATGACAAAACATTAATCTACCAGGACTTAAAACCAATTATTTTTAATGTTCTCTATCCTCAGTAGATCCTCAAGAGAAATACACACAATACTAGATTAAAAAAATGTACTCATTAAGATTCAAAAAATGAATTTAAATCTTTTAATGTCAAGTATTTCTAATGATTTCTAAATTTAATTAGTGAGCAGCATGCTTGATATCAATATATTTTTACATATGATTGCATTTTCAAGGAACGATAGAAACTAAGGTCAACTAAGGTGAATATATTGTTCAACACCCTGGAGAAGGCAAAAAGTATAAAGATATATGTATTTTTTGTTCTTTGATTTTTCAAAAATGTTATCATGAAACCATATCTTTTTTTGGTACCCAACCATTTTCAGTTCTAACCCTTGACTTTTGAGCATTACTCACATGAAAGCAGAATCAGAAACAAAACCCTGTTTACATTTGTCTGCTCTCCTCCTCTAATAGCTTATTATGTAATTGACTTAAATTTTACAACATCTTGAGCAGGATGCTCTTTTCTGAGACAAGCATGAATTGTCCTGTTGAGGTGGTTTTAATGGTTTTTTTGACATGCATTTTCCTTGAGGAGTCAATTTATCATTGCAGATCATGATGCAATTTTGGTAGGCGGGTGTTGATCCCTTTTAAATGTTGGCAGTAGGAGCCAAACCTCGGAATGGCCCACAGAAATAGGCTGGCATGTGTGAGGTGATAAAGGAGCCGGAAAAAACCGGTGCAGTCTGGAAAAGGAAACCATGATCCTGCACTGCCAACCACACATTAATAACTGGCAACTACTAATAAATTCAGCCAGCTCTGAAGGCTTCACAGAAGCTTGATGACACAATATAAAAGAGAATTCATTTGTTCTGGCTGGGAGATGAGTTCATTTGTCCAAGCAGCTCTTTGTAGCCTGTCTGAATGGCACCAGTACCCTAGTTTTGCATATATTAAACTGGAATGGCTATTTATCATTAAGGTTCTTTTTTCTGGGCATGCACAACATTCACAGACTAAGAAAACAGGAAAGGCAGCAGGCTGCCCTGAAGGAATTTTTGACCATGGATCTCATAGCAGCTCCTTCTCTCTGTACCAGTTTGTGGCTGGTGCCAGTGTTAGCTGGAGTCGCTCTCCTGTCGTGCCCTGAGGGCTTGGGCGTTTTTTCTGCAGATGTTTGTGCATTGACACGTGTGTATGTGCATGAACACGAATGCACACACACAGGTGATCCTTTAGGCCTGGGGGTCGCTCCAGGTGTATCAGACTGCACCTAAGGTAAGACTGGCCTTGGAAGGGTGGAATGGAATGTTGTGGAATGGACTTCTGAGGGTCTCTTACATGAACCTGAAATGCTGATGAGATGGCAGATGTCACATTATGTTTGATTTAGGCTGTCCAGCATTTTCTATTTATTGCCTTAGACAGGAAAAGCTGATCATGAGGTAGTAGCTGGAGACATTTTCTGCAGCAGAGGCAGGTTCCATATCACTTTACTGATCTTAGAAGCTCAGCATCAAGTCAAAATTCATTTTTACCAGCTCTTCTTGGTAGCCTAGGTTGAGGAAGACACAACTACAGAAAGCAGTTCCTTCCATTTGTTCTAAACTTTACTCTTGTGTGAGAAGAGTGATTGTTTGATCTCCTCCCTCTTTTTGTTGACTACAGAGGCAATGAAAAAGACTACCTTAGAACACCTATCTGTCTTTCAGATGGCTAAAATTATGTGACAGGAAGCCTCAAGGACTAAATGGGATATTTCATCTTTCCTTGAAATTACCAGATTTGTTTCTATGAAGAAGATACTTGTTGTCGCAGCCAATATTTGCATTGCCTTTGTTGCACATCTACCACAAGGGTCATGGATGTTCTTCCCAGATCTCTTTCATAGTTCAAACCATAAATATTCCTTGCAGCTTTAGGCTTCTGCCTACATGTCAGATTAAATTGGGGTGAAGAGGCAATTAGTGTCAGGAGATCTGAGTTCAGAATTTTATGCCATAGTGAGCTCAACTGTGGATTCAATTGTGGAAAACAGGCTAAGTGTTTTGAGTGGCATTATTACCTAATTACACTTACCTAATTACATTTTAATTAGGATAAGTAGCCAAGGGTTCAGTATTCCCAGTAAGAAGAGGCTTCTGTCCGAAAGCTTTGACAGTTCTTTGGAAGATGCACAGGAAAATTATCAATTTCAGTCTGTTTTGGTTTTTATAGCTCATTTCTGTCATTTTGTGTATAGAAAGACTAAAGAATTAGTCAATTTTAAGTGTACTGTAAATTCTGTAACTATGGATTGCATTTTTACTTCCTTCCTTTTTTCACAAAGTGATTTTGCTCTGGGAATGTGTTCACAGACTGACATTTCACAGAATTTTTACAATGATTAGCACAGAAATGAAACACGGACTGCTCTGCCTCTGCATATATTCCAGAAAGGATTGCAGCAAAGTCTATGACTTTGACCTATTCAATGTTTTCAATTTGGTGTGTTAGCTGTTTTCAATCTCCTCCATTTCTAATTTTGGTGCTTTGTGAGGAGGATGTAAAATAGTCAGTCCATCGATATATGTAATAGTGAGAAGGTCAAAAATGCTGATGTTAGTGAACAGAAAAATAGCCTTGTTGGAAATCTGGTCACCTGCAAGTTTGTTTGCAGTCTAGAAAATGATATTTCAGATTTTTATACTTATTGTCTTCCCATTTCTTTCTCTTCTGATTTATTCAGTTTATTTTGTTAAGAAGTTGTCTCTTTTTCTAATTGTAGTATAAGTGTTTCTCATGTTAGACTGTTGTTTTAACTGTTCTTCATTCCAAAGCTCTTACTTTATCTGCTTCAACAGAGACCAGTAACCTCTTTTTTGATATTTGAATGTTTCCCTAGTCGCTGCTTAGTGTATACGTATACAATGATTTCCCAGGGACTGCTGACATGCTTAGAATGTAATATGTGTTTGTACTGAATATTTCAGAGCTGTCCCTCAGTTAAAAATTATTTTAATCATAATGCAAGTCAGGATTAATTTATTTCTAACTTTGTATATCTACCCCAGTTTGCTCTGTTTCATGGGAATAAAATATAGTAAATCATGTTCTTTAGATAAGCAGATATAATGATTTAAAAGACACAAAGTTTACACATCTGTTGGATAAAGCACTTCCATGTTTAGACAATAATTTTCCAAAGAGGAAATGTGCTTTAATCACTCATGTTTTTTATTTCTCTGCCTGATGTTCCCAGAAGCAAGTTCTTCTGGGCATCACATTAAAGCATTGAGGGATCCTAGCCAGTGCTGCTGCAGCATCATTCCCAGCAATATTTTGCCTTCTTTTGCACAAATAGTGAACAAATCAAACTGTGATGTCTGAATTCTCATGAGAAAGAGTGTAGTGAGAGACAAACGTGAGTCCAATAAGAGACCAAATAAAAGTTACAAATATAGTCATAATCTGGTTACCACCCCACAACTGTGACTTTCCTGGATACTCTGTTTTGGACCGTTCTGTCAACATACAGATGTGCTTAATTCAGGATCCTGCTATTTAAAATAAAACAAACACACCAACAAAATATTCATGGGATTTTATTACAGAGGTATTGGTAAAGCATAGTGAGAAAGTACAGTACAAAGTGTGGTTCAGTCAGTTCTATTGGATTGGTTGCATAAACCTAAATGCTAAAAGCTTCAGAAAAAAATTAAAAATTTTCCATTTGTTACAGAGGGACAGAAAGAATAAACATATTGTCCTCCAGAAAACTGCATTGAAGGATCTTTGGCATTCTTAATATCAAGCGATTTCAATGATAAAAGCCTTTTGCACATTTGTTCATTCTAGTTTGTTTCATCTTGTTCAGCTGCTCTCTCACTGTTACATATTAAATATATATTTTGAAAGGATTTGTGCCAGAACATGTTTGTGATGATGTAAAGGCCATAACCTTTTCAGTACCTCTTCATAGTATATTTTCCTTTAATTATTTCCATCTTCAGTATCTGAAATTTAATTTTTCAGTTTTAAGAGGAGTAATTTCTGTAAATGCACTCTAATATCTTCCCCTGTATCCTGGTCCTATTGTAACAGGTTGCATTTTTCTCTTTGTTTGGCACATGCATTCACTTCTGTGATTCAATTAAAGTATATATAAGAAAATCTGCATTTATACAGATTTTTCTTCACCAGACTTCAAGGCTGTCTTGATTAGCTGGCTCATTTCCTGAGAGTCCTCCTAGCCTAATATTTGAACCTTTCATATTACTCAATACATTGCTTCTCACAGATGTGTTTAATTATATCACAAGAGCTTTAACTTTTCTTTTTTGGCTGAACTGTTGCTCCTTCCAGATGCAAGTCAAACCAGATGTGCAACTTAGAGCCCCATCTCAAATTATAGTTTTTTCTATTCTGCTAAAAACTGGTGTAAGGAAAGAGCTGAGTGCAGAAATTTGGGGTCTTGGTTAGAGATGGTGCCCTCTGCGCAGTCTCTGGCTGAGCTAGGAAGCAGAAGCTGTGGAAGGGCAGCTGCTTCAAAAGCAGGAATGATGAGATACATCACAGAAAGGAAACACAGAATATTCTGAGCTGGGAGGAACCCACAAGCACCACCAAGTCCAAATCTTAGGTGAATGGACCATATGGGGATCAAACCATCAATCCTGGGGTGATTAGTGACATGCTCCTGCCAACTGAGCTAATCTCACTGCTGTGCTTACAGACCACTCCTTTACTTTCTTCAAAAGAATTTAAAAATTAAATTTGGATTTTTACTCATTAAAAACAGCTTTCTCCTTCATCTCACGAAGAAATGGGACAGAGAAAAAGAAAACTCATATAATAACCAGCCTATAAGCATCTCTAAGAAAAGGCTGGCTGTTAACCCTTGATGTCAAAACGCTTCTTTTGTGTGGTGACTCCAGTGGCTTGGGACGTGGGTTATGAGAGGGAGATCCATAAAGCATTCTGAATATCTTACACATTTTGATATAACATTACATTACCCCAGACCTTGTTATTTTATGTTTTCCATGGACTGAATGATGGCTAATTGCCAGCTAGGGCTCATGCTCATAAAAATAAGCTGGTCTTAAATTATAAAAACTGTTTTAAAAAACAGGCATAAAAATTGTAGTCCTCTATGTGCTGACCATATTCGTGACACTTTCTCCAAATTCCTTTTCTAGCCTTTGATGCTCATGGAAAGTTTTATGGAGCGTGCTATAAGGGATGCTTCTAAATCCCCACAAAGAAAACTTGTTACATGGAGGTGCAGAAAAGAAGAATAGGTTGTGGGGAACCTGCAGAGTATTCTCTCTGTAATAAATCATGGGATTTATTACAATCTAAGATATTTCTGGGAAAAAATCCATGGATTCTAATCTTGATCATTTTTATTAAGCAAATTTTTCAGAAGTGAAAAAAAAAAAGTTCTTCAATTGAAAAGAACTTGGTGACGGCTAGTGACACAGTACTCTGACATTTAACCTGTGAATTAAAAATTACATAACAAAAATGAGGAGGGAACTGTTTATTACAAACATGCCAAATTCAGCTTGCAACATGGTTGAAAACCTTGGGAATGGTAGGAGAAGGGTCACCTGTGTATGATTCCTAGTTTAAGCGACCTGGTTTAAGTGGTCTGGCAGGCTCAAGTTAAGCCATCAGACAGCCTTTCTATTTCGCACATGAACTGATGACCTTAGGTTCATTGAATTAAAAGGAGTGCAATGCTCACCCACTGTTTCCACAAAGGAGGAAATTTTGGTGGCTTTCTTCACTTCTGAATTTGGATCAGTAATTTTTACTATGGCAGAGTGGATTTTGGACAGCGATGGTCAAATTACAAACAGCACAGTTGCTAACACCTAAGGTCTTACCGGGTTGTACTCCTGATTGCTTGCACATTTATGAGAGTTTCCTGGGCTCGGAAATTAATAATGGTACTTTAACAATTTTCAAAGCTGCACTCTGACAGCACATTTTGCCTTGTTAGTGCTCCCATTTCCAAGGTGCTAGTTCTCACCTGCAAAACCATCCTGGACAAGAACGAGCATTTTAGGCTACACACTGGTCACTGCCACACTGGTACTCTACAGGAATAAACAATTTTCCAGAGAAGGGGATGAAAAGGAGTCATGGTTTCCTTGGACACATTTTGCATAAACAAGTCTGAATTTTCATCCCATTATTTCCCAAGCCTTGCTTGAACCATTGAAGGAGTGAAAAAAGATTGATTGTACCTTGGCACAGCAGCAACTGTGAAACAGAGGGCATGAAAACAGACAATCACCTCTAGTTAACAACAAGGTTAACTAGAGCACTCCTCAGTGTCTTAGGAGTACTTTCAGTACCCTGGGATGTGTCTGGCAGAGAGGTGTTACAAAGCCATCAAACATTTCCTTTAAGAAGAGTAATTCTAAGGTTTTATACTGATTCATGCCAAAACTAAGGGTTGGTATCACCCTGTGAAACAAGAGACCACTTGTGTCCTCTGCATGGGCTTGTGCCGCTTCTGCTTGCAAGATTGTCTTCAACTGTCTTCTACTCCAAAATATTTCCAATAGATATGTCAACAGTCATATTAAACCATGGAGTAATGCTGTTATATTTAGCATTGGGAAAACATGAAGACAATACTGGTGTAATGCCCATTTGTGACTTAAGACAAGACTTACATGTGTCCAATTTTATCAAAGAGCAGCCTGCTCAGAATCCAAAGGGAAGATGTCTTCCAGAGGTAATATATTTGCAAGAGGTTAATCTAGGATTTTAAGAAATGAATGGCTGACTGAGGCCACTGTTATCTCAGAAAGTCTTAAGAAGCAGACACTGTGTAATTTGATTTTTTAGATGGAAAAATTTTAAGATAGCAAGAGAAAAGAACTAAGGTAAATGAGAACTATATAATGGAAAAGAAGAAAAAAAGCAAGACTGACAAAAGCTTTGAGAAATATACTGATGAATGGAGAAAGTGAAAAGACTGAGATCTTGTCTGTTAAACGTCTCTTTGTGGAAAGAACAATACTACAGGGAAAGAAAAGACTGTTTGAAATCTCTACTTCATGTGATATTCACAAACAGTCTATTTCATGTCCTTTAAGACCATGTCAATTAGATACAACAGAACTGTTTGCAGTACAGCAATTTATTGAAAATCAGTGGGAAAATCTTTGCTGTATTTACTAGCCAGATGGAAAGTAGAACTCAAATCTGAGCTTTGTGGTCATGAGCTTTTCCTTAAGAGTTCACAAATAAAGAATTGGTCTTTATTAAATAATAAATATTACAAATGACATCACACAGAGATGTGCCAGTGTACTGATGGAAAATGGTTTTTAGCCTGTACAGACATGACTTCTTTTAAAACAACAAGTGTTTTTGATGAGAAGTTTATCTTTGATTGGCTGGGTAGTGCCAAATGGGGTATATGTTCTTTTTCTAGTGTAGTCATATGCAGTTTAATTACCAGAGAAGACAGGCAAATCTCTGCTATTTATGTATTTTATCAGTGCAACACTTGTACTCTTAAGGTCACGTAATGCCATCACACAGAAGGAACTTGTGAAATGTATTGCTTTCCCCAGAAACTACATCATGGTGGGAATTTTTATTGTTGATTTGTTAGGATCCACACATTCAAAGGAACTTTTGACCCACTTCAGAACTATATATAGAAACCTCTGCTAAAAACTAACACATAAGACTATATTAGTAAAACATATTTTATCAGATACTACTGAAAAAATAACTCACACAGTGCAACTCTCTTTTTGAATGTAAAACACTATGTTTTTTTAAATTTTGTTACAGCAGACATGTCTGTTATAAAGGTCCAAGAATTTAACATTGGAAGAATTAAATACATAAAAATTAGGAGCATTAATCACAGTAAGAGAAAGAGGCAGCCTTCCTTTCCAATACAAGAATAATGTATTTTCATTTTAATACAAGAATAGTGTATTGCTCTCATGACAGTATATTCTTCCATTATGATTTTGATTATCATAGGACTGACTTCACTTATAACTGGCAGCAACTCCAATGGTCGCAGTTCATGCTGAAATAAATATTGCATTCAACCTCCCTGAACAGAACCTAACCCAAAGTCAACACAGTTATGCTTCTGTATTTACAGAATTGAGGGTCAGTTTATATTTCCATTATACCCTTTATTTTTAATGGTATTAACTTGGATTTTGATTTTTGTTGTGTTTATTTTAGGCTTTCTAAACTTAAAATATTAACTGCATGAAAACCATATGTGTATGCAAAATAAAATATGAATGCCAAAGAAAAATTGTGATTCAGCTTTGAAATATATGGGTTTTCAGTGCCTGGAAGGTGTAAAAAAAAAACCCAAAAACCAAACCAAACAGAAACCTTCCATGAGGAATAGCCCAAAATAGATTTGGTCCATATGCAAGTCTGTAGTCCCAGAGCTGATTCTCGGGAACCAAGTAATTTTGACAGAACTTCAGGAAGGTAATAGTGATTGGAGGTTTTACACTAAAATTCAAGTGTGTTCTTATATGCGGTCCTGCACACACATACACAAACTCAGCTACACAGATGATATCAGTCTGAGTTACAAGTATGCCAAACCAAAGCACCCAAAGTCAATTTTTTAATACACAGAACTGAAAACACTGGAGTTATCTTAGTAATAATCTCAGCTCATATACCATAATCTCCACTCATTTCCCCCGTATTAGCTCATTCCTTAACTCATGCCCTGGTGTATCAACACAAAGACCGATATTGCAGTTGAAGCTGATTCGTAACTAGCAATCCAAATATTACAAGGCAAGTTTTGAAGTATAGTGCACTGGATGTCATTTGAATGTAAGAATTGCCTTGCCACTCTTGCTGCAGAACCAGCTCAGAACTGCTGAATACCAGGACTGCCTGAGGAGACTTAGACAAATCACAACACTCCTGGTACATCTTGTTAAAATAAGTTTAAATTCTTACTGGATACAGTACTATACCATGGCCATCAACTTGGATAATTTCTAAAATAATGATATAACCTTTATTTTGAATTCAGTTAATCTAACTGGTACGGTTAGAGAGAACATTTCCATATAATGTTAGAAGACAGATGGTGTGCGCAATCAGGCTGTGTTGTAAAAACATTACCTATGAGATAATAATTGCAAAAGAGGTGTTTATTTTGTTATATCAATGCTCCAGTCTTCTGAATCCATGCCCCTATTGTTTTCGGACAAATTGTTCAAATCATTTTAGAAACATGGAAATTTGCTTTTCATAATTTTCGTTTTTTTTGTATCTGCCCCTTAACAATTTTTAAAAAATTTTCCTTAGTGAAATTTTCCCAAAAAGATGCCCACAAATGCTGCTCTATCACTCCCCTCCTCAGCTGGACATGGGAGAGAAAATACAATTAAAAGCTTGTGAGTGAAGATAAGGACAAGGAGACATCACTCAGCAATTACTATAATGGGTAAAATAGATGTGATTTGGGGAAAATTAATTTAATTTATTACCAATCAAATCAGAGCAGGGCAATGTGAAATAAAACCAAATCTTACAATCACCTTCCCCTACCTCTCCGTTCTTCTGAGGCTCAACTTCACTCCTGATTGCTCCACCTCTTCCCTGCCATTGGAATGGGAAGATGGGGAATGAGAGTTACAGTCAGTTCATCACAGGTTGTCTCTGCCACTCCCTCCTCTGCAGGGGGAGGTCTCCTCACCCTCTTCCCCTGCTCCAGTGTGGGGTGCCTCCCACAGGGGACAGTCCTTCACCAAGTTCTCCAACATAAGTCTTTCCCACAGGGTTCAGTATTTCAGGAACAGGCTCCAGTGTGGGTCCCCCGTGGAGCCACGAGTTCTGCCAGCAAACCTGCACCAGCGTGGGCTCCTCCTCCCAGGAGTTTGCACGTCCTGGCAGGAGCCTGATCCAGTGTGGGCTTCCCACAGAGTCACAGCCTCCTTTGACCATCCACCTGCTCTGGCGTGGGGTCCTCCGTGGGCTGCAAGTGGGAAGCTGCTTCACTGTGCATCTGCATGGGCTGCAGGGGCACAGTCACTTCACCATGGTCTGCACCATGGGCTACAGGGCGATCTCAGAACCCGCACCTGGAACACCTCCACCCCTCCTTCACTGACCTTGGTGTCTGAGAGTTGTTCCTCTCACATGTTATCGCTCTCTTCTCTGACTGCAATTTGCTCCTGTGCAATAACTTTTACCCCTTCTTAAAATTATTATCCCAGAGGCACAGCCACCGCTGCAGATTGGCCAGCGGCACATCCATCTTGGAGCCGCCTGGCAGTGGCTCTGTTGGACATGAAGACTGCTTTCTGGCAGCTTCCCTCGAAGCCACCCCTGCAGCCCCGCTGCTACCGAAGCCTTGGCACACAAACCCAGAGCAGTGTGGAGCTCTGTGTGCTGGAATGCCTGGGAGCAGATGTTGGCCAAGCCCGGTGTTGACAGCACTGGGCTGGAGATCTGTAACGATGATTAAGAGCACCTACTGAATCAATGTCGTTTTGATTGCCATGCTCGCTGGTGGTTGTATATGCAAGGATACACCACGGGTTATTTTTAAGTCTAAAAGTCTGAATTATTGCCTTGGTCAGAGCAACACAAATGTTTTCTAATCCCATAATTTGTTGCCGAAAGGAAACTGGGGCCTGTGTTGCCTCCCGTGGGTCATCTTTTCTTTGTATTAGATGATGGAAATGAAGCAAAGCCAATTCCAGTGACACTTCAAGCTTTTCAATGAAAAGTACTGGAGGTCCAACAAGCTAAGTAAAAATGTATCAGCTGAAAAAAAGCCCCCATAAAATAAAAGAATAATGTTTAGAAGGGTAGAGACAGGAAATTACTTGTGAGAAATGTATAACACTGAGTGATTTCTTTTTTAAATGTATGACGACAATTTAGTGTTTAAAGCTGCTCAATGGCTGGAATACAAACTTCTTGTGAAATATATTAGGTGTTTAGAGTCACTTAGTGGTTAGTAAAAAACCCTTCTAATGAAACAATGTATTAATTGCTCAGGGCCACTCAAAGCAAACACACATAAAATATTTAGATGTCTGGAGATGCTCAGCAGTTTGATAACCAAGTTTTAATAAAGTCTATTCAGTGTTTAGGGTTGATCAGCAGCAAGGAAAACAACCCATGCTCAGCAGTAGAAATGCAGGGCTAATAAAATACAGAGCTGCTCAGTGGCTGCAGCAAGGTTTTTAAAGCTACACTAAAATTAGGGAGACTAAATTAAGCAATAACAGCAGAGGCCCTGGTAGTTCCATAGGATTAATGGCTGCCTGGGATGAGTTGATGGTCTGTGGCTACATTTCAGGCCATTAATCCCAGCTGATCATTAGTCCCCAGGAAATGCCCAGCACTGAGGTCATTATTACTATTATAGCCAGCTTTAAAAAAAAAAAAAAAATCAAAGCTAACTAACCCAAGAATCCATCAGAAGCCTTATATGCATTATGGTATGTGGATGTATGTAGTGCCTACGGGTATCTTAAGAAGAGATGTCCATATTCACTTTCACAAAGATTTTCTCTAGAACAATTCTAACATAGAGTCAGTAAGATTATTGGGAAATCTATTTGTATTTTCACTCAGTACATGAACCAAAATCAAAGTTTTGGCTCCCTCTTAGTTGATGCTGTCTGACATCCTTAAAAACCAAAAAGGAGCACATCAGCTGGGATACTTAGTGTGGCCTCATTTGGATTAAGCAGAACTGCATTTGGGAACAGTCTCAATGTCCTGTGTTCATCACATACTGACCTACTTTCTTTTTCCTTGTTATGAATAGCAGAGTGTTAGCATTGCATACTGTTATACTTTGCATTTTTATAGAAGCATGTACCCAGAAGGATACTAAGAACTTCTCAGAGACTTTACAAAGATTGCTGGGCTTGCTGCTGAAATACAGTTTCCCTTGAAAGAATAGCAACTCCTTCTGGGACAGCAATATTACACAGTAGTGTTTTAACAGGAGGAAGTGAAGATAAAATTAATTGAAACTACAGGGGGAATGCAGGCAGGTACTACATAACTACCTGCTGGGGTTTGGCCGTTATTAACTTCTGCAAGTCACTGTTCAACTCATTCTGTCAGTCCAGTCATGTCCATATCTACCTTGTCATGGATTTACCATTCACCTTAATTTTCTCAGTTCAGTAATTCGAGAAGTAGTAGCTAGCTGCCATGCTCCTCATTCCAAAGCTAAAAACCATGCTTTCAGCCTGCTTCTGATATATAGAGAAGAATTTTACATCTCGGGACTGGGATATAGCTTTGCAAATTTCCAGGAAGCACCATGATATTTTAAATGCTATGACTTATGCTATGGATTATACTCTGGAAGTATTTGCCCTTTTCTATTAACCTGAGTTAGGCACCTAAGGCAGAAATGATAGGAGTACTTCCATAAACAGCTTACAACACCAGTAAAGCAAGAGAGGAAGGAAAACAGCAGATATCCCTTTCACAGGAGGAGGAAATCTGTTTTGGATTGGTGGTGTTGTGATTGAGAACATCTGCTCTGAATTGTCCAAGATGGCCTGCAGACCAAGGAATGGAAGGGTATCTTCCAGCTCTTGCAATCAGGTATCCAAAAGGCATCTGATCATACTTATGAGAAATTACTTCTTGTGTCTCCAGGTGATCAGCAGATTAAGCCTTTTTTTTCCTCTTTATCAAGATGATCAAAGTTGATTCATATATCCCAGCCTTGTCTAGACTGTTAAAATCACCTTTAACCCTTCAGTTTAAAATATCAAAGTAAGAAGTCTGAGCAACTGAGTATGAATTTACGTGCTGATCTCAGTCTCTAAGGTTGACTGTTGAGATCTCCTGCTGTTACTACACTAGGATCTTTGCAGATAAATGTATCTGCCGTTTGTATGTGATAGAGGCCTGAGAGCATCAGCACAATTAACTAGCCAATGTGTGAATAGGAAAAAAGACTCTCATATTAGTGACATCAGGAAAGTATTCATTGTGTGAGATTACAAACTCTTGCTTTCATCCAGGTAGAATTGTAACCTTCTTTGAAATGCTGTCCTTCAAATTTATCTCAGAAAAACAATCTGCATTGGAATTTGTGGGCTTTTTCTTTCTTTACCAAGGTCTTATAAAGTGGAAATAAACTAACTAATACATTAAAAAGAGACAATGAAAAACATGACCTCTTTGAGCCAGTTTTTTCCATTCAATCATATGCTTCTAAGTTCTTTAATTTTTTGCCTTAGACCAGTGTGGTATCCTTTCCCGTGTCTGTTGTGCCAGTGTGTAGAATCAAAGCTCAGATAGGAGTAGTGTTTTGTACTCAGAATTTTATTGTGGTAATAATGAAATCACACCTTATATGTAAATTCTAAATTTATTATTAGGAAGAAAAAATCTTAACATAGCAATCAAAGAATTATTATTAGTTCAGATCAGATATTGTAGAAAGGACTGGAGGACTCAGGAGGAAGAGTGAGGTTTGCGTGCACTTGGACTGCGAGGGGATAAAAGCCCAGAGGTTCCTTTGTTGTGAGGCTCCTTGGAACCACCAGCTCAGGCTGTTTCTGTATTACTGCACCATGAATAAATTGCTTTATGGAACAAGACATATGAGACTCTGCTATGGGAAACCTGGGGTTGAACCAGCAAGGAAACCTGGTCTGAGTGTGTGTGAGTGAGGTGTGTGCGGAGCCAGGTGTGAACCCCTTGGGCCACTGGAGCCACCTGCTGTGAAGGGGCTTTGTGAATGGTCATGGCAAGTGCCCTTAGCAGCCTCAAGGCTTGACCCACACCACTCACTGACGTGAAATGTAACATTTATTTATCAAGTGGAATGGACCTAGCAGGTGGCTAGTGGTTTCTACTCCAAGATCTCTGTTTTACCACACACACACATTGTCTGCAGACACACTCACACCAACAGAAGCCCCTGCTGCTTTGGTCCAGTGTCAGCCTGCACTATGGACTTGAGAATGCTGGACACACTACAGCTGGTGATTTTGTCCAAGCCTTTACAGGTGGCCTGGCGTCCATAAATAATGGTGACAACTTGGGCTCAGCATTCTGCACAGCACTAGGCATTTGAGGATAAGTTCCCTTCATGGCACTCCTATCTTAAATATTTGCTGGTAGATGGTCAGCATAAGCTGTGAATACCTTTGTGGATCATGTGAACCATGTGACCATGTGATGTTGATCATGCAGCTGCAGGCCAAGCTCTTTCGACTTCCTCTCCATTTAACACTAAATTAGTGGTCATTACCTTGGTTGCTATGACTTTCTAGCCTCTCCCTCAATCATTTTACAAGGATGTAGATTTAACAGTTCAGTTTTGATAATTACCTGTGATTCTTTATTTTTGCACTGCCTACCAGAATTGTCTAAAGAGTTAGATCTGCTCAGATGCAGCCCAGACATTATGCCAGGTGCTTCCAGGCAGCCTTTGTCCTGTGACAGCACCCACGGTGTATATATCAGAGTACAAGCCACTAGCATCTTGAATCTTGTTCTGGGATGACCATTGTATTGATATCAATGGCTTCTGTTTCCTTTGTCCTTTATGTATTGATTTATTTGGATTAACTAGAGGTCATTTTACAAGTTTTCAACCTACTATTGTATCTTGCTTTTTCTTGGTCTGCAGCTGGACATTGCATCTGAATTTATGATGCATTCTGTGGATGTTAAATTCTTATTCTTTGATAGCCCTAAACCTCATTTTGTCCAACTCCATACCTTCATTTCTTTAAGAGTGTGTAATGGGGAGCTATTTACTCTCTTAGGGTCTCCAGTGCTGGTCAGTTTCTCATCTCTTACCCATATCCTTCTCTGCTTCTGTCATTTTCTCTGCTGATCTGTGGAAGACCAGAGAGAAAGCAAGGTGAATCCATTTTTTGCCTCCCTTTTCCATTTACAGAAAACTCTGTATAACTAGTGCTGTGCCTTATGCCAGAACCCTTGCAAACCCTCAAGCGGTTGGCCTTCTGCATCTTGAAGCGGCAAAGCTGAATAATTCTGTCCTAAACTGCACACAAGATTGCAATGACACAAAACATTAACGTTAACTGCTGATGAACCTATTTCATTACTTTTAATAACATTATATCTATGTTTGTCTGCTCAATGCAGTGATAACTTAGTGAAGGAGAATTAATTTCACATATTATCCACATAAGCAATAATGAGGGAAATCAGTTTCCTCTAGAGTTGCAGAGAGAAGTTTAATTAAATTTGGGTATGGGCCAATTGATTTCAGGTTGGTCACTTGCTTTCTGGCTGACAGAGGGACCTTAGGGCTCAACGATATGTGCAAAACCATGTAAATCCATGAGTGAAAATCCCCATGCCTCAAGCAACTCTTCAGGACATTATAATAGGGGTGAAAAGGGAGAAATTGAAATTAACTGCATGGAAGACTTTTTCGTAAGGTTGCTTTTGTTAATCTTATGCTATGGAAGGGCTTTGAGCAGCTATGAACACACATGTACCTAGGAAAACATGGGGTAGTAGTATTGGCCAGCCGGTAAAAACATTGCTTGATGAAGTCTATCATCTCTGGGATATTCTGGTGTTATGCACGACAAGAGAAGCAAAACCTGGGCAGGCATATGGTAAAGAAAACCTCTGACTCCTGAATAAAGATGTTTCTTGTTGTGTGTACTCAGACAAGAATGATTAGCAGCTTTGAGTTTATATTACAAATGAAATCTCTATCACCACAGCCGCTATGCTCTTGGGGAGCAGGTTCAGTGGGCACTGACTGGTTAGTGGGACTAAGGCATCCTGTGATCGGGTCATGGAGTTGCTTCTCATGGAGCAAAATCTATTTGAACACCAAATAATTTAAACACAGGTGTTGCTAGTGTCGTAATGAATCAGCCTGTATAATTGGCTTCTTTGATAAGTAACTTAAAAAATATTTTTGAATCAGTGAGTTCTGAAAAAGCAGATGAAGTGGCTAAGGTATTAATTAAATATTGAATTGACAGGAGGGGATAACTGGAGAAAAAACCCCAGGTTTTGTTATTTTCTCTTTAAGATGCATGAAAATCAAACTGATCTGTAATAAAATAATTTGTTGAAAGATCCAAGGCTCAGATAAAGACTTCTTCATATTACTGGCTCTACTAAATTAGAAGAATTTTGGACAAAAGTCTTGAGGTTGTTTCTATATAAATAAACAGAAAAAGCACACAGCACTATACCTTCAACAGCATAATAAAGCTTTGGGCTGAATCCTGCTTCCTCTTAAAGGTACAAGGGTTAGGCACTGACTTAAGTGGCTGCAGAATCAAGCTGCAAATCATCTGTGTGACCTTTACTTTATCACGATTCACTTCCCAGTTCAGGGTAAACCCAGAATCTGCCTGGGAGTATTTTTGTTCCTCAAAGACAAAGGACAACTCACAGTCTAAATGCTGAATATTGCCAAGGGGCTGCTGTAGGCTCCAGGAGCTTGGCAAAGGCAGGAGTGGAGGAGTGAACTTGTGGAGGAATGAGCAGATTTGTTAAAACTGTACTAAATTGTTGCTGTTTATTAAATTCAATTTGTCAAAGGTGTAGTATAAATTGCTCTATCAGTTGCTTCTAAATGGCATCATTCTGTATGGGAAGGGATACAGAAAGGTTAAAGTAAAGTATTTAACTTCCAACATGCATCTGAAATATGTCATCCCAGAGAGGTGGGATTGGCATATTCACCAATACAGAAATCCAAGAGTGTGCCTTCTGTGACCTTCCCCCTCCCCAAGTTTCTGTGGCAAATAAGAAGTCTGGACAGAAGTGCCTATGAATCCTTGGCAACATGTACTGGCAAGAAAGAGCTGAAATTGCTATACGGAGTCATCATATCCAACTACTGCAGTAACATTGTCAATAGTAAATTGCTATGTGCAAGACAGCAGGTAGCAGAGGAAGCTCCTAGCAGGGGGAGATGGATCAGAGATACAGTAGATTACACCCCACCAGAGGGGATTATGAATGAAACCCCAAAGGAGCAACAGCAATCTGATAAAATTAGAACAGAGATACTAGTAGCATGGAAAGAGGCTTTTTCAGTGAAATCCTACACTCCAATGCAGAGCACGTCAGGTGAGACTCTATATTGTGCCTCTAGGGGATGCAGCACAGACCTCAAAGCCAAAAGTCAAGAGGGAAAATAATGACTTTACATTACCTTTGAATCCTCATAATTCTAGGTTGCTCCTGCAGAGCTGGCCTAAATTTCTGCAGCCATACACCTAGCACATCCATTCTATTCTGGTCCGGATCTGTCCCCTCCTAACCCCAGACAGAGCAAGAGCTTGGAAGACAAATTATAAAAATGTGTTGCCTACAAGCAAATTCATCTTGACACAGATATATGCTGTGAAAAATATTAGTCTAAATCCTTAGAGCTGAGCAAAGCAATAAACAAATAAAAAGTCACAAAATACTCACAAAGGCGTTAATGAGATTTTAAGGTTTTTGGATTTTTTTTGGTTGTTCATGGGTTTTTGTTTGTTTGTTTCTTTTTTGACATGACTAGTTTCTGAAGTCTTTAAGTACTCCTATAGGCAAAAACCTTCCCTAAAATCTTTAGGTTGTTGGTATACCCATTTGTTAGACAGATTATCCCCATGTCAATACTGGTAAGCAGCAAAACTCTAGACCAGTGAATTTTATTTAGGAAGGCTTCAAACCTGTTTTGTATCTTGTCTTGTGCCTGTCTCAGATACATATGGTGTTATTATCTTTGCAAATTGGTACTGGAGTGATACCTCTCTGTACATAGGTTTGGGACTTTTTCTAATAAAAACAAATAATTCAGGAAAGAGTTTTCTACTGTAAAATCTCATTAAAAAATTAACATTTCAAGTGTAGCCATCATCTTTCACACTTTCCAAGTGGCTTGACTCTCATCCCTGAAACATTTTTTCTGATTAGCCTGCTGTCCTGTTTAATCAATAGAGCTACAAAGCCAGCTATCTCTCACTCTATGGTTATCTTTCATTGTACAGTACATAATGCTGCTAGTCCTGCTGATAACAAAGAGCACACAGAGGGAATGTGGCACTGCATGTTTGTTATCTTCCACTCAACTAAACATACCTCTTTTTCTCTCTTGACTCTTATCAATGCAAAAAATGCTGAAAACAAATTACCCCTGGTGTTAACACTGCACATGCCAGTCGGGACCGAGATTTTTTGCCTATATTATGCCTGTGGATTGCCAGCACTACAAAAGCCTGCCAAGTTGATACATCACCTCATCAACCTTTAAGAAGGCAGTGCAAAGTCGCACCACTGACAGCCAGCCTTACATAGATGGAGGAAAAACTCTGAATGCACAGAGAGTGCAGTGCAGGGAGATTGACCCAAAAGCTGTTCGTGATTGACCCCAGACCTGGAAAAGAAAAAGTAATCCAGTAGTATTCCTTTTCATTTCCTACAAAACATGAAAGCTGATATACTTTGGTTTCTCTCTTGGTAATAAGAAAACAGCTACATTGAAACTCTGCTTCAGTTAAAGAACAATCTAGCAGTTTCCCTTCTCACAGATCTGCCACTCACAAAGGGCAAAAGTGCCTTGCTTAGAAAAAGATCCCAGAATTTTTTACGTCTTTCCTGAAAAAAACCACCCTGATGGATTTGGTTCTTTCCACCCTGATTCATGAGAATTTTAAGTAAGGTGCATTTTGATGATGCCTCCAACATATGTGGGAGAATATGATGCTCTACAGTTAAACGGAATGATAACCATGTACTCAGGTAATATTTGAGAGAGACTAACAATTTTTCCCTTTGCCCTCAGTTGTTATGCACTTGTTGAGCCTTTAAAAAAATCTTAAAATAATGATTATAGTTTTCGACAATATTTTTCTGTTTGCTTTATTTCAAAAGCAAATGCTAGAATGACCCATTAAAAAAATCCAAAATAGGAAACTCCTTGAAAAGAAAACAAATAAATGCTTTCCTCTTTCCTAAAGGCACAAGTGTATTGGTTTGTACGTGTGCAGTGTATGTATTGGACAGAATCCTTGTTAACTAAGAATGTTTTGAAGAAAAACATCCTGTGCATGTATATAACTACCAAGTATATCCATCTTTAGAAGTATACACAGAAGGTCATATTGCATGTTTTACAACATGAATTTTATTAGAAGAAGGAAAACTTTTTAAATGTAGAAAAAAATGCAGAAAAATAATGTTGCGTTGGCATTGTATTTGATGACACACAAATAATCTCCAAAACATGGTTTTGCTTGTGTGGGAATCACTTCAAAATTTATAATTTCTAACTCTATTCTGAACTTTTAGATAAGAGATGATCCTACAGTTGTGTTTTATGTCTTGCTTGATAACATGACCTTTGATAATGTGTCTCAGCAATGGAATTCAAAGCTTTGCATAGTATTTATGATGTGTTCACAACCCTATTACTTTTAGCTCTAGGCAAACACTAGATATCTTCATTCAGATTTTAAAATAAATTTACTTCAAGCATGTTGATATAATGCTTGAGTTTGCTTTCTGCAAATATTCATCAAATGAGAAGGACTAGTGTGAAAAACTCCAGATAAGCAAATTTACTGTCTAATAATCAAATATCTTTTTAAAGCTGATGTTGGATTTTGTTCTGGTTTCTGCATTTTGGAGTTCCTTTATGTAGTCTGATGATTAGCTAAAAAAAAACCAGACCAAAACCATGCAGTTTAAAAGCTACATAATATTACTTGATACACTTAACCAGCCTACACAAATATCTGAACATTCTTAGAGAACTTGAGCATTCTCTGAAGCAAAATATTTCTTGGTAATAGTCTTGTCATATGATTACTCTTGCTAAAACTGTCCATTGGATAATTTTGATTTTTGATTAATTTAAGATTAATTATTTTTTATTCCAATTTGAACCCTAATCTACAGTATTAGGTAATTTAACTCTCAAATAAATATGTGCTATTTTGCAGCTGCTACAGGCAGCTCAAGTGTCAGTGACTTGTAACTGAAATTTTCCCAATTGGAAATCTCTGCGTATTGCTGGTTGTAACAGTGCCAAAATTAAGTCATTACGTTTAAAGTTTTCCACACGGGATGCTTGTATTTGGGTGTTGTGAAGAAATGTGTGTCTTACCATGTCTGTGAATAAATAAGCAAACACATGTAAAATTGTAAATGACTATGAAATTAAAGATTCATCATCAAATTAATTTAATAAATAATGCAAACTCTGCTAGACTGTGATTTTGCTAAAACATATAAGAATAAAACTGCCCAGTTGGCAGTCCATTCATCAAAGTCCCTTTTGAAAGTGTGCACTTAGATAGATAGTACAAACTCTGAATACTATTATTAATATGTGTCCCTTTTATCTCTTTTTCAATCATATACACATTAAAATATTTTTAGAAAATAAAGTAAAAGAAAGAAAACAGAAGTTAAAAAAGTGGATATGTTAAAATATTTTGGAGACAGATTCTTAGCTGATGAAAGTATTTGCAGTTCCCCAATCTCTAAATAAAAGCAAGGAATTTTTAGCCAAGCGGTGTAAGTCTGGACTCAGGTACAGTATGTATATCCCAGATATCTCTGTGATAAACTCTGTGTATCCCAGAGTTTATCACAGAGATCTTCCCAAATGAGTGCCAATAAAAACTTTAAAACACACATGCAGTCAAGCTATGCTACAAATTTAACATAAAAATTATTTCAGAAATGGTTCAGGAGATTTTATGATTATTTTAATTGACACTGTTATTGCACATCCTTCTATATTAAAGCTAAATTAACTTGCTATTATGAGGCAACTACATAGGCCTCAAATGATTACTGATACAGTTCTGAACCTCTAAATGATCTTAAGCAATTTGTCTATAAATCACTGTGTTCCACTCTTGAGGTCTAGTATATGCAAAAATATCTAAGCTAGAAACTCTTGCTAGTTCAGATGGAAAAAGCTTTTTACCAGTTGTTTTCTCTTGAAAGGAACATGCTTCTTCTGCATTCTTGAGAATAAGGAGAACCTCAAACATCTGTTTTTTTCAGAACTGAGTATTGCCCATCTTCCTCCTTATCACAATGCAATTTGGAGAGGAATTTGTGGATTTTGTGGTGAACAAAAAAAATCTTTTTTTTTTTTTTTTTTTTTGGTGTCAGAACATTAAAAAATAGCAGACACTTGAGAACTGCTCAGAGGTTAAGAGTGTTGAAATGAATCTTGACAGAGATAGATTAGTAGGCAGAACACAGGTGAGCCAGTCAAAGGTGCATGATAAATGTAATTTATCACATGGATCTGCAATTTACTACATGAATATCAACTCCGCCTTTGTATGAGTCTCTTGTCTAATGTGGTAAAACTGTTCCCTGTATTTTCATAACAAATGTGACTAGTTAATACCAGGTCTCATGACCAAGTAATTACACTATTTCCCCCTTAATTATTAACCAGAAGAAAACAACGTCAATTTAAGGATTCTTAAATTTGGAAAAGATTAATTCAAGTGAGAAAAAGACTTGAACTACAGTCTGTATCTTCCATGTAAGTGCTCTAAGCAAAAAGAGCAGACCCATAAACAGACATATGATGTATTGTAGTGTGTGGTACTGCAAAATATGTAAGTCATGGGGCCTCTCAAGGGAATGAATCCAGATAACTGTTATAAAACTTGTGAATTTGTGCATCTCTGTGGATGTGCGGGCACATGCAAGTCAGAAGAGGCCTTTTGCTGTACCCTTTTCTGAATACCTAGGATGCTGAGTGGCACATGCTGCCTCTACGGTTGACCTGAAAATTCCCAGACTGTTTGTGATGCCTTTTTGGAAGGTCAACATCGGTATTGGTATCACCACTTCAAGCTGTATTTAAAAACTAATGTCTTGAAAGAAATATAGCAAGAATATGTACCCTTAGGCATGTGCTACCTAAAGGTAAGATAAAATTGTTATCAAATACCATTATTACCTATGTGCTAAATGCTAGATGGGCAAAAGGTACTTTGCTGTAATCTGGAGCTGAATATCTAAAGGTGGCAAATATTAACTGTTAATTTAGTACCTCGGCATTCTGCTGGCCATGAATACTGTGGCATGTGGAGTTCAGCTAGTACATAGACTAGCTGACTCTTACTGAAAGTGCCTCATTTAGAATCACAGAATCATGAAATAGTTTGGTTTGGAGGAGGCCTTTAAAGGTCATCCAGTACAACCCCTCAACTTGCCCAATGAACTCCCTTAATAACAGCCTATCCCTGCTATTCAAGGATGCAGGAACTTGAAAGTTAGGGACTGAATATCTGTTCTGCATTGTCTGAACAGCCTTAAAAAGAAATGAGTGAGAAATCATCACCCGTGGGGAGTGGGTACGGTGCGGGGCAGAAGGACATAAGCTGTCCCGCTCCTTGGGTCATGCCTGAATCAGTAGATCAAAAGCCTATCTTTAAGTGTCTTCACCTCCAAATCACCCCTGCTTTCTGTGATGTGGCAGTGTGATGCTGGTGTTGGTGGCTTAGAGACAGCGTTTTTAAGTTTCTTCCAGTGTTTGAGGAGAAATTGAAGAGCCAAGTCTTCCATGTCTGAAAGTGACCTCATGGAAGAACAAAAAGACAAAACTGAAAAAAATGCAAGGAGACAAGGCACTCTTACAAGGAGTAATGGAGGGATAAGAAAAGGCTGTGATGACAAAGCACAAAAGGGAAGAAAAGTGACCCAGTAAGGAATTATTAAAAAAAAAAGAAAAGGAAAAAGAAAAAGAAAAGGAAAAAGAAAAAGAAAAAAAGAAAAAGTAAAAGAAAAAGAAAAAGAAAGAAAAAACCAAAACAGAACAGAAAGGCACATTGAATAATAGTACAAATGTAGATTGGCTCTGGGGTTGACATTTGTAAAATTCCCTCTTTGGGGAAAGTGTGTTTTCAAATGTAACAGATAATTATTTTACAACCTCAAGAAGAACTATTTATATTTTCCCTGATGGCAATAAATACTTTTGCTTCATGACAATACAGTTAGTACTTTTGCTTATATGCAAATAATTTTTTATTTTATAATGATACTTAATACAAATATTGTCATCTCAGTTCAAGCTTATTGTCTAATTTTCCTTCAATTACACCTTTTACATTAAAAGTATGTTGATACACTTCACCCTGAACCATGGCATATTAATAAAATGTCATGCTACCATAGCAATACCTATCTATGGATTTCAAAAGATCTTGCAACACTAAAGGAAGATGCGTTTTTCAATCTGTTATAAATCATAAACCATGGAACAGAAAAAAGAAGATTCCTTGCAGGGGCTTACTTGTATCAAGAAACAAATTAGTAAAAGAATAAGCTAGGCTTGTACTCAGAGTGATCTTTTCTTGCTGCTGTTGATATTGTTCCATGAAACCTTGTAGTGGAAATCTTTTATTTTTGAAGCTCTGTTTACAGAATGGAAGAAACAATCCAAACGCTACGGCAAACCTCAATCACACTTTTCCCAGCGTGCCTTTTCTATTTCAGAGCTAGGCAAAGGAACAAAAGTATATGAAATGAATGGAAAAGACACACACAGGGAGGACTGACTTCTTTACCTGTAAATGGTCATAAACAGACTTTAGCCTACACAGACTGCCACTGCTACCAAAGGACATCCTTGAAATCATGAAATAACTAATGCCAGAGGTGGTAGCAAACTGGGCTTCAATAGCAATTGAAGTGCTTTATTCAAAGTTGAACACTTCAAAGGAGGGAATTTTTTTCCAAAATATCTTTTTGCCTGGTACCTGGGTCACTGTAGTGGGAATGTTTTACATAAATGCAAATTCATTTAATGTGAGAAAGGACAAAAACCTGAAATCTGCCACATCTCCTTGAGGGCATCCTGCCAGGCTTTTGGGCATCCATCTCTGACTGAGATCTGAATGAAATCCTTTAGTGATGGTTTCTGAGAGAGGGTCCATGGGGTACAGGCCCAAGGTAAGAGGCACAGCTGCTTTCTGACAGAAGCATTTCTGATACTTTTAGAAAAAGGCTCTTGCCTGCAGATATAGCCCCCTGAGAAGTGTGTTCAGGGCAGTGGCTGGATCAGAGGTCCTGTCCAGATGAGTATTTTCCTCATGGAGCATGATCTGTAAGAAGCTACATTTTCCAGAGGTGTGGTGAGACCACCTCCAAACTCACTGTTCATAAGAGATCTCAGACGAAGGAGCCTTTTTCCTTCATTTTATAGGTGCTTAGTCAGAAGTCCCCAGACAACCATGAGTATCAAAACCAGGTACTTGGCAATACACAACACACAAATCCAGAACTACTCCAGGGACCTGGAGTACATTAAGGTAAAAAATGAAGTTAGGAATAGATTCTAGGTATATCCAGATTTAGGTTGCAGCTGGGTGAGGGTCTTAAGGATGACAGTTTGGAGCATAAAAGTTGAAGTTCCTTCTTTTTCCTATGAGTCTGTTTCCTGAGTGGTTGTCTCCCCTGCCATGAATTGTATTGAATTGCCCAGCCTTACTACTGAGGCTTCTGATGGCGAAGTCCCAATGGCTGTTACAGTGCACCAATTCTTTCATGCACCTAGCCCTAAATGCCTAACCTTGAACAGTAATTTTTAACAATTTTGGCTCAAGATCTGATGGATACACTGGCCCCTGCTGGCACACAGGTACTCTAAGTCCAAAATTCCCAGAATATTACCAGCAAAGCTTTATTTTATATTGTTTCTCCTTGCTGTTTTACCACTTATCCCAGGCCACTCAATGTTTAATTTTATTGGTGATGAGGATTGATGAAGAAGATGAAGAGGGACATTATCTTTGGTCTGGTTAGTAAGACTCACCAAAAAAGCTTGAAAGAAATTTCTGCTTGAAGGGTCTTAGGATCAGACGGAGGGACTTTTATGTGTTTTCAATTTATATATATGAATACATAAAGCAACTAGGCTTGTGCACTCTTTCCTTTGACATGTTATTGCTTTCCTGGTATTTTTCATTAAGCCTGATGCCAAAAGCTCCTGAGTTGCAGATTACTGGAGGCTGGGAGAGTAACCTGGGCAAGTAGCTCTCTATACTTGCACTCCTCTTACGCTTTTTATGAAGCACTTAGGGAATTGGGTACTCTTGGAGACAGAATGCTAAATTAGTCTGACCTTGTCTCAGACCAGGTACAGTTGTTCTCACGTTCCTTAAAAATGCTGACATTTAGCATTTGAAAGTCATTTTTATAAGGCAGTATTACAGTATTTCCTTGTATAAAACGTTGGATCAATATTAAAGTCATTCCATGCATGATGTAATGGAAACTTTTGCTGCAGAATGTTACATAGAAGAGCCTGCAGCCTGCAATACTGGAAACGCAGGGGGAGGTGCCTCTGTTTTCACATGGAGAGTTCATGAGCCCATACGATCTAAAAGAAATCTTGAGATAATTTGTGTGGGACATTAAAGAACCAGAAGCAGAGCCAATGTGAGGGGAAGGAGGAAAGAAGGTTTAGGGGACTGGACGCAGGGAGTCTGGGTGAGCTCAGTCCTCTTGCACTTTCCGCGTGCTACTGTCTTGGCTTTTATCCATATGAAGACCACTGGTAATTGGAAAAAAATAAAGAAAAAACCCATAATATTTTAAGATTATCACTGATTTTTAAAGAAATAGTTTTAAAAAATTCAGATTTTTTTACATAGGTGGTAATGGCCTTAAAAATCAGAAGTACCCACTGACAACATTTGGCGAACTGTGCCTTGGTGAAATAGCTTTGCTTCTTTCAATATGGAGTGCCATATATTAAGAGAATGTATATTTTAGGAATTGACAGAAATACCATTTTTAAACTTCACCTATTCAAACAAAATTTCAATATGTCATGCACCATGAAAAAGGTCACCTAATTATAGCAGTTTTTCATTAACTCACCTGGTTTCTGCATGTACATGCACAAGCCATTCACCAGGTGGTGTAGCCTATTTAATATACCACAGCTGTAACATCTGTATGCACAGGTTAAGTAATAATGTTCTGCATCTACCTTTATATTTATTGAAAAATTATTTTATTAGGAAATTCAAACCAACACACAGAACAAAACCACCCACGGGCTGTTCCCTAGGTCTTCCAGACATTTATGCAGGTGTGGAACTTTATGTATTTGAAATAGCTGATGACATTTTTTCCACCTATTCTTTTAATGAGAAATGGCCTTTAAAAAAATAAATAAAATTAGCACAGAAAATCTGCAATATTTTCAAAACGTAAATAAATACAATATCTGAGATACAATATTTACTTGTCTTGTGTTCACTTGGCAAGATTTTGGTAGTGGAGGGGCTACAGGGGCGGCTTCTGTGAGAAACTGCCAGAAGCTTCTCCCCTGTCCAAGGGAGCGAGTGCCAGCTGGCTCCAGGACAAACCTGCTGCTGGCCAAGGCCAAGTTCATCAGCCATGGTGGTAGTGCCTCTGGAATAACAGAGTTAAGAAGGGGGAGGGCAGAAAACCTACACAACAACCTGTAACAGGAGAGAGAAGTGAGAACAGGGTGAGAAACAGCTCTGCAGACACCGAGGTCAGTGCAGAAGGAGGGGGAGGAGGTGCTCCAGGTGCTGGAGCTGAGATTCCACTGCAGCCCCTGAGGAAGACCATGGAGATCCACAGTGGGTGGGGCAGATATCTACCTGCAGCCCTTGGAGAACTCCACACTGAAATGGGAGGATGGCCAAAGGAGGCTGTGGCCCTGTGGGAAGCCTGTCCTGGAGCAGGGTCCTGGCTGAATCTTTGACCCTGTGGAAAGAGAAGTCCAGACTGGAGCAGGTTTGCTGGCAGGACTTGTGACCCCACAGGGGACACACACTGGATCACTCTGCTCCCAAAGGACTGCACCCCATGGGAGGGAGCCGCACTGGAACAGTTAATGAATAACTGCAGCCTCTGGGAAGGACTTCATTGGAGAAGTTTATGGAGGATTGTCCTCTGTGGGAGGGACCCCAGGCTGGAGTGGGGGAAGCATGAGAGGAGTCCTTATCTTGAGGAGGAAGGAGTGACAAAACCATGCTGTGATGAATCCATGAAACAAAATCGTTATCTCCCTTCAGGATGGAGAAATCCCATCTCTTGAGAGAGGCCTCTCTTTCTCACTTCCTTCTTCAAATTCTGTGAGCTAGCATAGAAGTAAATGTTGATTTTCCAATTCCTGGACAAGCTGTCCCTCACAAAACCTACTAGCTCCCTGAGCAAGACTGTAATTTGATGGATACAATGCTACCTTATACTTCTTACTTTCTCTCCCATGCAAAATTCAGCTTTTTAGTCCCCTTTACCATGCAGAAGTGCAACTTACATTGGAAATTTTATTTTCTCCTTTCTTACAATGGACCCTGATCCTGCTCTTCTTCGGCAGGAGATAAATGTGATGGGATAGAATAGCAGAGAACAGAGAAAATGAAGCCTTAAATGGCTCAAAACACTTAGACTAGCAGCTCAAGCTTTTTTTATTTAAGCATGGAGGGGATGAAAGACAGGCTACTTGAGGCAGCAGGTTTCACAGAAGCAAGTAGCCCCCAATTACTTAGCAAAATCAGGCACAGCATGCAAATAGACAAGCAGCAGTAAACACAGTAGTATGAACCTAACTAACAAAACAACACAGAAAACATAACTCAAATCTTGCAAAGACAAGGAGAGAAAATAGCAAACCTGTTGGAGTGCTTTGTGGGACTATTGGCAGTAAGTAGCACCACATACAGCACGTCACTGCTGATGGTTCATACATGCCTGCATGCCAGCAATTGGGCTGCCTGGTCCTGTGTCCCTCTTCTGCAGGGTCAGAGCATCTCTCCTGTGCTAGGCCCATGCAGCTAAAAAACTGTTTGTGTCTGAGCATCTATAGCACAGCCTTGTATCCAAGCCCAAACAACTCCCAGAGCTGCCTGCCTTTTTAGATCCCTTCTGCTGGATTCGTACATAAAGCTTTATTCAGCTGAAAGCTGAGGGAATTTATTCCTCGTTGCAAGAGAGCCAGAGTGGGGCTCAAATGCACTTGCACAGATAAGCGATGCAACCAGTGCAGGGAGATGGCAGATAAGCTATTGACATACTCAGCTGAACTGTTAGACCTCTGCAACATCAGACACGATCTGTAATTTTGTCAGGATGTGGGTATGAAGCCTGCTTTATTTAAATTTCACTAAATAACTAAAGGTTTTAAAATGGAGTCTAAATTAATGGTCTGTGGAAAACAGATCTGCAGTGCTCAGATTTGGATTTCTTATTCCTGTTTACTGTCGGCTGGAAAGACACAAAATCTGTAATGGTACTCCTTGCAATGATGTCAGTTGTTTCAGTTGTTTGAGGACATACAATGGGAGTAAAAGAATATCCATATTCTTTTCACTGCAAAGAAAGACTTGCTCTGGGGTCTGCAGAGCATCCTTCAAGTGTTAGGTGTGGGGGTGTGTGTGTGTGTGTGTGTGAAGCCTTGGCTCTTCTTTCTATCCATTTCAGTCTAATAAAAGATGTTAGATCTCCCTGAATCTTTGACTCTCTTCTATCCTTAGATCATAATTACAAAAAATTACTTTCTACAGAGGCGAAAATGAAGGACTTTAAAATTCCTTAAAAAGAAAAATGAATTCAGGAAGGGCTATTTTTAACATGCTAGGCACAGATTTTTTCCACTAGAGATAATTAATCTGTAACTTTGCCCACAAAATAAGTGTCCAGAATTAACCCCCTCCCACCAAAAATAGGAAGCTTGTAACAGATGGGAAAAGTCAGGAGACTAAATGATTAGTACTTCATATTAAATGTCTTTTCCATAAAACAGCAAGCAGCATATCTACTTCATGACAGTCGTTACTGCATCAAAGTACTCAAAGCAGAATACAATTATATTGAAAAAAAAGAAATATACTTTTTCTCCTTATGAAAAGAAAGTTGTCAAAAGAAGAAAAAAAAAGAATCTCCCGTGAAGACAGATCCTGATGAGATGTATGATCTTTTTTGTTCTGGAGAGGGGAGGGGAGAAATGGAATAGAAGAGAGGAAACAGAAAAAGCAGCCCCAGGATAACAAGCTTTGTGTGAAGCAGAAAATCATACCCTTTGAGGGTCATTTTCTTTGAGTTGCTGCCTCAGGGAGAAAGGAGGCAGAGATTAAACATTGGAGAGAAAGTCCACGTTTGCTTATGAAGCATCACTCTGCCCTGAAATGTTTTGGAAGTAGAGAGTCATTTTGCTCCTTCGCGGGGTGTGCAGATCCCAGTAAACAATTTAGATCAAATTGTGCTCTCTACCTGCAGCCCACCGGCCCAATATGAAGAGGGAGAGGCTCCTCGGGTGGGATGCAGGAAAAGCACAGGATGTTGAGCGTCGCCGGGATGCTGAGTGCAGGGCTATGCCATCGGGTCTGCCCGGGAAGAACGCAGCTTCTAAACAGGGATCTGCTTCCAGCCCTCCTTTCTGGGGGTGACTGCCAGCCCTCAGCCGTGGGTGGGAGCACAGTCTGCCCACCTGGGAGCGGTTTTTGCAGGAGACGGGAGCCTCTTCCCACTAGGTGGAGCCTGAACCCTTCGGTCCCACACTCGCTCTCCTTCCCCCGCTCCTGCACAGAGGGGTTTTAGCCTGTTTCAGTCCAAGGAGGAGGCAGCTAGACAGAAACCTGAAGGCATTTGTAGGGGGTAGGAAGGTCATGCGATGTTTTTGTAGGGATTTTTTAAAATTTATTTTAAATTTTAAAAAAAATTTTATTCTACATTAATGCCTGTTATGCATTAAGCTAGACAATGAAACCATCACATCCATCCATATGCTCCCTAATGCAGCTGGTACCAGTATATATATGCTTTAAATCAGGTTGCACTTAAATTACTGCTAGTTCCTAAAAAAAAAAAAAAGAAAAGGTAAATACAATGGCATTGCCTGAACTGTTGAACCTCTGGTCATGTCTTCAAAACATGCATACGGAAAAAAGAGTATTGAAGAACCCCACCCTGGGTCAAAATGCCCCAGTGTTTTGTAAGTAGAATAGTATATTCTTGATGTGGGATTGGGGGAAAAAAAAAGAAAAATGTAGACGGAGGGCAACGGCATGGACCTGCAAATGCAGGTTTATATAATCATGGTTTGAATAATGAGGCTGCAGCTCATACTTATGCCAAAGTTGGTAGGTCAGACCAAGCACTTTGGCTGACTCTGAATGGATTAGCTGGCAGTTGCTGAAAACCCTGCCCAACAGTTTCATTTCCATGGCCTTTTTGGAAGAGGCACTTTCTTTGCTTCGCACAGGAGTTCTTCTCCCCAGTGTGTTCTGAGTCAGGAGTGGCAGGACCGGCTGGACAATGGTGATTGTGTAGCATAGTAGCCTTTTAGGTTTCAACCTTTTCTTCTTCATAGGGTCAGAGATAAACCTCTTAGATGCTTTGAAAAGCATGACCCCTGTCTCTGGAAATAACTGAGGTGTCCAGCCCGCATCAAAGAAACCTTTCCTTCAAAAACATTGTCAAAACTGAGATTTTTTAAAAAGCTTTTGGCTCTGATGAAAGCTGAATGATGAAATCGGTATGTGTTTGATGGGAAGTGTTCCAGCCAGCTCTAATAAGGAGCACTACTCAGTATTTTAATGACAACCTTCAATAGCAAAACTCTATTTTGGCTCCTTTATGTTTCTACCACTGTACTACCGGGGCAATCTCCCAGTCTTTAATGTATTTTTTCCTCACAGTATACCTGGCAAATGCTATTGTCCCGACTTTACAGATGAGAAATGGAAGCACAGGAAGGTGAGGCAACTTACTGAAGATTGTACAGTCAAGTTTGCAATGGAGAAAAAAAATCATTCCCCTTGTCCTAAATCATAAGCTAGTGCTGCAAGTTAGTGTTATTTTTCTCTTATATGACCCTGATCAACACTGTCCAGAATTTGAGAGTATGCATAACCTGACAGATCATTTGCCCCCCTACATGAGAAAGAGATGCTTTGTAGATGAGGTGTATGGGGTGCTCTGTCAGTTGTTTAGGTATCCTGAAAGAGTTGTTATATATTTACAGAAAACAGAAAAAACCCCTCACCTCTTTTATCCTTGTGTTTCTGTCTTCCTGCTCCTTATTTCCATGCTGTATTTTTGGGGCTTCCACACTGCAGATTCTATCTATAAACTCCCCCTTCAATTTTATGTGAAGTTTTTACCAGGCGGGAAAGTCTCTCCAGAAATGATAAAACTGTCAGAGAAAGCCAGGCAATATTTGGCTCACTAAAGAAAAATATCAGTTTCTTACAGGGTGTAGAGGAAGCAGCAGAAACTATACCTAACTAGAAAAAAAAAAAAAAAAAAGGCGTAATTGCTTATGTTGTTTGAAATCCATGAATGCCTAATTTGGAACCCTCACCTGAGATGGAAGACCATCAGCCTTTTCTAAGTGAGCATGTGGATATTTTCTACTAGTTCTCAGTTTTAAAACAGTGACAGGATTTCAAAGGGAGAGAGATAAATACGTTTTTCTGTTGAGAAACACAGTCCGTAATTCAGGAGACATTGAGGATGCAGGAAAAGAGTGACAGCAGGCCAAGTGTGAATTGTCAGGTGCGATTTTGTTCTTCAAATAAAATGTAAAAATGATAGTGTGATGTTATGTATGTTCCTATGTTCTTTGTTTACATGAACTCCTCTTCAATATTGCAAGCTGAATTAATGACATTTTCCAGTTTCTTATTTATTCTTCTGTCAGCCAGTGACACAGGATGAACAATGTACTGTTTTGTGGTTTCGTTTTGCTTTCACTTTCTTTGTCCTATTTTATGCTTGAGTATACACGACTAGAAATGATTATTTGCATAAAGGATTCCATGAGGTGTAGTGTCTTGGCTTTGTCTCAGAAGACAATAATTCTTCTAATCTAGGTGCAGACCTACTGGCACCTAACTGTGCTACATCCCTTCATTTATAAATAGTCTCAGCCCTGCAGTACGAAACTGCCTTTATACAAAACCCTAGGCATGGAGAAGAAGGAAGGTTCTGGGGTAGCTAGTGTCTGTCTTCTGCATTAAATAAAGAGTGATAGACCTGTGGTGAGTTTTGAAGGAAGTAGAGTATTGCCCTTGGCACTCACGAAAATTCTCAGATGAATATGACCTGTTGTGGTGTCCACAAAGTCATGGATTACCATGCTCAGACCTGAGTCTGATAGGTGGGGTACAATCCACCAGGCAATTTCTTAGGGACAGTGGTACATAAGGGTCTCAAAACAGTCCCAGCTGTGAGCTGGTTGATGGTCTGTGGGGATCAGTGTATCCAGCTTTGACGTGGGCTAGATACCCCCCGCAGTCCTTTCTGGCCCAAACTTTTCCATTACCCTGTGATGATCCAGTGATCTTAGGATAAAGGAAGGAAATTACTTGAGGACTTCCATTCTCTCCTGCCTTCTCCATGCCCCAAACAGCTGCTGGCTCTGTGCAGTCATGAGTGGTGGGAGATCATGTTAGTTACAGATTTAAAGCAGATATTCCTTTAAGTTATACATACACTTCTGGAGTCCTAGTTAATCTCTTGCCATCTTTTCACATAGATTGAGATAAAGTTTGAACAATTTGGAGGAAAGGGCTTGGAAAGAAGGTTTTTCAAAATGGAGCTGCAACTTCTGCAAAGATCTTGAGACTTAGAATAGCACTTTTCTACAGCTGTGGGGAGAGACTGTATTTTTTACATGTTAGTACTATGGTGGTGCTTAGACACATTGCTTAGAGTAGGACTTGACAGTGCCAGGTTAATGATGGCCCAATGACTGTAAAGGTCTTCTCTAGCCTTAATGATTCTATAATTCCATGGGTTAGCACAAATGGATGCTAGTTTAGGCATATGAAATTGTATGAAAAACAAGAGTTAAACAAATATGCAATTCCTATACCTAGGTTTTTTACAGGAAGTCTTTGCCTCTTTATTTTTCTTAGACCTTGGGACCATTTTATTTTAATTTAAGTATCTTGTAGTAGTGAGGAAACCAAAACTAATTCATGGTCTAAGAACATCCTTCATCACTTCTTGCTTCTTGTCAGAAAAACAATTCCCAGCCACTGGTAGCTTGTGCCAGAAATTTCCCTGCAGGCCTAAGTTTCCACCACCTTGGAACATCAAAATGTTGAACTTGCAGTCTGGAGAGAGAATTTTCTTTCCAGAGAGTATGAAAGTCATCTTAAAGTGGTTTTGCATGTGTTTTTTTTTTTTTTTTTTTGAGTATATAATGTAATACACACCTTTCTCTTCACTTCACCTTCCTGCTGTAGTTGCCTCTAAAATGGTTTTGTTGCACTTCTTTTGTGTGTGTGTGTGAGCCCAGGAAGTGTGTAAGGCTCAGCTGGGGGTAACTGTAGCCAAATAATGTTTGTAAATATTCCTGTCAATAAAGCTTACTGCCCTTCATCATCTTATTCGTGTGCCTGCACAACTTTGGGGTGTGAGATTTTATTCATGAGGATATATGAAAACAGGAGTTTCAGGAAAACTGAGTAACTTATTACAGAAATATTTGTACAAAAATGTTCTCTCAGGATAATATTTTAAAAGTCTTTTCTATTTTGGTGCTGTAATGTTCACTGAGCATAGTCTGAGACTTTGCAAATCATATCACAGTAAGAAAATGGGATTCTTTTTTTTGTTTTTACAGAGTGCTGGTCACCCAGTTCTGGAAGAGAAATGGTCCTGTGTGATTCACAGGGGCTGTCATAAATAACGAGTGCTTGTTCACCAGTTTGTGACTAAACCCCTGGCTAAAATGTAGTCATATATTCATTAAACACTACAAAAATATCAGAGAATTTCTACAGATAATTTATGGCTAAACTTCTGAGATAACTGACTTGTAAAAATAAATTTGATTAGATTTTATCTGTGTGCTAAGTACCTATCATTAAAACATCAGTGTTTTATTTTGTTGTGGATTATTATTGAATATTGAGAATGCCATTATCTATAATCTGTTAGTTAGCCAGATCAATTATCTGTTACCACTAATCCATTGCCTAGCCAGATTACTTCCATTCTCTGAACCACAGATGATTTAGCTGTGAGTTTCTCTTGAAAAAATCTGATAGAAAAATTATAAAGTCAGGATACTTTAATGTAAAC
Source organism: Origma solitaria (assembly GCA_013397895.1). Lineage (NCBI taxonomy): Eukaryota > Metazoa > Chordata > Aves > Passeriformes > Acanthizidae > Origma > Origma solitaria. Next base: position 573,523 of record VZRL01001198.1, read on the forward strand.
TGTGATAGATTTTCTATCTGCAGAATGTCTTTTTACTGAACTCTTAGAAAGTATTTTTTATTAAAAATTCTTGTGGCTGTACATAAGTAGAAGTATGGAAACTCTTTTCAGATGGCACTCAAAATTCCAGAGGGGAATTTAAGCTTAGAAACAGTGAGAACCAAATTTTCCCTTGAAATTATTTTTTAATTAAATGGTAAGTTTTCTATAATGACAAATGTCTGTATCTCATGAAAGTAAAATATGTTTATGAAATACAAGATGTCCCAAATCACAGTATCAAATCCATAACTTAAAATTATTTTTTGTTGAAAAGACTATTTCCATATTCCTTAACAAAATAATCCAAAAACTAGGGAAAAAACCCAACCAAACCAAAGCAAACCAAACCGAAGCAAACCAAACCAAAGCAACAAAGCCCCTCTATAAGCTGTTTTTCCTGGGACAGAAAAAGAATTTTTTTTCTATTAAGCTTCTTGAAGGACCAGAGATTTATTTCAAGTCCTCATTTTACAGACACCCTTGCTGCTTTTTTAGATATACCCTCTACAATCGGGAAGTGCTGTGTTCTTTAAGAAAGCTTTCAAAAATTTCTCAGAAAAGATTTCCTAGTGGCTTTGCTATTTGGCACAAAGCACTTCAGGACTGTAGCTGTGAAACAAACACACAGGTTACATTTCAGTGTTTACTTGGAGAATCCAGTGTCTACCCGGAGTCGTGTAAGGTCATGTAACTTACATGGAGGAAGCATGTAAATGCATGGCAGTGTAAGATTATCTTCATGCTTTCTAAAACCCACCACCTTTTTGCAGCTCCGTAATTCAAGTTTAATGCTGCAATAATGGCAGGACACAGTGTGACAGCTACAAATGGCTCCCTGCCTGTAGCTCTGCTGCTGTGTGGGGGAGGTTGGGAAGGATTCTAACTCAAAAAGACATTTCTTGTCATGTTTTCTGTCAGTCATCAAGGGCATGTCTTTCATGGAGAGCAGCTCAGTAACTCACAGGATTCCAGTGTCACTGTGCCTGGGGTTTTCATGGGCAGGTTTGCAGAGGGGATGAAATAAGGGGAGGGTTTTCCTCCATGAGGATATAGGCAAGGAGAAGGCCCTGCCTTCTCTCACATCAGTGTCATGGCCTTGGCCTAAGGGGACATTTTGCCTTCCCATGAAAGGGTCAGGCAGCCCCATCAGTAAGAGAGACTTTGGAACCAGTACTTCCCATGTTTTAAGTCCCCTGGGTCTTTGTCTGCTGCTGAAGCTGTAGCCTTTCCTCCCTCCCAGCTGAAGTGTGAGAAGACAGTGTCCCAGGCCCTCTTGGGAGGGATGGAAAGGGGCAGGAGGAACATTGGGAGTTCTCTGCCAAATTGGATAGACGTCCGGGGCCCCTTGCTCTTGTTCCCAGGCTCTCACACACATCACTCTGGCAGAGTGGGAAATGAGGGACTGATGACAGGACAGTCCCTTCCTACCAGCCAGGAGGGTCATGAACTCAACACAAGTCTCATACAGAAAGTATTATTAAAAACAAGCTGGGGAAAAGGCTTCCTAGCATTTGGCCTGCAAAACAGAAAACAGCATTACTGCTGGAGCAGGAGCAAGTATGAAATTCTGAAAAACATTAATAAACATGAAATATATTTATTTAATGTTTTAGTTTCCAGTAAAGCTTCCATGACCTAGGTCTTTATTATCATACAATAGTGTAAATGCTGTTGAAGCCAGGAGGGTCATTTGAGCAGAATAAATTAAGTAGATAAATACCCACTGATATTGTCTAATGAATATTCAGCTGCATTTGATGTATTGAACAATATATTTTTCAGATTTGCTGCACATCTTACTTGAAGCCAGAGGTCCCTATGCTGCATAGTATACTTTTTGGGACAGATTTTCTACAGATCCCAGGGTCATTTCCCAACTGTGACTGCAAAAAAAAATTCCACAAAATTTGAAGCACTCAAGAGAGTAGAGCAATATCATGTCACCCATTTTATGGATGAGGAAACTCATGAGACAAAAGCTGGTGAAGGAACTTGTCTTAGACAATTTGAAAAGTCAGAGACAGCAACCTGAATATTGCAGGTCCCTTAGTATTATTATTCTCCTCCTGTTAAATAGCCTCAGATAAAAATTCTTGTTTGGGAAAGTTATATGGCTTAGCACTTGGCTATAAGAAAATAATGAAGGTTATAATGTTTTTTTGCTGCATGATTTTCTTAAAATACAAGTATGTTTGATTGAAATTAAGAAAGATTATATATTACCTCATCTGGGAAACTTAACACAAGAGAACGGAGATCTTACACAGGCATCTCTATTTCTTATGGTAATCTGCACGCCCCCCTATCTTATGGGACCCTGCTTCTCCCTTTTTACTTGGGAAGCTCCAATGGGAAGATGAATTGTAAAAATTATGGAGACAGGGTTTGAACCTCTGTTCTAGGCTGTACTAGATCTAAATTGAAAACGTCTTCCTTCAACTTACAGTATTTATTTTGTTTGGAAGGTATGTATTCCTTCTAAAATAAAGCTAAAGGAGGCAACAGAGAGGAGGGAAAGCTGTTCAGCCCTAAGATCAATAAGGTCAAGTGTGTAGTAATCTAAATTCAGTAGGTTAGGTAAAATACTGGTGATTTCGGTGTTCCCACACTCACAGTAACAATAGGTTGGCAATTCCCACAGAAGGAAAGAAAAATGAGATAAACTTCTGCAACGATGATTTAGATTATGTGTGGGTTTGCACTGTTGCTTATTGCACTGACTCCTGTGGAATGAGCAGCTGCCAGCCAAGTCCAGTTGTCAAGTGTCTGTCTTTCATTTAGTCTCTTTGTTATAATGTCAAGATGTCTCTTGTGTAGATAGGCTGAGAGGAGAGATTACTAGCACGGGCACAGCACGGCTCTGGGTAACGCTATTTACATCCCCAGCTGGGATCTCTGCGTGGGAAGGGGCCAGGCTGCACCAGCTGAATGCCATGAGCACAGCCTCAGTGCTCTGTGTCTGCATCGTGCTGGTCTGTGATGGATATGAGGTCAACAAGCACTGCTGAAATTTCTTAAATCATGCTGATTCTTGTAAAGACAATGATAAAACTCCTGTTGACTTCAAGAGAAATGCATTCAGACCACAGGTCAAGGTCACATAAAGGTCTGTGACAGAGCTGGAAGAGAAAGTCTCAGATTTCTGTTATTCTCTTAATAAAAAAATCCGTCTTCCCTTTATGAACTGAAGATCCTCTCTTTCTAACACTTAAAAAAAAAAAATTCCTGAAATATTTAGGACAGTTTACTTATGGTCCAAATTTACCTGAGTAGTTTGCATACTTGCCCATAGAAAGGAAAATTTTCTACCTTCATGTGATCAACATTATAAACTGCAGCTGTAACAAGGGTCTTCTAGGCAGCAGGGGAAAGTAGGAATGGATGATGTTGTTCATTCCTGTAGAACAACTGAGTCAAATTGTAGTTTTTCTTATGCTTCATTTTCAGCCCTTACCTTTCTATGGCCTCTGCCTCCTCACTTCTATAAACTGGACCATTATTGCCCTAAACCCTGAAACCAACCTTTTAACCAGAACTGCTTTACTGTCCAGCCTGCACAGCATTTTCATTTAATCCAGTTAGTAAACATTCCTGGGGCACTCCAAGGACAAATAACTACGTGCTTGAAAATACAATATAAAATATTTTATTTCCTGTAGCTTAATGGAAATTTAGGATGGCATCCTAAGAAGAATTTATTTGACAGTCTGAGAAGTCTTTTCGCCACAGAGGTAATATGTTGAGCATCAGCCTGGATTGTTCTCTGTGTTGCAGGAGGCTTTGTTTGCTAAGCACTGAGGAATATAAGAGCAGGTTGGGGCAGGTGTGAAACAAATGCATTCTTCACATGAGTGTACTGGATGTTCCCACTGGTGTGAAACCGTGGTTTGATGTGATCATGCTTTTACGGGGCAGGTCTGATAGCGTGCTGACTAATGACAGGCTAAAAGCAGGCACTAGTGTCAGCCAGGGCTGAAGCTGTTTAGCTCAGACAGCATGGGGCTTCCATTTCAGAAGAGTGATTCTAGAATGTGCAGGAAATGTTCTGCCTCATGAGAGGCTGAGGTAGAGAATGAAATCGTGAGGCTGCAAGGACAATAACCTCTTGTTTTCTCCGGTGAGCCACCATCCTTTCTGTGTGCTGAAGATTTTTTTCACAGATGGCAATAAAATTACCTTCTGGCACACCTTTTAAACCATCCTAACTGCATCACTGTTGGTTAAGCATTGTATGTGGACCACATCAGGAATTTTATTAAATGGCTTGTCACTAGAAAAATGCTGATTCCTTGATACAAAGTGTTTTGTGAAAGAATGTCAATGCTGCGAGCCACAGCCAAGACACAGAAAGCCTTTAATAGAAATTCATCTGCTGGGCAGATTCCTTGTTACTTTATCTGCTGCACTGCTAGGAGAAGAAGATTCATAAGGAAAACTATTATCTTGAATGCTTATTCTTGCTGCTTTGAGATACTCTTGCTAGAAGACAGAATTAGCCTGAAGGGCACATATACAGAAACAAGTATATTTTTTAACCTAGCATTCTAACATCTTGCAATAGATAACAGTTTAATATGCATGAGCATTAGCAGTTTTCAGTGACATATAAAACAGAGTAGTGAAAAAGAGCCTTTGTAAAGAATTACCTAAAAGTACTGCTAAATTAAACTGTAATTTTTGCTATATGCATCTAAATGGTGTGGCACCAATGATGCTTTTGTCCAACTCCCTGGCTCTGAGTATTTCTGAACACTTTGTTGCTATGTCTTTCCAAGTTTATTACTTTTCTACCTTTCTCCTTTTGAAGATTTCCTTGCTTGATGACAATATTGGGATGCCTAAGAGCATGACAGTTTTCCCCAGTAAGGATATTTGTCATTCACAGTCTTCCTACTGAGAACCTGAACTACTTTATTTACTTTTCAAAGACTCTAAATATTCTGAATCTGAACATTTTGGCTTTTTTTTCACAGCTGAAATTGCTCTATGGTCACACATACATGGTTTAACGTCTAGGCCTGTGTCATGATTTGTATCTATTGGATTGTACTAAGCAGTTGCTTTAAAACTTGGAATTGCACAGCAATTAATTTACAATTTCTTAGGAACCCCTTTAGTTCCCATATTTTCAAGACTCTCTGTGTCTTCTGCGTGTGTGTGTGTGTGTGTTTCTACATGAAACACATGCCTATCCTTTCTTAAGAATAGGCACTGGAGCTGTCATGTGAAGCCAAGGGCCCTGGCTGCTCTGGAGAAAACTACAGTAATTCAACTAGGTACTGAGCTTCCCCTGAAACGTGAGCACTCAGATGTCTCCTGTTATCATCTTATCAAGATCAGAGAAATCTATTGTCCTCACTAATTTATTCAACTTTGTATTGCAGTAAGTGTGCTTGCAGTGACAAAATTAACCCCTTCTGAAGTTTTTCCACTCATTTCTGATGTACCTGTATAGAAAGAAGCATCAGAATTTATATTTCGCATGGTTTTCTTTAATAAAAGCTTTAAAAGAGACACTTAGAACAGCTTGTTATGGCTTTTATTTTAGAAATATTTACATTGTATTGAGGCTTTAATTTACTTGAAAAAGAAAAGGTGCATGCTAGTACCGAGCCACAGGAAAGTGGTACAACCTATAAGAGTGCTTGTCTAGAGCAATCCAAGCAAATCTCAGTAGGGCTGTTGTGCTTCAGTTTTCCTGTTCTTTGTCTGTTTCCATTCCTGTTCCTCCTCCCTCACGCCTTCACTCACAATTGCCAGACACCAATGTGATTCAGAGAACTGAATGGACAGCAAATGTCTGCAGTCTTGGCAGGTAGACTTTCATGGCTTTAGTGCCCATGAGGCAGCTAAGTGAGAGCCAGAGCAGGCACAGGGGCAGGAATATGTGGCAGAAGGAGGTATAAAGGAGGAAAGTTTTATCTACAGATGTTTGAGATAATTTGCCTGACTCATGGACCCCTAAACACTGCACTAATTGTCAAGTTTGGGACAGCCAGACCTCCAGCTACCAGGTTTCTCAGGGGACTCCACGATCCTTTTGCCATCCACTGAGGTTTGATGTCTGTACAGTGTTTAACTAACAATTGTGTGTAATTTCCCAGGAAATATGACAGTGGTGCTTGGCACAAGTTCAACGTTCATATCAACCCCCACAGGCTGCTGACTCTTGAGAGACATATGGGAAAGATGGTTATGCAGAAGGGCCTACAGGACCCCTCCCTTCAGCACCAAAAGTATTCTTTCAGCCACACAGCTATGGCTATACTGGTGAACTGAACAGGACTGTGGTGCAGAACCTGTCACATAAGTTTCCAAATGGTTAAATTTCTTTCACATTCGTGTCACAGTTTTGTCCTGACCAGCAGATAATCTAAAAAACACCTGGTCACAGTTCAAGGTCAGCATAGGCTACAAATCAGCCTCACACTGGCATTTCCAGTGAGTGAGGAGGACAATCCTGATGTGTTTCTGAGGGTAAGCTGCACCATGACAGTCATCCTCATGACTACAGAAGGAAACACTGCCAGGTTTAATCACAGATGCAGCCCCTCTTTCCTGGGGAGGAGAAATCAAGGTGGCCATGAGGACACCTTGGCTGGCACAGATGAAACGAGATCACTGCTCCTGGGAAGTGCCAGAGCTGTCACCCATGTGCAGGTCAGTGCCTTTGCTGTGTCCATTGCTGCTGGCTCTGCAGTGGGAAAAGGATTGCAGCACACAGACACAACCCTCCACCTCCGTGATGAGGGATATGCCTTGCTAACAGCACTTTCTCCTGCCATAATTTTAAATGCTTTTTCCCTTTCTTTTGTGTGGCTAACAGAATAAAATATTTTTCATGGTGGTGACTGATACATGACTAAGTAGGTTAGACCTGTCTAGTAGGTGCTAGAAATATTTGACCTTCTCCAAATGCTTAATACTATGACAAGCCAACACAAACCCTTTTCAGTCTATAAGTTTATTTAGGCCACTAAGGTTAATACAGCTGGTCTTGGGAGGCTGCTTAAATGTAAGTACTGAAAGGCATGACTATTTTATAGAGGAATTTTAATTTTTTTAAAAAAGTAAATTCATAGTAGTGTCTCTCCAATTTTTATACATTTTTTGGGCAGAGTTGATTGAAAAAAAGGAAACACTGTTTTTTTATATTTTTGCAAAGAAATTTCCTTTGGGTGTTTCTGGTAGAAAATTAGTGGTCTTGAATTTTTACCTAGGTCTAATGTATACTTGTTGCTACAATTTTGACTTGGAATTCAATATACATTACTCCATGCCATTCTCCATTGCTTTTCTACAAAATTCCTTTAGAGGAAAAAGCATTATTTTTAATTGGTTAATTTATCAGTGCTAGTGGAAGAAAATTTAACAAAGGACCTTGTGGATTCACATCTCAATATTTGATTCTGCAGTATCAAGTGAGAAAGGCTACACGGTGTGTATACAACTATGCAAGTTCTGTAATGTCTACAGCCAAAAGAGGACAAAGAAGCTGTTCTTGTTCTACAAGAATGCAGCCCAGATTTCCTCACCTGTTCTTTGTCTGAATATGCAAATACATTTTGCTATGTGAGAAATACTTTTTTCTTTTTTATGGAATTACTTACGAAATGAAGTTGGGAGTTGCAGAGTGGCTAAAATCATCAGAATGACCTAAAGTGCTCATGGACAAGTCCCACCCAGCACTGTGTAGTCAATTCTAGCCACAAGCATACATTAGAGCTGGAGTAACAAATCAAGACCACTAATTTTCTATCAGAAACACCTGAAGGAAATTTTTTTCCGCAAATATCCAAAACCCGTGTTTCCTCTTTTCAATCAGCTCTACACAGAAAATATACAAAATTTGGAAGAACATGCAAAACTACTACATAGTGTTCTTTAAAAGAATTAAAATTTGCGTATAAAATAATAATGCTTTTCAGTACTTATCTTTAAGCAAGTCTCCCAAGATCTCATCCAGCTCTTTTATGGCATCAGAACCTGATGCTCAAAAATTTCTTCCTGAAGGTCTGAGGGTTGGAAGACCACATCCCTTTCCCCATCCTTCATTTGATGCTGAATGTGTGAATGGGCCTTAACTACCTGCTTCTTTGGATCCTTTTCTGCTTCCCTGATGTCCAACGTGGTTTATTCTGCATACCTGTGGCCCGAAATACAAAGTTAAATTTTGACACGCACTCCTGTGTGTCCATCGACTATGTAGGCACCTTCATTTTTCTCCTCCTTTCTAGGCTGCCATCGATTTAGCCAACGTGTAATCCCTGCAATAGGGCTCACAATGAAGGCTGAGGAGAGATTTCTGGAAAGAGCATAGATGTGCAAGCACTTGCTTCTGCTTCTGGATGTGGAAGGATAGTGGCTGCTGCCTTGTGGAGGGTGATGAGGAAGGGAATTGGATGCAGATATTCAAGTAAGAAACCAACCAGTTCAGTGGGTGATTCAGGATTCCAATTTAGCTTGATCTCACAGGATGAGGTAGCAACACTTGGGATGAAATTTCTTTTTGCCTGTCGGACTGGTAAAGCCCCAGATACCCTGCTTCAGAGAGAGGTTCTGTAACTCTGTACTAGAAATTAACCTGAAGAAAAAGGGGATGTACGTTGGACCATTCTGGAGTGATTCTGGCAGTTAAGTTCTCGCACATTATAGCAAGTTTTCCTTTCGCCCTTGGAGACAAATATATGAAAAATATTCTTTTCCCTGTAACAAAATAATGCATGCATAAGAATCTGACCTCTTCAAGAAGACTTAATGCCACTAACTTTATTGCTTTAAACATTTAAAAAAAACCTTCTGACTCCAGAATATGTCCCTTTTACATACAACAAAGTACGGACTGTATGATACACAGGCAGTTTGGCCCTCCCTCTGGCCCTGACTGGGGACCCACCAGATAAGAATTTATTCTCTGATTGTTTCACTTTCCACTCCTGTGGAACGTGGGTATCTGTTCTAGCATGCATTAGCAAATATTATTTTATTCTGCTAGATATAAGTCAGTTCTTTTACCTTTTTTTTATTGGCATGTATTTTTTTTTCTAGTAGTTTGACTTTTCTTGGAAATGGGCCTCAAATAAATGTGAATATTGTGTCTTATTTGATATTTGCTGGCCCTTTTAATAACAGTATTCATTTGCTGCCATCTTAATGGCCATCAACAGAGCTATTAAGTAAGATTAGACTTAACATGAAGTTATGAAAACTTCATATTCAGAAAAAAATATCACCCTCTTTTCTACAGGTTTATTCTTTTAGTTAGACATGGCTGATTAAAGAACAGCATCGGAAAAGAATACTTCAAGTAAAAAGAAAGCTGGATCAGATTTTATAACTGTACATTTCTCTAGTTCCTGTTATTTAAGGATCAGAAGACATTTTTTTCCTGTTTGCATTGCCACAATAACAGAAATGACACAGAAGAAGATTAACAACCATGAGTAATTAGACTGCTTCTCTAATACAGAGTTTTGGGATACTGAGTTTGCAATGCCACAGAAAACCATAGACGGGTAAGACAACATGGTTGCAACCGGCCGATTACCTGAATTTGATTTTACTTTTTATAATTTAGAGATGTAAATAAGAAAAGTGTCTCTCTCTGCTAATACGGATTTCTTGCAGAAGTAGTGCTATGATTTTAAAAAAATGCTTCCATGTCACAAAATGCGTCATGATATATTTATCAGGAGGTGATAAAGAGTAGCATCTCTCTGTGAAAGGTAAAGTTGATCATGTTTACAATACAATTCCAATTTTAGCACATTTTAAAAAGCGAAAACAGGACTTTTAAAATGACTCGTCATTGCCCCAGACTCACTGATCCTACTCACAGTAAGATTTTTATTAAAGATATCAAGTGAATAAACTCAAAAATAGGTGAATGATGACTACTTTCAATATTTCATAACTTTTCTGTATGTAAGAGATGTATTACTTATATGTATGGATACTTCCTCTCCATCTCCCACATCCATTCAAAAAGATTAGTGAGGATCAGAAAATAAAATATAACCTATAAACTAATTTGTGTGCAATAAATTAGATTAAGACCAACAGCTAAGCAGAAAGGGGAACCAGGTGAGAGTGACAAGGTTCTCAAAGATCAGAAGGACAAATTCTCCCAGTCCTTTTGTGAGTAGTGGTTGTGGTGTGAGATTTTTCTTCCTTCCACAGAAGACTAGTGATTGTTCACAGATTATTTAATGAGGAATGGGGAGTGTTTGTTCATAGATAGGAGTTATGTTTAGCATGAATTCAGTCACAAAACCTGAACATGAAACATTCAGTTAGATTGCTGAATCTATGAACTTCCAGAGGCAGGGCTCTTCTCTTTGGCCAGGTCTGCCCTGTAGCATCTCAGAGCACGACCCCTGTGTACATAATTCCTTGGGTTTTATGAGAGAGAAAAATACGTCTGACAGGCTAAAGGAAAGCATGAGTGATTGTCAACATATTTTCCTGTCTTGGTTGCAGAGAGGGCAGAAATAGAGTGCGTGTAAATGTATGGAGATTTTTAGTACATTTCTGACTTTTAGTCAAATAAGCTAAAAATCTGCCTGTTTTCAATAAGAATAGAAGCTGTCCTGCTGGAAACCGTATTCTGCATTTGGTTTCCTTTATTGTTTCATCTGCTAGCCTTAATTTGTGTGTGATTGCATGTGACAGCAGTGGTTCTAAGGAGAAAGAATGAGAGTACATAACAAGGAAAATGAAGACTCAGAGGCAGTCTCCCTTATAAAAAGAGAAAGTAAAAATCTGGACTTGTATAAATTCTGGGATTTTTTCCATTTGTGATGTGAAGCCTGTAACCTTTTCTCATCAGGAGGACAATTCTTGAGAAACTTCATCTAAGTGAAGTGTGACTTATGAAAAGAAGTATATATTTCAGAAGTGGATTGCCCTCAAAAAAGGGTTCTTGAGGACTCCAGCGTAGTGTCATTTCACAGGACACCTTCCTTGTGCCTCTGAAAGTTTCACAGATCCCAGGTAAGTCAGTTTTTCCCCAGCCTCTTGACAAAACTATTCCCTTCCATTGTCTCTTGTGTGTTCCCCAACAATGCCTTAATTTATAAAACTGCTGATGTGACAATGTATATACCTCTAGTATATGTTAACTATTCTTATTGACTGCTCTTCCAGCAGCCCAGGTGCATGTAGCTTATAACATTTACTTTCAGCATTTTGTTTTGGGGTTTTTTTTTGGTGGTTTGTTTTGTTTTGTTTTTTGGTTTTAACTGAGCTAATTCCTTGTCACTGATTATCACTTTTCAACACTAGAATAATGTCACCAATATACACAGTTTTTTCTTTAATCGTCATTGTTGCCTTTGCTCCCTTTTTTTCTAGAGCAGTTTTAATTCAGCTGAATTTCCTTTTCCCCCTTTTGTTACTGATAGACTGCTTTCAGTGTGCTGACTGTAAAAATTCTTTTGGAAAACTGCCTGGTTTCTCTCTAGAGCCTGATGTAAAGTCTTCAATGATTAGGAGCTGTTTGTTCATTTATTTATTTACAAACAGTGCCTTCCAGAAGGGGAGATGGGTCTTTTATTCCACAGACTCTGAATTTCAAGTTCAAATCTTCTAAAGATGCAGGCTGATTGCATCAGTTCAATAGAAACAGAATTTTCCAGTTAGTTCTAGAGGGGTAACCTGCTGGAGAGTCCACGAATCAGCAAAGCTCTGGTCAATTAGTGTTTATCACTGCAGGTCTTATTGATTGGTTGATGATTTTATATCTCGTGAAGAAATGCAGAATAGTCTGGAAAGGTGAGGATGGTCTGTGGATTATTAGTCATCCCAAGGGTTGGAAGTGCTGTGGAAAAGTACTCTGGAGCAAGTGTAAGAAATACTCCTGAGAAAGTCTTGCAGTTTGCCACTCACCTACAGTCAAACTCAACAAATATATCTCCTGAAAGTCTTCAAAATTTTGACCTGAAACTTGTTATAATTAATAAAAGCTTTTCCTGATAGCTACAAAAGGACTGAGATTTGAAATTATGTCAGTTTGAGGTAGAATGAAGACTTACTTTTGGCTCAGATTCCAAAACATAGCTAATGGGGGTTTGCAAGGCCATCCATATTATCAGGTGTTTAGATTTTTCATTTAGAAGTCTTAGAATTGTCTGTCAATGTGAATAAGTAACACCCTGATACATCTGAGGCAAGGAAAAAAAATATTCCCCAAGGGCAGTGCCTCAGGGATGCTGGTAGTATCTGATTATTAAGGGAAGCCTCTGCCCAAATTAAGGTGCAAATGAGACCATATGCCAAAGTTAATAGTACAGATTTTATTTTGCAATAAATGTGAGGTAGAGAGAGATATAAGTAGGAAAGGAGAGAGAGAGAGAGAGAGATTAAGCAAAGAGATCATCACCATGTGGATTCCTGCGTGTCCTGCTGGTCCTTCACTCTGCTCTGCTTGGTGGTGAGGTCCCCCGAGTGTTCGGGAGATACCACTCTTATTGAGTCCAAGCACTGGGAATCCATGAGGTGTACATGCCATTCCCACAGCTTGGGATGGCATGTGTATAAGCAGCTGTTTCCTTTCTCACAGTTTGCCATGGTGGGAACTTTTGTCTAGATTGGTTGCCTAGATCTGTCTCACCAGGCCGGGCATCCTCCTGTTGTTGGTGCCTACACTTTTCCCATAGTGTGCAGAGTGGAATTTTGTCCAATGTGCTAATTCCAAACCTTCACCTCTGTTTAGGTCTGGTATTGTTTGCCATCTGTGCTCATCTTACACTCCTGTTTTGGGGGCTTACCTTGTGGGATCTTCCTTCTTCGAAAGTGTTTGAGACAGTTCATTGTCTTCCCTAAGTCCTTACTGATGCCACTCATATTTTGGAGCATGACTGGTCAGGATTCAGTTTGTTTAGCTGATATTTCAGCAACTGAATTAGGGCATCTGAACATGATCAGCAGAGTCATAAATAAAATATTGATCCCCTCACTCCTAGTTATATTTTGATTGGAAGACCAAGACTTGTGTGATGTTTATTATCTTCTTCCTTTTCTTTTTTGTAGACTCCAAAGTACATGATATTACCAATACAGTCTGGTTTAAAAGATTAAACCAAACAATTTTAGTTTTAAGTTATTGATATTTTCTTCCTTTGCATCTCCACTATAACACAAGGACTAAATGGTATGGGAATAGAATGCCATAATGGAGAAGTTTATGTCTTTTAAAGCAACTCATTAAATCTTTTAGAACTGCTGGCAAGAATGAAATACACAGATAATATATGGGCCTAATCCAGTGGCTGCAGAAATCAGCAGGCTTGCTGGAAACACACTTTTGACCAGACAAGCAAACTATCCCCAAGGAAACCATAAAACCAAATAAGCAAAGACTTTGGAAATGCTTCTGAGAATTGCAAGGAAGAAACACAAAATGTGGCATATTAAAAGTGAAGCTAGAAACAGTGCAAGTTTATTGTTTTTATTTGTAAAAGTAAGGTAGAAAATAAACAGCTATGCATCAAGGATGGATAGTGCAGTTCTGACCTTCAAATTAAACTTGTTAGTGAACCGGTTTTTGATTTTTTATTTTAAGAAGATGATTTTTTGAAAGAAAAAAACAACCAAGAAACCAAAACAACCGTCAAATTGGAATACTGCATAAACAGAAAGGCATTTAAAAGATCACATCACATTTCTTTAGGTAATGCAAGGTTTCCTTTAATTTTCCAAGGTGTCTGACTTCCCAATTTTTTGTCATTCAAAATATGAGCAAATTGGAGCAAATGTAACCAACCAAACTCAAATGGAATAATTTTGAAGTAGTGGAAAGGAAAATTCTTCTTGGGACCTAAACCCTGTTTTTGACTCCTAAACATACATGAAGTTTTGTGTTTTCAGACTAAGTGTAACTAAAAATTTGCAGTGCTTTGAAGATTCTGAGAACCGAAAAAAAGGAAAGTTTTCAGTCCTGCTTAAACCAATGCTATGTGGCCCATTTGTGTGCTAAATATATATTACCTTAATTGTAGCTGACAAAACGAAGCTGTTCCATTTGTTTTATTTATACCGTGATATTTATCAAAAAGGTGATAAAAATAAGGTTATAAAACTTGAATAGAAGTACATGTTTTACACTAAGTGTTATTAAGTCCCCGAGAAGTAATGCTATCTTTATTTATTGTAATGTCTGAGAGACAATGAAAGATTTTACAATTATTTTGACTATCACGCTTAATTGAAATGAGAATGTGTAAATTTTCTGTAAGAGTAAAACAGATGGTGGTACTATAATATAGTTGCAATTTAGTCTGTGTTAATTCCTCTTTATAAGCCTGAATCTCCACCTCATTACCTAACATTAATGAATTCATGCCACACAAGGTTCAGCTAAGGGAAGCAATAAAGAAATAAATGCACAAACTAAAAGAGCAATGAAATTATCATCTGAAGAAAAAACTTACATGATTCACCATGTCAGTAAAGGTGCAGGAATAATTGGTTATATGGATCACTGCTCCTGCTGTGTTGTATCGGAAATCACTGGATCAGTCTCATACACACACATCCCTGGAGGGAGCGTGACTAGGAGAACAATTGCTTTTCTGCAACAAAAAACCTTGAGAGCATTTGTCTCCGTCCACTGGCAGGTTCATAAACAATGTCATGTCTTCAAAACACATGGATTAAAATCTCTCATTTTAGACTATTCAGCTATCCAGTTACTGTATCAAATCTATGTAATTCTGTTAATTTTAGCAACATAGCCCATGGTTAAGGTGGACACTAAACCCCAAAAACTTTGTAAATAAAAAAAAAGAGGGTGAGAAACACTATAAGTGGGTGGGACTGATCTTGGAGATGACTGTCTTTTCATTTCACTGATGCTAGTAGTCTTCTAATTCAGGCATTAGGCTATGTAATGATGTTAGAAGGATAAATCCAGACTTGTCCTTCTTAATTTAGATGCTAAATGTGATGGCTTTAAATATGAACTGACATCCCAAACCCACTGGAATGTGTCTGGGTTTGCATGTTGGAATATGATGCTTTAACTCTTAAAGAAAACTAGAGTTGAGAATGACCCTTCAAGAGTTGTTCATCATCAGTACACGGAATTGAAAAATATTCATTCCTTCAACAGAGCCATTTCCTTCTACCTTACAGGACATGCTCAGTACCACTGGGATGACAGAGGCTTTTTGGATCATCTAAAGTTACAAGATTTGCATTGAGAATGCTTGACTGTAATTTGCTCTTACAAATCTCAGGTCTGTTAGAAACTGGAGTTGAAAAGATGGTTCCATGCGCCTGCAAATAGGAAAAGAAATAGCTAAGAACAAGCAGAAGAGGTTAGTTTTCATGAAAAGTCAGAGCAAGGTGCTCACTCCATTTCACAACTCTCCCATGAACTGGAGAAAACAGTTTTTGTTCTAAGTAACGTGAGAAAGGAGGTTGAGTGCTTTTTATACAATAGCCATTTAACAAAAGCAGCAGAATGTAGTGAAATCATTAATACTCATGAATTTTTTGAAAAACCAGTGGCTGACTCATTAGTAACTTGTTTGACACTTGTGTGAGTTAGAATTTTCTTACCAGAAGTGTAAAACAACATTAAAATTATTAGCTGAGACTGTGCTTTACATTTCTGTCACACTCTCCTCTGTCCATGTCCCAATGGGAACCTCATTCTAGTGAGCGTGCAATGTAAAAATATTGATCAGCTAAACACAATTTAAACAGTGTTCCTTCCAGGGTCCATAAATACCTATAAATTCAAAAGGTCATGAAAGCATTGTTTAAGATGTAAATTACACATGTACTGGCTATTTTAAGAGAAATTTAAAAATAGCCCTAATGTCATAATGAGGGATACAGAGAAGCCTAAAGGATTTTCTGAGTCTACCTTTGTTTTATTTTGTGTAAAATACTGTAATGCAAGTATTGTGCACCATCTAAGTGATTGTCAAGACTGGGCAGTAGAAGCTATTCCTATATTTAAAACCTGGCAATTAGTTAAAAAAAAATATTTTGTTTTGTTTTTAACAAGCACATGATAAACACAGGAGCAACGAAAGAAGTTCCTGCGATAGAAGTAAAAAGCTAAAGTGAATGACCAGTCAAGGCTGTCAACATTTTATGTAGTATGTTTCTATTTTGTTGCTATTTATATTCCAATTCAGAAATAAAGGGGATTTCTCTCTTCACCCTCCTGCCAAACTGGAGCAGAACATACAGCAAAACATACATTGTGTTGCTCTGTGTTAAACAGCAGCACAGAAAGTCCAAATGTTGATTTTTATGATATCCTTTTTTATGTAGAAAACATCTTTATCTCTCTGGCAGTAAAGTCACCCCTTTTTCCTCCCCATGCACTCAGGCCCGTATCAGTTATTTCATGTGAAGGACAAGGATGCATTTTTAATTCCTTGTTGTCATCCGCAGATACCTGAGGTACTACAGTAGTCCCATGATCTTTTAAGGTGGTCACACCAGCCTGCCCTATAGCAACGTGGTTTTAGAGAGGAGTGACTGCATTTTAGTTCCACAATTGCATCCTTTTCTGATTTACATTCAGCTCTTGTGCACACTTTCTGCAGAAGCACTACATAATTTAGTGTAGGGAAGAAAATACCAGGCTAGGTATACGGTAAAAATCTGGTTGGTATGAGTTATTTTTTCTCCTCTTAGAAGAGGATAGGAAGGCAAAGAGAATGAGATAGGAACGTGCTCATTTCTCTTGATTTTTTCTCATCATGAATATGTTCTTTCCTTATGACCCCTGCAAAATGGTATTACCATTTGATGGTAAGTGAACAGACCTCTCTAAAAATATAACACTTTAACAAATTGTTTAGCAATGACTGTATGCAGCCATCAGGAAAAAACACTGATGAGGATGACAGAATTTCAATACAGAATGTGAAAATATTAAAATAATCTGAGGAATGACTGGAAAAGAAAAGTCTGATTAAATTTTCTTGGTAGCTTCTAAGGTAGAAAAGAAACCAGACATCTCTCTGTCTATATTTATTACTGGAACCTCTGTTCATTCTTCTTGGCTGCTGTAATAGAGGGGGCATATTATCTCCTCTTGGGAACTGAGAGGCTCAGCCTGAAAGATATTGTCACTGTTCAGCCATTGAGTCTAAATTTCTGTTTTTAAGAGTGTTCTCAACCTTTGCCCAAAACCAAAAATAAACCTGGAAAGTATTTTCTCCCTTTTTGCAGGGATTAGAAGCACTGAAATACCATAAAAGAGGTAGTTTTAAATGTTTTAAAGTTTAGGCCAAACAGTATTAAGGAGATCAAGGGGTGCCTAAACCTGATTCCTTAAAGAGAAGTGGAACTATTCAGATAAACATCTGTATTATATTTTTATTTTGATTAGAACAAGCTCTTTAAGGTTCACTCATTGCTACTTTGCATCAAACACAGTTTAACAACCATCTCAAATTTTGTCTATATCTGATAATTTTTCCTTTCACTATTATGGTTTTGCCAAATCTTTGACAATAGCCCAAACTGAATGAATAGAAGATGGGTGAGGCATTAAATCTTACATTTCAGCTTAAAAAAGTTTTTATTGAAGGTGAAAAGAAAATAGGAAAAGAAAGTAAAAGAAGTAAAAGAAGGTAAAGAAAATAGGAAAAGAAGTAAATTGCCTAGGTAACTGCTAGAATATCTTCTAAAATACCTCATTTTCTATGGAATAAAACTTAAATAGAAATCTAAGCCGCATAGGGTAGAGTCCATTCTCTTACCTTTAGGCACATACACTATAGAATACTAATTTGAGCCTATTCTCTGCATCTAGTGCATATTAGATATCTACTCCACTTGTAATTTTTACCAGTCTAAAAGCAAAAGCCTTTACAAACTTTAAATGCAAGACTATTCTTAGTCTAAACTAGCGACAAGTTAACACAAATCTGAGCACAAGTGTAAATGTGCTCTTTACATGATAAAAAGAGCCTGCAGTGACTGACACATACGCTAGACACCACAGTAAACATCTGCATTTAATGACATTAATCTTTCTCGTGATACCTATTTGCTATGGGCCTGTTGCAGCCTTCAAATCTCTCAGGACTCTGTCTGCAGCTTAAAACAGGTGCCACTTTATTGTCACTAGAGTGGAAACGAAACCAACATCTATGTTAGCATTTTTGTCATTATAGCTATACCAGTCAGGGGATATGATGTTTAGTGACACTTTTATACTGACAAAACCAGCAACATAAGCAACTATATTCATAGCTTCAACTTTTATGCATGGAGTCAGCATAAACCACGTGGGCAAAATACCACTTTTACTGGTAAGAGATGCATCTCTGCTAGAAGGAATTTCCAATCCATTGAGAGGCCCCTTTTAATGGAGACAAGAGGTAACAGAGGCACATGAAAATGCTTTCTCTAAAACGCAGCTTGTTATGATTATTTTGTTCCAGAGTTGAACACCTTAAAACATTCTCTCTAGTTTTTTCCTCTTTGCTGAAGGAAAACAGAACAAACTAAGAGATATCGTTAAGTTTGGGAAGCAGTGTGAATGAAATACAAAAGGAAGAATAACCTTCTAGAAATGTTTTGTAGAAAAGTATTCAATTCATTAACTGCTTCTTAAAAGAAAGCATGTAAGACTGAAAAAAAGTGAAATAGCACTATACTTCGAGGAAAAAAGTCAGAAAGCTTTCTGATTGTCTCTCCTAATGCTGAGTTAGTTTCAGGCTTTTGAATGTTTCTCAAATTTAATTAGGGTACAATTGAATTTATGGGGTGTCAGGATTTTAAATTTTTAAAACATAGAAATACAGCAAATCCTGAAAAAAGTGGATAGAGTCAGCTCTGATCTTTTCAGCTGCTATTTGGATAACCCTAAGATGATGCTAAATGTGCTGGGACTATAACACAGAGGCCATTTGCATGGAGCATTCTGTACAAAGCCACCCTCTTACTCTACAAAACAAACGGCTGCGCAAAACCTGCCTGTTGGATGAGACCCCCAATGCCGGATTTGTTCCTTTAGATGTGTATACAGTGCTTTCTGGCTTGAGCTGACACTGTGTCAGGGGACATGTTCAAATGTGTAGAGTCATTTGGGTGTCAGTATCCAGCATGGAACTTGTCATTTTTTACCACCTGACATTTTTCAAATATATATTACTAACATGAGAAGGATTTGACATGAAGGGATGTTTCTGGACAAGAAGATCTTGCATACAGCAATAATGATAATTCTTTCATACTGCTACAGACAGTGGCATTTAAACAGTTAAGGAAATCTATGTGCCAAAATGGACAATATCCATGTAATCTTCCTCATAGTCCCAAGCGGGCAAAAGTTCAGGCTTTTTTCTTCAAAACACTGGATGTGAGAGAAGCTCAGGTTCGTTGGATGTAAACCCCAGAGTGCACTATGAAGCCACACAATAGTATGATACAGAAGAAAGTTAGCTAAACAAAAGTGTTAAAACAAGTGCAGGTGAATGGTATTTGATCAACACTGCACTTTGATCAGCACTTTGCCAACATGCTTAGGCAATGTTATGCATTTTGAATGTCCTGGAAATGCCATGGAGAGTTTTAGCAGTTAAACTCTTGAAAATTTTCAGTTTCATGTCTCAAAATCAAACAGAACCAAATTACTTTCATACATATGGAACAGTAGTTATATTTTCCTATTGACAAGATAATGTCTTGTCCCTTCTACAAGATCCCCCTGTTTTCTCTGGAAGCCTGACTGATTCTTTCTCTGTATAACTTTTGAACTCTGGATGATGTTTGAATGGGATTTCCTTGCTTTGGTAATATCTTCTGATAAATAAAGATTTCAGTATTTCTGAAGCAGTTTGTGTATAAGCTCCTTCTATTTTAAGGGCAATATATCAGGGTGCTGGCTATATGGGGTTTCTGGGTGAAAACACCTTATGAGAGTGGACTAAATACAGCTTGTGAAAATCAGAGATAATTTTGGATATCTGTGTGGACATCTGATATTTGAACATTGGGAAAAAAAAGGTAGAGGCAGAAGGACACGACATAGATACTGACATATAAACTGCAGGGGCTCATTAAGACGGGGGAAATGGAAGAGGTGAGGAACAAACAGGTTTCATACTAAAAAATGGGTAAGAAGAGGGGAAAGTGAATTGCTTAAAGTGATCATCCAAAGTCAAAATGGAGGATCTGAGGTGGAAGGAAGCTGTTGAAACATGATTCAGAGGAGAAAAACCACTGACAACCTTGAATAATATGGAGAAGTGCGGGGAAAGGAAAAGGATGAGAAAGTCAAGGATAGTACAGATATGTACATTTCTTTTTCTACTAAACAGAGATTGAAAGAGCTACAGACTTTCCTGTGTGCATCACACCTGTCAAATGTGCATGAAAATGCTAAACAACAGGCAGGACAATTAGTTCCCTCACTGGGCTTTGAGTGAGTATGGATGAACTTCTTGGGGATATGGGAATAGAAATGAAGAACATTGGATTTAGCACCTACACACCCCAAAGCACAAGCTACTGCTTAAAATATTCCCTTTCCCAAGAAATTAAGGGCAGGTGTGAATCTGCATTTGGCTCCCCTCACGATGGTATCTATCAGGGAGAGGTCAATGACATGTGTAACTACCTGCTGGCCACTTATTCCTCCATCCAACGAGGCTGTGCTTTTCCTATAAACTCACAGCTCGGAGGGGTACAGTCGATTGGCTTCCCTTCTGTTCAGTTCCTCTTCTTTGATTTACAGCAGTCTCCCACACTTTTTTCATAGGTCCTTTTCTAACTTCACTGATAAGGGATTTCTCTGTGTCCAATTAGCAAGGCTAGTGTATCAGGCTGGAACTAGATAATTAAAAGAATGAAAAGACACAGCATGACTTTGGTTCACAAACCTCCATGGGCAATTTATAAAACTTTAAAGATTTTAAGAAAATGTATTGATGTTGTTATTTTATATCTTGTTCATCAGAAACAGGGCAGTTATGTTCTTACATAACTTCAAGATCTGCCTAAAATAAAGAAAAAGGTGAATTTCTATAATTTCTTTCTTTTTTTTTTTGCCTCTAAAATGTGCTTTTGAGAATTATGCATATCTAGGACAAAACTGCACTCTTCAAGTTTTCAAATGAAAGGTTGACTTCGCTGTATTTTATTAAAAAACATACTGTTTGTTTTGAAGGGATGAGTTGCCCAATTCTCATGGTAAATCCAGAGCAGTAGAAACCATACAAAGCAGGAAACTACATGCTTCATTTTTCCTTGCCTGCCTCTTGCATATTTTGTTTAGAAGGAGCAAGGGAGAGACACAGTAGCTGGGTAAAGTCCATATTTGGCTCTTCCATTTGAGCTATTTAAATAATGGCATATTTGTGCTTTTAACAAAGAACAAAGGTGCCAAAAACTAATGGAGGAGGTGTAACTCATAGGCTGGAAATTCATCTTACCTAGCTGGAACCACCTAAACGAGAGAGAGATGTAGTTCAGTTATTTATACTTCAACGATGGTTGAAAGAGGGAGATGGTAGAGCTCTCCAGAGCTGTCTTGTCTGAGGGCTCATAACAAAAGCGGATGTTAGGGTAAAACTCTCCAGAGGTGCCCTTCTCTCTGCCTGGTTGTCTGTCCTTCTTTTGGATATAACTATAGCCCAGATAGGTAACTTAAGTGAGATGTTTAACTTTTATTTAGCTGTCTAAAGTTGGGGAAAATAAAATCCACCGGAAAACAATGCTGGTATACCACTGCATTTACATAAAAGTTTAAAGAGATATTTTGATTAATAGAGTGTTGGCAAATTGTATTATAGCCAAGAATCTGAGCTTTTCTG
Organism: Origma solitaria; assembly: GCA_013397895.1. NCBI lineage: Eukaryota > Metazoa > Chordata > Aves > Passeriformes > Acanthizidae > Origma > Origma solitaria. The sequence continues at coordinate 595,356 of VZRL01001198.1, forward strand.
AAAAGAAAAAAAGAAGTTTAGCTATTCTAAAAGAAATAAGAGTAATCTCTTGTTATCAGATAAACAGACGCCAAAGAAGGAAGGAAAATACTTCTTACTGAAGGTGCATTCTTGGCTTTAGAGGTTTTGAGTTTCCACCGGCATTGGATTATTGACACTCTTCTTTTGTGTCAGTTTGATTCCAAGTATCATATTGTGCTATATTTGCTGGGACAATTTTTTTTCCTTTGTGTATGTGTCTGTCCTATGTGGATGTAAATTTTCATGTGTGTGTGTGTGCGTTCATAAGACAAAGTCTGCTCAAAAATGTAAATCTAGCTATATGGCCTGAGCAGACAGAAGTGCCTCTTCCAAAAAAGACAACAAAAAGTCCTGTCTGTGGGTCTTTACTCATTTACAGGGTTCATTGCATGAAGGTGTTTCTGTTTCGGTTGCAGAAGAATGGAATATATCCACTACCAGATAAAGCACTCAACTCACAAAATTAAATACTTTTATCCTCCTAATTCCTTAAGACCCTGAAAATAAGTAGGGTGCTATAATGTGATTCCAAAAATCAGCATTAAAATATTCCTGGCTCTATTTCAATGCCCCCTTGTGTATATATCTAGAGTTTGAGGCCAAAAGATTTTTCAAATAGCTTTCTCAAAATATTTCAACAGACAACCCTGTCATCATTAAAATGGCAAGTTTCACTGCTCAGAAATAAGGAGCATTTTCAGTTATGTGTCTCACCTCTGGGGTTTTGTTTTCTCCATGTCTGATGTGCTTTTTCACATTTGTTTACTTCCAAGACATATTGCAAAGCTTGGACAGCAAGGTTTTGTTATGGTGTGCAGGCATAGCATGCATCCCAGATTTTTAGCACCAAGTATTACTCTACTACTAGACAAAGGTAACAGCTGATTTCTTACAAACAATGAAGTATCAGCATTTTACTGGTAGACATTGTTTAAGGCTCCACTTAAAACATAATGACAGACATAAAAAGTGTGCCCTTAAAACCATTGCTGCTCCTAAATCTTCCCTACAGCTTCCGAATTTTCTTCCCATTAGGTTAGCTCTTCTTTTACTGTTACCCTCTCTTTGTGCAGTTTTTGCTGGTTTTGAAATAAGCTTTCCAAATTACAATCTGTCTATTATTGGCACTAAATTATTAAAGCCCTTCACAATTAAGTCATTTCAATGTCTTGAGAATTTATTAGCTAGGAATTAACTCTTTGTTCACGCATTTACTATCTGTGTTATAATCCCCAGAGATTTTCTTCATAGATCTTGTTATTCCATAATGCTAATTGGTGCCAGTGGAGGATACATAAATGCCAAGCTATTTTCAGTTGATCTACAGCTATTTCACTAATGAACTTGCATCATGAGCAGAATAAAGCTAGAGCTCCAACAGAAATGGATGTGTTTGGATTTCTCACAAATGCTTCTGTTGAATTGGCAAAAGGATGCACTTACTCGTAAAATGCATGAACAAATTTCAGCTGGCCAATCAACATCTGTTATAGAGATAAATGTGAGCCAAAATTTCTTGTTCTAACGCTCAGCATTTGGCCCAGAAAGAATGATTATTTAAACTTTTCATGGCTAGATCCCAAATACAGACTCAGAGCCAGCTAAAATGGCTACCAGAAAGGTAGGCCATATTCCATATCTGGCTGGAAGGATGCTTGTTAGACTTGATCTACTTTTAGTTCAGTCTTGCAGTTCTTTGGCTTTTTTAAATCTGAATTTTCATTTGCATTATAACAGCGCTTTAAATAGTTAATGAATTCAATTGTTGCTATTACAAATTCTATTTAACTAAATATGCAAGTTGTCAGATTATTTGCTGCCTTTTGGGCATAGATCTTTGTAGAAGCTGTGTGTAGGAAAAGTTTGATAATAAAAAATTCTGACATAAAGTAGGGTTTGAATGAATAAAAAATTTTCCGGATAGATATTGATTTGAAAAATCATGTTAAAAATATGAGCATTTCAGAAAAAAACTCAGAGTTGATAAAATATCTTTTTCAATATTTTTCCTTTTGTGACAATTTTGAAACTTTCTAATTTCATGACAAAGGCATTTTTTGGGGGTATAGATTCACCATTCTGAGCTCCTCCCATATAAATCTTTTAATTTCCTGAGTGTCTCATATTGGCACAATAGATTGGATGCTGAGCTGCTTTTTCCTGAGCAAACCAAGAAAGAAAAAGCTTTCCTTTGGGAGACACCACACTGCCTGCAGTACTCTGTCCTGCAAACTGCATTAAATTATCTTTGAAGGTTATCAGTAATATTCTGCTGAATATCAAGAGGTGTCACTGTTGAGCAGTAAAAAACTTCCCCTTCACTGAGTGAATTGCCCTTGTGAGGTTTAATTTAGGCCTTTTTCTTTGCAGGTGTGGAAAATGGTCTCCAACCCAATGGCCTATAAAAGCTGAAACAACTTCACTTACTGCAGAAAGGACCCATAGAACACAAAAAAAAAATTATCCTTGTCACAGAGGTCAAGGGGTAGAAAACATCTGAGGTCTTGATCAATTCTGACTTTGACATGGAGATATTCTAATTAAGTCAAACAAACACATATATCTCACCTTCGAAGAACTCTGAAATTATCTGTTTTAAGAAAAGAATAGTTTGAAGGAGTACGATGGAAATGGACATTACAATCCAGCCTCAGGGGTGCTAGAACCTCTGGCCAAGCTATGGGTTATATCCTGATCATCACATCATTTTGGTGTAATTTTGCCTTTATAGACAGGTTTCCCTGGAATCTTAGCCAATGCTACCCAGCCATCATATATTTTGAGATGTCCTCTCCTATTTCTAAGGACAAGGAAACTTCTCCCGTATTCATCATTTTGCCAGCCCTTAGGTCCTACAAGCTCTGTTTTTCACTCATCTTAAAATTTTCTACACAAGAGCAGATGATAGAAGAAAAGGGATTTTGATTCATAAAATGTATTCTTTCCCAATTCACTGACTTGAAAAAAGAGAAATCTCTGCCTTCAGGTTTCACATAGGAAATATTCACCAGAACAGGAACCCTGCGATCTAGGGCCAAAACCATTTACAAATGCAGATGGAAGGTGCCACGGTGTCACGGTCCTCAGCCAGCCTGAACGCATGTTCCTTTGACTACTGACATCTTGCTGCAAATTCCAGTGTAGTTGCTGAACACTTGCTTGTATTTCTCTTTGTTTACCTTGGTCTTGATGTTTTTAAAGCTTTCATGTTACAGATAACATCTCTTTCATCTGCCATGGTGTAAATATAAAGTTTCTCATTCTTAAATTCAAATCCATGTTCCATACTGAAGGGTTTCATTGAAGACTCTCTTAGCTTGAGGTTATTCTATACCAAGTAGCACATGTAGGAGCTTAAATAGGATAGAATCATTATTATTAATTTATTAAAATCAGCTTCAGAGTGTTCCGTTCTTTTTCCCTTTAGATTGACCTGGAAACAAAATGAAGTATACTTATGTGAAAGTATATTGATAGAAAATTTTATCTTGATGGAGTGTCTTCAAAGGGAAGGAAATCTTTCTCATGGGACAAAAAAGTAGAAGCTTTTCATCTTTTAATATAGTTATGAGGAAGGACAGAGGTCAAAAGTTTTTCCTTGTTTGTATACAGTTATGGAGCCACAAGTCTTTCACTAAAATTGAAGCTTATAGAAGAAAGTCTGTGATGAAAATACAGTTTGCTTTCAAATGTTTGTCATCCTTTTGACATGGCACTTTGTATCCAACTGAAGAGCTAAATAAGCCTAGAAATACTCAAAAAACTTTCAGCCATAGACAAAGGCAAAAATATATCTCCCCATGAGGTAAAGCTTAGTCCTATTAACTAGTAAGGTCTGGTCAAACTGTAAGATGGATAGAGTTAGAGCTAAACAGTACCTGTGTGAGAGAGCATTTTGGCCAGAGTTCATGGCATATTGACCCTGGAACCTGGAAAAACACTGGCAGATGGAGCAGGGGGAAAACAGGCAGTGTTTCAAGGCATTGTTGTCCCATTTTATGAAGGGGCATCAAGTCAGACTATTTACATAAAATGTTTCAATCCTGGTTTAGTTCTACTGAGTTTCAACCTCTGGACTTTTGTACTTTTGTAAAAAACAAATAGCAGGGGAGTTTCAGGATGTTTTTCTCTCCTCTACCCCACTTATTAAAAATGTCTCTCTTTTGTCACTGATGAAAGATGCCTTATGAACTCAACCCCATGAGTGTGAAGCGGCTCCTCAGACACTTCAACCACCAGTTTTGTGTTAGAATTTTACTGTGTAGAGTTACTTGGATGGCTCTTGCACAAGCTCCACTGTCTGTGTGAATTTGCTTCCTTGGTCCTCTTTTCAGAGATAGAGCATTCAGCTACAACTTCAACAGGAGTTTCTCTTTTGAGCATGTACATTGATGTGGCTTCTCAACACAGGCAGCCCCAGCTCTCAGTCCTGCAAGCCCAGACAGGCTAATGCCTTTAACAACTCCTTTGAGATGCCTCTTTGGGGCTGGGTACATGTGTATTTCCCTTGTAGCAAAGGAAGGGAGCTTTTTCAGAGTTTGTTCAGATTTCCTTGAGAAATGGAGAACTTCTCACACTGCAAAACTTGTAAACTTCAGTAGAGACAGACAAAGCTTTGAACACAATCTTATTAAAACCACTAATTAGAACCCAGGGCCATTTCCTATCCCATTACATAGATCTTTGTTTAGCTCTGAGTTTCCACAGGATCCAGGACCCTGGCAAACTTAGAGGGCCACATCACTGAAGAGAGATTGCCTCCTTTTGGTCCATTTTCATTAATAGACTAAGGTTAATGCACTGATCCTGCTTCTCCCACTGGAGTCTGCATTAATAATAAACCAAGCATCATTAACATATGTTCAAGGATGTTTGGAAGTATTTAAGTTTCATTTTGCATTAAGTGACAGCTCCTCTGAAATCACTCCTGTTAAGGAGACTGTTGCACCATGCAGGAGTTGATCAAAGGGCAGACCCTTGAAAAATAAGAAATCATGTAAGTCAAGATGTTCCTAAATACTTATTAAATATAAAACTCATGGGCACAGTTCGTGTTGAAATGGTGTCATTTAAAACTTGACTGAAGTAGTGGATCTGGGTGTGAGTATTTAATTTGAGAAATGCATTGCTGAAAAATATTTTGGGGGAGTTTAATATTATGACCAAAAAAGGCCATAGGAGATTATCCATGTGAGAACAAGTTAAGCAGTAAGTAGAATTAAAACAATTCAATGTATGGATTACTGTCTGTATTTCACTGTGTTCTGGTCTCCAGATCCTTGAGGTGAAGTTGGAAACGGAAGAGTGTAGAGGAAAAAGAACCAAAAAAGTGGTTTGTAAAGAAAGGCCTGAATACTTTAATCAGTTTGACTTATAAAATAGATGTCAGTGAGGCAATTTATAGTGTTTATTGATAGCTTAGAAAGATATGAAAAAGAAAACCAACAGAAAGACCAAAATTTGACATCAAAAGACTGTACTATAAGAGAAGACAGAATTTATGAAAGCTGCAGGAAAATAAATTCAGTAAGGGCAAAAACTAAGGGTATCTGGTTTAAATTTAATGACCTATGATCTACAAGATAACCAGTTGTTTTTAGCTCTTACATATAAGCAAAATTGCAATAAATGGTGACGCGTGAATTTTGGATGTATTCTATTGATTTCAATAGGCCTTAATGACTTAAGGTTATAAAATATGTTTATACTCTCTAAGTTTATACTCTAATAACAGGACCTTGTTTCATGATCATCTATGGTGCCATGAAAATGGCATGTCTATGAAAATAGTCCTTAGAAAGAGAGGATCCTGCAGTTAGTTAAAATTTAATGTGAGTTAGGGCCTGAATTTACAAAGGTGTTAGGGAACGCTTCTTCTGCTGCTCTTAAAAGAGTGTAAACTTCTAAAAGGTTTGTGGAAGAGCTGCCTTAGCTCAGTTGGTCAGAGCAGGGCTGTAATAACACCAGTTGTGGATTTGAACCCTGTATGGTGAATGAACCCATTCATTTTAGAGCTGGACTTGATGATCCTTGTGGGTCCCTTCTGGGCTCAGAATATTCCGTGATTCTGTGAATACAGGCTGGAGGTATGGGTATCACCTATGTGATTTGGAAAATCCCAGATGCAGCATTATACATATATACTCTCTCCTAGACTATGTAAAAGTAGTGTATATCAGAAGTCTTGCGGTGGTGTCCCTTTCCCTGACTCTATGAGCCATTAGCCAAGAACCTCACATCAGTGAAAGCAATATGTGTAGGCTGCATAATTTGGAAAGCCAAGTTCTCCACTGTAGTTCACCAACAGGAATTACAGTAGTTCCTAGGGGACTCTCCTTGTTCCACTGCAGGAAAGGCAGGATGGCTCTGGATGTGCAGCAACACAGACCCAGTGATGGTGAAGATGTTGGCAACCCTTTTTTTCACTGCTGGACGAAGGACACTTCTGTTCTCTGCTTAAATGTCATGAAGGTCAGGAACCAGCATTTGGCTATGCCTGCTATAATTTCTCACAAGTGTTGTTGCAAGCAGAGGAACAAAAAGCAAAAAATAACTACTTTAAAAGTATGAACATGTTTTTTAATAGTTAAATCGGGTTAGTATGGCAATATGTACTGCTGATAGTGTCAAGATACAAGAAGCTTAGATATTGTGTTTATTAAAGGTTGTGAAATGGGGGAGATACCTTATATATCCTCAGAAATTACTGTCTTTGATCAAAATAACAGAAGAACATCAGTCAAATATAGTAATAAGAAAGTTCTTTATCTTAGAATGAAAAAGAAATGATATCTTGAAAATATAACTGATGGCTTAGCATTGATGCTGGCATGGACACAGAAAAAAATTTTTCTTCCTTGAGCGAAAAAAATTGGATTTATCTCTGAGAATATCTACCACAATCCCTTCATTGTGAATTTTTAAAAAGTTCAGTAGAAAGTTTGAGTGTTCTTTCTGCTCTTGATTCTTATTTTTTTCTAGTCCAGTAATTTTTTTTATTCGTTTTTGTTCTAATTAATAGAGAGATTCTTCTTCTCCCTTCCACTATGTCTTTGAAAGAGCTAAGAAAAGGCCTGTTTATTTCTGTTGTGCTAATCCCTTTTTCATATGGTTGTGCACAATGCCTAAAATGATGAGAGCATCTGCATGTGGTCTCTGAATAGATTTATTTTGACAAGCTCTCAAGAGACGAGACATAGAAATTACCATATTCTACTTTCTTATCTGTGATGAGTTTCCAATTCCGATCCTTTTCTGCATCCAGCATCAGTTCTTTATTTCCAATGGTAAAACTTCAGTGGTTATATTTATTTATTTTTTAATGAACCAAAAGTTCTGTTCTTGTTTTCGTAGGGCTCATATTTGTGGGAAGGGTATAATCACACGACTGTAGTCTGGCGGTGTCCCAAGGGCCCCATGTGTGAAGACTTGAGAAGCTTTTCCTGCCTGGCTGTGTTACTTTAGACACATAGGACTATGAATTTAATACAATTTTAGCTGACAGTGAGTTGCCCTGCATTTAGTTTAATGGGGATAAAAGAGAAGAGAAAATGTTTAGTTTTAAATGATGTTCTTATGGGGAAAAAAAAAAAGCCAAACCTGAAAGCAAAGGGTCCTAATGGGCGGTACCTTTTTCTACCTTGGAGAGAAGCTAAGGGCCTTGAAAATTACTGTCTTTTACATGGAGGTTTATGGTAAGCCAGCTTCCAGCAGGCATTTCCAGCAGGCTGAGTGTGTGCACTTACTGATATTGAGTTGTTTTCTGAGAATTTATGAAGTTGTAACATGTAAATTTCTCATTTACCACAGTTCTCAAATGCCAGGAGGATCTACTTGTTGAAGTTGTCCCAAATGCCTTCAAGAACTAGTGTAGAAAACTAGTTAGAGTAGCTTTCAAGATTTTTCCTCCCTTAAAGACAGCTAAAAGTTAATGTCTGTAGTCTGAAAACCTCACAGGAAAACTGTCCAGTTTCCAGGAGAAAAACCAGCATTGGCTGAATAGAAAATATGTTTTAATATTTTCTTTAATATCAGCTGTCAAAAACAGCTGATTCAAAGACAACTCTGATTCAAATATGGGATTTACAGCCACGCAACTCTACCACAACATGTATACAACAATCCAGGCTCTGAGGTGGTGAGTGGGGAATGAAGTTATACTGTGGATTTGCACTGTAACACCAAATACATGCACTCGACAGATAATAATAGAAAAGGACTCTGATTTACAGAAATATGGAACTGATAATTATCTGCTTGGGTGAAACTTGTTAGTTATTGTAGAGAGAATGGTTATGTAGGAATTAGGGCTTCTTCTCCCAAAAACACAGTGGGATCAGTAACTCAGTTGTAGTGTACCTACACCAATGCACAGGCAACAAACAGGAAGCCACTGGGCAACAGCAAAACTATGACTCAGATGCCATTATGGAAACACGGTGGGATGACTTGCACAACTGGAATGCTTCAATAATGGTTGTGAGCTCATCAGAAGGGATTGGCAAGGAAGAATAATCCTGTATGTTAGGGAAAGTTTTGATTGTCCAGGAAGGCTGAACATTCTTCAAGAAAGAAATCTTACAGGTGCAGGAGCAGGCTGAAAGATAGGGTGTTGTGGAAGAAGACCAGCCTGGCTGAACTGAGAGCTTTGGCTGGAACTCAGGAAATAAAAGAGAGTTCATGAGCTTTGAAAGAAGTGGCAGCACCTCAGCAGGACTACAACAATGTCATGAGGTTATGCAGGGGGATAATTAAAAGGGTTAAAGTCCAAACAGAACTTAAAGGAAAATAAAAATGTGTCTAGAAATACATCAGGAATAAAAGGAGAGTCTCCATTCTTTATTGGATGCAGGGGGAAACATAGTGACAAAGGATGAGGAAAACGCTGAGGTTTTTCTCTGCTCAGTCTTTAATAGTAAGACCAGCTGTTCTCTAGGCACCCAGGCCCTCAGCTGAGAGACAGGGACAGGGAGGATGATGAAGCCCCCATAATCCAAGGGGACATGATCTTAGACACTTAGACACACACAGGTCTATGGGATGAGTACCATTCAAGGGTCCTGACAGAGATGGCAGAGGTGCTCACTAAGCTACTTTCAATCACTTATATCAGAAGTCTTGTCTTGTCAAGGATGTCACAGTGGGCTGGAGGTTTGTAAATGTGATACCCATCTACAAGGAGTGCTGGAAGAAGGATCTGAGTTATGCCAGGCCTGTCAGCCTGACCTTAGTGCTGGGGAATGAAGGTCATGGAGCAGGTCATCTTGAGTGTCATCATGCAGCGCCTACAGGACAACCAGGGGATCAGAACCAGCCAGCAGGGCTTTAGGAAAGCCAGGTCCTGCTTAATCAACCTGATCTCAGCCCAGTAAGTGGATGAGGAAAAATCTGTGTTTGGTGGCTACCTGGACTTTGGTGGGGATTTTGATACCATTTCCCACAGCATTCTCCTGCAGAAACAGGCTACTCATGGCCTGGATGGGTGCATTGTTCATTGGTTACAATCTGCCTGGATGGCTGGGCCAAGAGAGTGGTGGTGAATGCAGTTAAATTCAGTTGGCAGCTGGTCACAAGTGGGGTTCCCAAGGTCTCAGTATTGGGGTCAATCTTGTTTAATATCTTTATCAATGGTCTGGATGAGGGGATTGAATGTACCCTCATTTGGTTTGCAGATGGCACCAAGAAGGATACTGAGGCACTGGAGCATGTCCAGAGAAGGACAATGAAGCTGGTGAAGGGTCTGGTGCACAAGTCTGATGTAGAGCTGGTATTGGTTAGTCCAGAGAAAAGGAGGCTGAGAGGAGACCTATTACTCTCTACAAATACCTGAAATGAAAAATTTCTCCACCAAGTGTTGTAAGGCACTGGAACAGGCTGTCCAGGGAAGTGGTGGAATCATCCTCCCTGGAGGTATTTAAAAGACTTGTAGATGTGTCACTTAGGGACATGGTTTAGAGGTGGACTCGGAAGTGCTCAAGAGCCTAAGAATCTTTTACATCCTAAATAATTCTATGATTCTTTAATCCTCTACAGATGAATTGCAAATGTACTTGGTCCTTACAGAGGATTTTGTATGAGCAAGGTGGAAGAATGCAATCCCGTGCATGCAGATTCTTCTACATCTGGCTGCTGGGAGAGGGAATAGGGTCGGATCTGCAAAAGTCACACCCTTGAAGGCATGTAAGCTCCCATTCCCATGAGAGTTCATACATATAAATAATATTTTTATTAATCTAACCTTCAATTTTAAAAAATTTTTTTTTTGCGTATGCAGTGTTCAAATTTTGTCATCAAATGCTATTTTTCCTAAGTGTAATCCTGGTGTGATTCTGGCGAAATAAATGGATGTATACTATTCTTACTGAGATCAAATGCTGAATTCTGAGATCCTCTTACTGTATGACATCTTGTAACTCTGATTGATTATAGGAATTGGATTATTCCTCCTTTCCATGACACCATTTCTAAATCTACATTTCATTCCTGTGTATGAAACACTGGACAGGAAACAGGAACGCATCCAGAAAAAAGCAACAATAAAGTAGCATATCTGCAGTCAAATGTTTTGCATTCTTAACATTTCCTTATCATGTGCAAACACTTCAAAAAACCACTTTAAATATATTCCCAGTTGAGTAGAAATAGCAACATTTGATAACAGCACAGAATATTGCCCTGGAGCTCTTGAAGTCATTTATCAGGAATGAGAATATTGTCCTTTTGCTACAGAGAAAACCCCAAACTTTTGAGTGAGCAAATGATCTGCCCTGGAGCACATGCAAGGCAACAGTAAGACAGAAATACTATTAAAAACTGTTTCCTAGGATATGCTGATACACTCGACTACCTCTTCTCGTTCTGAGATGTCAACCAACTTTGTGTCTGTTTTTGTTGGAGAAGGAGGCAATAAAGCAGAGGATGTATCTTCACATGAGATAACTGAAAAAAATACACACTTAATTTTTTTGAAAGCCTAGACTTTACACTGACAAAAAACAAAACTCAGAAAACCCATACTTGGAGTCCAACTTCTAAAATGACTGTGTGACCTTGGTCTTCTTCTTTTGGTGAATTAAATGGGACTAACCAGATGTGAGGAAGATCATGAATATACAGAAGAGAATAAAAAGTAGAGAAGACTGAAATGCAACAGAATTTTGTTGAACCAGAAGAAAAATCGCTGAGACTTGAAAGAGTATTTATAGAATGAATAGCTGTAAAGAATAACAAGTATACTTACAATTCCAGGCTTGTCTGAACTGGAACCATAAATTGCTGGAGGGAAGTTCAGACTGTTTTAAGCAGAATCACTTACACTTTGTGGATCACATTTTCATTACCCAAGTACTTCCTCATAAAAACATTTTCATTTTATTTACTGGTTTTCGAAAAACCCCGGCATCAGTTATAGAAGCTACTATGTGATAAACAGTTTAGTGTACCTACAGTATTCGTTTGTCTTGGTCTGTGCTTGAAAAATTTTATCTCAGGAAAACTGCCTTAGTGTAACCCATTGCTGCAGTGTGTGCTTCATGGATCCCTATGGCTCTTCAGTGCAATCAAATGTGCAAAGGAACAGTTACTGCTCATAAAGAATTATTGAATTTCAAGGTGCATCACCAGATGCACAGCCACTGTATTTCCTTTTCTCTTTCCTCCTTTTTGTTATTTCTTTTTTTTCTTTCTTTCTTTTTTTTTCTTTTTTTTTTTTTTTTTTTTTTTTTTTTTAATACAAATGAGGCACAAGATACTAAGTTCCTTTATGTTATGGGGTGATAAAATGTCATCTTTGAAGAAACCAATATGAGTGGTTTTGAGTTACATACAATGATAAGAAAAAAAGAGAAACCCACCCTGCCATATCTACAGAAGTTTTTTTTTTTCAACTGCTCTGTTCTCTGAGGAAAAAAAAAATCCTATGAGCTGAGACCTTGTAGGCTGTTTCAGCTGAAGGGGGATTGTTTCAGCTGCTCAGAAAGTACAGGAGCTCCAAAATGAGTTTATAATGGAAAAGTTTGTAGATTCTTAACTTCATCAGTGCACACAGACAGTTCCAAAGGAAGTAAAAAGATATTTGAAAGAGTTTTTGAAAAACAGGTTTTGTTCCTTTTGAAAGTGAAGTAGTAGCAGAGCCTTTTTCATTTCAGCTTCCCCTGATGGCTCAAATCTAACTAGCTAATTAATTAACTCTACCTGGTTGCTAATTAAACAGTTGGAGAAATGGCTTTGAAATAAAAATTGGTTCAAAAAGATATAAGAAAAACACAGTAGCTGAGTTGTAAAGTATCAGTGAAATTCTGGGCAGTTAAGACACAGTCCTCTGGTATATTTTTTCATATGAGCAGGTGTTATGTGACCAACAAACAGAGTTGTACTCATTATACAAATGATTACTGATTACAAAATGCACAAGTTCTGAGCCATTACCCAACAGACAGAAAAATTAACTTCATTATTTAGAATGATTTTGGGTTTTGTGACAGCTTGGATGTGATTTTTAGAAACATGAGGTCAAGGTAAGAATCAGATCCAGTCAAGTGATTACTAGTGAATATTTTGTCAAAAAACTCTAGAGATTTCCTCACAGTCGTGACTGTGGGTTGACAGTGTGGAATTGACTGAAAGGCAGAGCTCAAAGGGGTTTTTACTACAATAAGTGGGGCTATATTTGGTTGCCCACTACCATTTCCCTGGGGTTCAATTCTAGGGCCATTTCTGTTCAATGTATTTATCAATGATCTGGATGCAGGAGTTGAATGCACCATTAGCAAGTTTGCTGATGATACAAACTGGGAGGTGTTGTGGGCTCCCTTGAAGGACGAGAGGCCTTCGCAGAGGGATTTAGATAGACTGGGGCACTGGACTGTGATCAATGGGATGAAATTTAACAGGTCCAAATGCTGGATCCTGCACCTAGAATGGAATAATGCTGGGCATAACTGGGACAGGAGTGGTTGGAGAGCAGCCCTGCAAAGGGATCTGGGGATGCTGGCCACAGCAGGCTCGATGTGAGTGAGCACTGAGCCCTGGCAGCCCAGAGGGCAATGCCCATCCTGGGGTGCACCGAACACAGCAACAGCAGCTGGTCAAAGAGGTGGTGAATCTGCTGTATTCAGCATTGGTGCAGCCTCACCTGAGTGCTGTGTGCAGCTCTGGGCCCCACAAGTTAAGAAGGATGTGAAGGTCTTCGAACGTGTCCGAAGGAGGGCAACAAAGGTGGTGCAAGGGGTGGAATCAAAGTCCTATAAAGAGTGGCTAAGGACTTTGGGCTTGTCTGTTTGGAGAGAAGGAATCTGAGGGGCAAAATAATTTCTCTCTACAGTTTCCTGACGAGAAGAAGCATAACGGGAGTCGATCTCTTATCCCTGGCACCCAGTAACTGGAAGCATGGGAATGGTCCAAAACTGTGCCAGGGAAGGTTCAGACTGGATGTTAGAAAGTGCTTCTTTACCAAGAGGGTGTACAAACACTGGAACAGGCTTCCTAGAGCAGTGGTCAATACCCCAAAGCTGTCAGTGTTAAAGAGACATTTGGTCAGTGTCCTTAATAACTTGCTTTAAATTTTTGTCAGTCTTGAATTGGCCAGGCAGTTTGACTAGATAATCATTAAAGGTCCTTTCCAACTGAAATACTTGTATTCTATTCTGTTCTGTTCTATTCTATTCTATTCTATTCTATTCTATTCTATTCTATTCTATTCTATTCTATTCTATCCTGTCCTGTCCTGTCCTGTCCTATCCTATCCTATCCTATTCTTTGTCTTACCAGTAGGTTATATCACAAAGTCTTTTCTCTTAGTGGAAGGAGGGAGCAGTAGGCAATAGTCTGAAAGCATGGTCAACTTGGTGAATTTGACACAACTGAAGTTACATGCAAACCTGCTTTCAAAGATTATTTCTGTACAGGGGTTTGTGGAGCCACCCTTAGACAAAAACTTCAGTCTTTTAACCCCATTCTAATTTTTACAATCTGCTGTATTAAATGGCATTGAGGAAAATGTAATATAATTTTACTTGCTTTCATCAGCTCTGAATATCTGTCCTTTAGATGGCTTAAACTGAAGAGTATGTACTTCTCCAGATTCATATCAGGTATCTGTAAGAGCTGTAAAACAGAGATGCATTTTAAGCAAGGTTAGCTATGAAACATATATGAGAGTGTCTTCATGCATGAATTACAATATTATTAAGAAGAGTCTTGTTACAGTCATATAATACAGAGCGCTGCTTTGGCTAGTAGTCAGGAATTCCTGGAGAATGCAGTTACAACTTTCTCCTAGTGCTTCTAGTTATCAGCAAAAACCAGCTGGAGTGTTATTTTCTCAAGCCTTTTTTTTTCTGAACTGAAAACGGTTTCATATAATGTTTAACTAGAAAGAAGATCAGATGATTTTAAATGAACCAGACTTGTGGTGCCTTTCATTGCACCTTCAAAACTCTCCTATGTTGCTCCGCTGGTTCTGAAACGAAATTAACCATGGCATCCTGGTTCCAGGGATGGCTGCCATGCAGCTTGCTCTGGTTATAGACACTGTTATGCTCAGATGCCTAGGCTGAGATTGTTAGGGGTATTTAAAAGTTTTTCCAGTAGATGTTGAAACACCTAGTTGACTTCTTGACAAGGAGTCGGCATCGCCAGTAAATATCTTGTGCTAGAACTTGTAGACGTGCTTCTGCATGGCTGAAAACACACAAGAAAGAGGATACTCTGCCAACACAGATACAAAATTTAAATAAAACAACCAAAAATTAGAAGCTATTGTACCAATATAGTCCCTTTTACTCTTCATGAATGCTTTAATTATTTCAGTAAAAATTTCATTTTTTCCCATTTGCTCAGCATATCGACAGTGTAATATGCTGGTACTCTTGTGGTAAAATCCTTTAAATCTCAAAAAACAGTTTTTAAGCTCCGGATTCTTAAAGGTAAATGAATAGGGATAAAATCTCTTAGATGTATCAGACTGTTGCCTGAAATGTGGTTAAGGTTTAAAATGGTGTTTGGGGAGAGACATTTATTTAGGGACTTTCCAAAGCATCTTGGCTAATAATGTAAAATGTGTACTTCCTAAATGTTGAAAATGGGACAGAGTGCTGTACAAAAACTGTTCAATCTACTCATGCATTTGCAAAGCTGTAGGCAGTTCCAATTGAGGTGAAAGCTAGGTTTAGTTACAGAAGTCCTATTGGACTATGCATGGGGAGGCAAACAGCTGTTTAGGCAGTGCATTTGGGTGCACACCTCTGGATAATGTCCCTCAGGAAAGGAATGCTCTAGGGCTGCCTTTGAAGCTCTCTGCCAGGCTCTGAGTGCCCCCTAACAGTATTGACCTCTGCCCAAACCTCGCAGGCTGCTGGTGGTGCTGTTGACCCACTTTTATGCAGGATTCATGCATCTGGAACGTTTACTTAGGAGGCAGGAGACCCGGTTTTACTCTTGGCCTCAGCTTGAGAAGACGCTCTTAAAAAATGAGTCTTGGCTTCCCCGGTCAGTCAGTTGTCGAAGGCTGAGCAAAGCCATGACTAAATTTCATTAAAATGTCTGAGCCATAGTTCATAAAAGTCAGAAGTGAAAACAGATGATTGTGAGGCTGGGGAAAAAATGTTAGGTATCATTGATCTGAAAAATGAAAAGATAGTACAGACATTAGCTATTCAGACATTATATTCTATATTGTATATATTCTCAGACATTAGCTATTCAGGATTATACTTCCATCTGCAGCCACAGTGAAACTTTGACCTCCCTCCTCTCTCACCTCTTGGCCACATTTGCAATCTTTCCAACTGCCACAGCCCCCAGATTTTTTTTGGAGAGCATGAACTTATCAGATGTGGCTCCTCACTAGCAGCTCCTTGTCTTGACTGGCAGCAGCTGAGGATGTGCTTTTACCCCCATTGGCCATTTCTGTCAGAGGAACACTGGAGTGGGAGCAAACCTTGCTCCATGCTGTCTCTAGCTCTGTTCCCGCTGGCACTTTACACTCCAGAGAATTTGCTTGCTGCACTTGCAGGAAACTCACTGTCACTTCACCTTTATATATTAACTCTGGTGTTATGTTTTCAATCAATTCAGCAAGTTAAACTTAGTGGCCAGATCAATGAGAAACAAGCTTTTGCTATATCAAGTAAGCATTAAAAGGAGCATAAGGAGTGCCACACTGAGTTAGACTTGGGCAACATCTTGTTTGGAAAAAAAAAAAAGGGTTTTCAGCTACAGCAGTGTTGTAGGTAACTGTGGAAAACCCACTGAACAGAAACTTCCCTGTTAAGATCAGGAGACATAGCACCTCTTATCAAGAAGATAACCTCTTCTTATTTAATTCATGTTCCTCCCTGGGATCTGTGAGTGATTAGTACTCTAGCTGTCCCCTTAAGAAGTGAAATCAAAGAACTGAATATGTCCTAAATATGATGTTGAAGTGTGGAAAATACACAAAGGAGTACAAATAAAACCAACTGTAACTTTTACACAGGAAAATAGGCAATTAAAATTATGCCATAAGACAAAAATATTTCTTCGTGTTGTGTAAGTTGTGGAACTGTTTTAACCTTTCTACGAGTAAGTAGATGTATAATAGGTGACTTTATTAATGTTTACATTTTTTGCTTTAAAAGCAGAAAACGAATATAAAAATGAGTCATATTGATTACTAAACAAACATATATTTCCTTTGAGGGCAAAAGGAATATAATAGGGTTGTGTTTTCCTGAATTATGAAATAAAAATCCGTATATTTAAATACTGTTTAGAAAAATATAAGGAGCTGAACTGACAGCAAAATATTTATGAACCTCTTTGTTTTTCCTTCCTACAAAAAGGCATAATTGGCAATGTGCCATAATTCTGGTATTGTACCACCAACTGACACGAGAATAAACTTGGCAAAAGTATTCTCATTCCAGCTACTGAACTAAAGATGGTCACAGCTTTAATCACATTCATGTGGAAGTTCACATGGATGCAAATTAAAGGAATTATAGTGAAAAATATGAGTTTATCACCTCTATTCTATCTCTATTCTGCTCTCACAAAAAATTAATGTGCAACACAAAATACACATTTTCTTGAAATCCTCTGGTCTCTCTTTTTTCTATTTGCTTGTTTCTTTAACACAGCATGGAGATCTTTAATCTCTTCTCTCAAGAAAGCAGGAAACAACTTCAAAAATGCAACCCATGCTCTGACATCCCATCAATGTTTCAGAGTTTCATTGAAATCCTCATTAAGATAGCAAATGCTATTGTAAGTTAATCAACATGATAGTGTGCCATTACTATAAGAAACCTAGAGGGGAAGGCTGCTGTCCTAGTTGGTGAAAACATACACAAAACTTGAAATTATGCTGAAAAAATCAACACCTCATTATACTGAAATCCCTTCTCAAGTCACCTTCCAGTTCAAGTGCTGAAATCTCCAGCCAGAGAGCAGCTAAACAGATGGGGAGATGCAAATGTTGCAGCTGGCTAGCCATTGCATTTATATTTATTTACTATTCCTTTCCTCTTTGCTTTGTTCATATTTTTTTTCTTTTTTTCAATATATTGGCTTTTTAGGGACTATGCTTTTTTTTTCTCCAGGCATCAGCTTTTATTAAGAGAACTGTGTAGGTTTGAAAAACAGGGTCCTTACACCATTTCTAGAAACTGCATGGGAATTCCTTGGGGGGGTCTCCTAAGTAATGACTCGGCTAGATCTTGCTTAGCTATTGAATTCTTTCCAGCTTACAGACCAGCACATCTATCTCGGTGTTTCCTTATTAGTTTAAGGCTGTGCATAAGAAGCCATCAAGCATACTAAAAGAGCTGCTGATGATTGCAGGTTCCAAGCTGTTCTGCTGAGATCTCATTTCAGAGTGCACCCCACAAAGGGTGCATTCATATTCTTCATATTATTCTTAGTTTTCTTCATATTATTATCACTCTCTCTGCGACACCCAAAAATACTGGAGGGAGGAGGGAGTTTCTCGTACCCTTGTTGCACACATTTGGCTGGAATCTGCCCCTTCTTTGTTGTAAACCACATTTGGGGTTGTTTCCCCTTTGTGGGGGAGAGAACACAATGTGATATGTTCAGTGTTTGTACTACTAGTGCCCATTTGTTCTCTTACAAATTATTTCCCCTTTCCTTTAAAGGCTTTGTAATAAGGTAGGCAGTTAGAGTGAAGGATGATCTAAAACTCTTTTTCAAAAGAAGCATTTCCATTGGCTCTAATTATTAGTTCAAACACTAATGCATGGGGGTGTGTGGGGGGAACGATGAAAAGCAAAGCTATTCACAGGTTTCACTTTAATATGCTATAGATTTCCATGGATTTTACTACTCCTCTCTGTAAATTTTTTTACCACTTTGAAAACCTTCACAGGCTTCACTTCAAATATGTTTATGGTGGCCCTTCTGCTGACCCCAAGCAGGTTAATCTGGTGATGCATATTATATAATGTGATTACAGAAGGTAAAATCAGGCTAATAAGCTACAATGTGTGGAGTCCTTTAGTGGCTTTGATGTGTATCTTTCAATTTTCAGTCTTGCCTGTAAAAAGCAATAAAAACCCCCTCAGTTCGAGCAGTGCTTGTACTCCTGGTTTCACATTGCTGTGTTATTCTAGTCTGACATGTACTGTACCTGTCTTGTTTCTCACAGGCGTGTCCCTTTGGTCTTTTCAAAGTTATGAATACTTGAGACACTCCTACAAATTACTGTGCTGATTAAAAGTCCTTGATCATATCATCTTTTAGCTTTTAAATGTGCTGTCAAACAATAGAATCAGAAATATGGGGCTGCTGCAGTTATTTCATATTAATGCTTCAAGTTCAAACAAAGTGTCAAGATGACTAAGTACAAGGGATTTTCAGAATGCTTTAATGTTGCCTCATTTCAAATCACTTCATAAGCAGCTTGGTAATGAGCTCAATAAATTCTACTGGAAAAAAAAATGCTACCAAAAAAAAAAAAAGTAGGTTGCTATTTTATAATTAGCCCTCTGGGCTTGTGGGAAGGAGTCTTTTTCCTGTTTGAAATCCACTTTGTTAGTGCTGTGATGTGGAGATGGCTAAATGAGTATGAAATATTGTAATTAAGTACATCACAAGTTGTTTATCTTATCAGCAGTGCTTTTCTTTAAAGGATGGCTTCTTGACCACTGGTGTATCATCACAATTTTTCTCTGCTTTGTCAATTTAATGCACAGAGGTTTACCAAACACTGTAGAAGACAGCAAACAAACAAAATGGTAGAATAGTAGTTCTTTTTTTTCTTTTTTCTTTTTTTCTTTTTTCTTTTTTTTTTTTAAATGGAGCAGGTATCTTTCCTTTTAATCTGAGCTGTTTAATCACCAGATAAAGCGAGTTTCTGGAACTTCCTCTAGACTTGATGAAAGAGTTGTCTATGGAGGTGTCGGGGCTGTGTGGTGGGTCTTTTCACACCTTGCTGAACTGCCTGCCTTTGTTCATAACAGAAGTAGAAAATCAGTTTAACTGTTGGAGAAACGAACCAGTTTGTTATTTGATGGAGAGCTGAGCCACTGGACTCCTCCTTGCTCTCTGCTATTATTCTAAAGGCTTCCTAGCATGATAATCTTCTGACCTCCCACATTTCTTACATTAGCTCATCCAGGTAAGATTGATGTAGCCCATAACACACTTGTCTATAATGACAGTGTGGTTCATACAAGGATCTCTTGAAAAGTTTCTCTGAGAGGCTACATCCTGCTGCTGTGATGAGTCAAGTGGTTAAGATTTCTTGTGTGGTTTACATGGACTTTACACAACTTAGTTCTAAGTATGGGCACCAGTTTGCTTGTGCACATGTCCCTGAACAAGAGGTATTCATAGTGTTTTGCTGTATTTGCTCACCATTGTCCAGATTGCACAGACACCTTGTTTATAATGGGCAATCAAATACTGCGCTGAGCGCCTCAAGCTTTTGCCGAATAGCTTCTCACGTGATTAGAAGAATCATAAGATGCATCAGCACAGCTCTGCCCTTGGGCTTTTGTACTTCTGAGGGTCAACTCCCCATCTCTTCCCATTGCTGAACTAAGCAATTTTCTCGGGGTTGTCTGACTTAGGGTTGGATCTGTGGCAATGCTGTCCTAAAATACTGGCACATCTTTCTCCATGTGATTGTTCACATTGCTTAATAATTTGTGAAGCATGGCTTACTGCTACTGGAGCTGTGCTCCCAGTTCACAATTATATCACATTTATCCATATGTCTACTCATTTTATTCTTCATATTAATTTCAACAAATTTGCTAACTAAAGAATTCGGACTGGTGTGAAGATTCACACATTCATCCTTATTGCATTTTTTATTCCTTTGGTAGCAAGTCAGTTTTAATTTTAACTTGCAAGCAGAGTTTATAATTCAGCAATATGGTAATCTTTTAGAACTTGGCTTCACAGCGCTGGGTCTCAGAGATTTGTTACCGTTTATTTTACCACCCTCTTCTAAAACTTCTCGTATTGACATTTAAGTTTAATATAGTATCCTCCCCAAATATAGGTTACTCCTCCTATATGAAGACAAGCACTAGGAATTTATTTAGCATTTCTGCTACAACTTTGCCTTCCTTGGGGATTCTTTGCACCTTGACCACATCTATCATCTTACTGACAGCCCTTCTGTTTTAAATATGTTTTGGGAAAATATTTATTATCAGTTTTATGCCTCTACCTTGAGCTGCCCATTATTTTGTCTTGACTGTTGTGTGATGGTTTTAAATTTAACTTCCCAAATTTTATGCTCTTTTTTTTTCTATTTTCCTTAATTAGATTTTTTTTTAACAGCTTGTGTTTTAAATTCTACTGTCTTCTTAACAGTTTTTTCTGTCAGTGTTTTTTATCCTTTTTTATGAAATTTTCAATTTTCTTTTTTTTTTTGGTAAGCAGTATACAGTTACTCTAAGCATCAAACCCAGTGACTTTAAGCAGTCCCCACCCACATAAAGTATTTAATATTTTTACATTCCTTTAAATCCTCTTAACATGTTTATTTGTTTTGAAAAACTCATCTTGGCCAAAGAAAGATATTACTGAAATGCATAAATTCCTTTTTTTTCATTCTTATAAAGATAATGAATTAGAGTAAAATACACTTATTTATGAAGCATCATCCTTCATTTACATCTTCACATAGGTCTGCATAGGGTTCAGGTTAAATCAGTCAATTTTTCGTGTGTTCCCCTCCAACAATTCAGACCTCTTTGGTGACGCAACCTTTAGTACAACTCATTCAATAAATTAATTGAAGGAATTAGATTTGCTGTTAGGGTTTTCTGATAATGAACATAAGTTCTCTTTGTTTTATCACATGTGATAAAAAATAATTCTTTACTTGACATTTTTAATGGATTTTTCATCTGATATGTTCATTACAGCTGTTTTGTGGACCACTGCTCCTTCTAAACCAGCCAAATGCCTCTGCCAACTGTCCATTAAATGATTAGGGGAAAGTAAAATTCACTTCACTGCACTCTGACGACCTCATAGTGACATACAATGTGGGAAAAGGCCCATCCAGATGTCAGGTGATCCTCTCCTGTTCCCCGAGGCATGAGATCTAGATGCATCCCCTTGGCAAAAAGAGAGTCACCAATAGCTGAAGTAATAAACACTAACGTTTGTCTAAACTTTTGTTAAAGCCCTGCGATAGAAATTTCACAAACTGCCTTAGGTAATATATTTCTACAATCAGCTACCCTTGCTGTTTTTATTTGTCTTTAGCTTTTTATAACAACAAATGTGTGTGATTCAGCTCTGAACTAGACACCTGAGGTAGATTTTGGAAGCACAAACAAGTCTCTAGTAACATTTTAATATATCAGATCTCCCTCACAATCTACTGCACTTGAAGGGAGAAGCCATAAATTCACACACAGAGCTACTACAGTGTGGCATGGTAGCAAGTTCTCCTTTGCTAGGAGAATTTTCAAATTTGAAGGTCCAACTGCAATTTGATTTGATTCCTTTGTGTAGTGTGGATGATACACAGAAACTGGATCTCACAAGTCTTTTGTATTTTGGTATCAAAATATGGGCATATCATTACTCAGTACCATTTATAACTAACTTAGCTGCTTCATTGAAATCCCCCAAAATATATGCTTCTCTTAGACAGTTGCTCTGATGTTACAGGCTAGTATCCTTATTGAGCATATAGTTCTCTTTCATTTTTTTCCCTGGGACATTTATATATTCCAAATCCTTTTAAATATGAAAAGTTTTAGATTATGAATATGAATTAGCTTATGGCTATGTAGTTTTGGATTCATCCCACCTACACATTTTCACAGTTTGATTGCTGAGTTGATGACAGTTTATTTACTTAAATATTTATACATGAGCAGCTTAATTGCTTTCTATTTTAAGGAAAAGTAACACAGAAAATAAGTTACTCTGCTATTGCCTACCATAGTAAGTTTGCTTTGGTTTGTCCCAGGTTTGCTTTGTTAAGTCATTAAATGCAGGACCTATATCCAATGTAGGCATACATTTTTGTTTTCAATTTCTTTGTGGTCTGCAAGGGATTTTAAAGTTGATTCATGAAGTTTAGTTTTAGGTCTATCTATAGAGATGGTTGAATCCTACTTCTAATTGATGTAAGAGGTCCATGAGGTCTTAAATTGCAGCTAGTGACATTTAGGACAGGTAAAAGAAGTAAAGGTGGTTGATTGTAGAAATATATTACCCAAGGCAGGTTGTAGAATTTCTGTCATGCAAGGATTTAACAGACGTTTAGACAAATGCTAATGTTTATTACTTCAGCTATAGTTTACTCTCTTTTTGGCACAGGCATGTATTAAATCACTCTTTGGTTTCTTTGTCACTCTTGTTTTCTTTTGGTCTGTAAGAAAGAAATTGCTTATTCACCTTCCCAAAGTGGAGGTTGTAAATTAATTTAGAAATAATAAACAAAATATACAGACTTTAGAATAAGAAGATCAGTAAAATGTAAAACAAAACAGCATTACCTTAGGAGTCTGATTATATGTAGAGCATATAAGCTATGATCAATGTTACTGCTGAATTTAGGCTTGGGATGAAGGCTTTGAAATTTTAGTGCTCACCACAGGAGACAGAAGATTCTATAATCAATATTAAAATTCTTTATGAGACCAAACATTATGGATGTGTCTAACAGCATATTCCAAGGCTCTTCCGTGAATAGCCAGCACAACTCTTCCCAAAATCCATGATGCTGTATAAGGCAGATTCTGCTATCCTCACTATCCTAGTTAAAACATTCATGTACTCCATGCCATAAGTACCGTGCTTACCAAATGACTTGTTAACACAAACAAAGTCATATACGGATATATGCTGTAGAAACTTACCTGAATTCTTCTGAAGAAACAGATAACTCAAATCCATAATTTATAGATAGCTAGATCTGAATTTGTGTACCTGAAAAATAAACATGATTCCCTTTTGTAAAAAAAGAGACAATCTTGGGCTTGCTCCATTGTTTACAGCTGAGGTAGAGTTATATCACCTAAGCATCTGCCCTCTGGCTATCCCTGCTATCAAAATAAAACTGAAAGTTCAAGACCCATTTTAGACAATAACCATTCTACTGAGAAAGTGAAATTCCTAAGGAATATAGTTTTCCTGAGAAAATTGTGGCTTTAACATTGGACATTGTAGTCCACGTGTCAAGAGTGGAAACATAACTACGAAGGGAAAAAAAATTCCTGACTGTTTAATGTCACTTAATTCACAACTAGCACTCTGGCTCTAAGCTATTACATAATTAATAGCATATGCATTGATACCTGCATTGATACCATTCAGCTACAGTGGTCAACACACACCACGGATTAGGTAATTCTGTTCTGCAGATGGCAAAGCTATAGATATTGCTGTGACATATCCAAGCAGAATGATCTTTCCTAAAGATATACTCAGTATTTTCACTGTGTCAATAAAAATGCTAAAAGAAGTATCTGAGAGGAATAGTAATAGCTTCTGAGTTACTATTGCCAATTATGAACTCAGAAAAAAGTGAGTCTAGTATGAAATGCACATTAAGAGCCATACCAGCAATAAGATACAATTTTAAAAAACAGATATCTTTCTCCTTAGTCTTTTGAACTCTTTCCCTAGGCAATCAGTATTACTTTGGTTTTATTTAGATTGAACTTCAGCTAATTTACGCCATCCATGTAATTTTATCACATTTGTCAAGCACCGTAAAGCACAGAAATTTATGTACAGGAGTTTAATGAATAGCAGATGAAAACTTTATATTTGTAATATTATTAATATTTCCAGCAGAATAGCTTTTTCTTTCCCCCCTTCCAGCCCTTTCTCTTTTGATAGGCCTGCCTGCCTGCCTGCCTATCTGCTCTTCACAGGTTTCTCTGCCCATTCTCAAGGGAAGTGCTTGTATGAGCATGGTAACCACAGGTTTAACAAGGCAGGTGTCAGATTGGCAGTCTCCAAAACTACACATCCCCATGTATAATGGGCTGGGGAACAAGAACACGTTAAGCAAAGGAGAAGGGACCAAAGAGAAAGAAGGACCCCGCAGTCACTTCTGTAAGGCTTTACTGTGACTCATGTAACTGCATAGTTAATGGGGTCAGTATTTCCTGACAGATGTAAAAAATTCGGCTCAGACTCTTCACTTACTCTTCAAGAATGATGCTGTGTACTACAGGTAATGGTTCACTTTTCATTGCTAAGGTACCTTGCTGTGACCCCTCTAATAAAGGAACAGAAATTCCAACATGAAATGGAAGAGTCCTCTCTTAACTTGTTCATTTTGTGACTTCACTTCCAAAATACATACCAGTTACCACAAAAAAACCCCATAAAGCCCAACAAAAAACCAGAACAAAACAAACAAAAAACCACCCCAAAACCAAAAAAACACAAGATCAGCTACTATTTTTTGTGAATGGTTTTTTCCTCTGAACAAAGAGGTTATAAAATTTTTTGCCTTCCATGTACATTCTGGTTGTAAGGGCAAAGGTTTCTCTTAATGGCTATCCCCTGATTCAGTGGTGAATTTCTGAAACCCAATAAAAATAAAGCAGGGAAAGATGAATTGCAGAAAAATGGTGGATTCGAACATCTTTACCTTGAAAGGTTTATGCTATTTTAGCACATCACAAGGAGCTCATTTGAGGAGAAAATGCAGCAAAATAGATGGATGAACAGAACAAGGGAGATGTCACCTAATTCTTTCTGAAAGAACTCTCAATCTTCCTGTCAACCTAACCTTCTGAGAAGAATTCTTTCCTCTAGAATAATTATAATCAATAATCTTATGTGCTAGTGCTATAACTTCTGCACCATTGTTTACCTGTCTGCCTTCGGGATTGGAACCATATTGCGCTTAGACTGCTGAAATTTTGTAAAATGTCATTATTTGACAGTTTAGCCATCTGCCCTCATCCGGATGCTACCATTCTCTAGACTGATCTGTCACTGCATGAATGCAAAAAGCACGGCAGCCTCTGGAACCCATTTACTGTGAAGCAGTGTGCTTTGGTGTTTGCTGGCTCAGCCATTTCCTCCAAAATGTTGTGCATATTCATTGCTCTTCTGAATATTTTGTCTAAAACGCTATTGGGAACACTTACTTTTTCTTTAATTCATGTCAGAGTTAGCAGTTTTTAAGTCAGTAATTAAATTTTTTTTTGTAGAAATGCTGTGGTCCCATCTCCCTCAGGGGAATGCCACCATTTGGATCCTGTCCCAAACTTTCAGTGGTTGTTGTACAGAAGATCAAGAGAGGCAGTAAAGAAGATGAGTACTTTCTGCAGTATTTCACAGCTTTTCTTCTTTCTTAAACGTCCTCAAATTTTATCTAGTCATGAGAACACCAGCAGTTCCTTCGGGACATTTTCTCACTTAAATGGGATGCTACACTACATCTTTGAAGCATTTTTGGTTTTTACCTTTCTTTCTTCTAACGTACTTTGTGATCTTGGGTAATTTCATTTCCAGGAAAAAAAAATCTGTAGAGAAGCATTTTATTAAAAAAAAAAAAAGCAAAACTTAAGAAAAAGTCACGTAGGCATTTGATCAACCTTCCTAAAGAAAAGTGAATCCTTTAGAGATGGATGAGACATGCAGCTTTGAGATGTAGCAGAGACCTTTCAACAGAGAGAAAAGCATGGGGACAGGGGATAAAGGAGAGAAGAGCTTACTTATTTCCTCTGTTCACACTCAGAGTTTCTTAACACACGGTAGCAGTCTGCATGCTGCTGGAGGGTCACAGAAGGTATGAATCAAAGGTATACTTAGGATTTAGACTTATATGTCAATAAGTAATTGCTTCAGAGATGTGACTTGCAGGCAAAAGGATACAACTAATATTCTTAGGAAAAAATATCCTTCTACTTTATTGATGATCACAGAGGAAAGAATAAATCTCATTTTATGTACTGTTCTTAACTGGTGTTATTATTCATCACGATGAGAGAGGTTTGAATTGTAGAGGCTGATAGGATCATCTCTATGCCCACCTACTTAAGTAGTTCTCTGCACTCTAGTGCATGAGTGCCTCCCAAATATTCAGAAATAAAAATAATAGCTCATGTGTTTTTTTCTGCTGAGACTTTAAAAGAGATAACGGGCATTATAAAAGGAGTTGTATGTGTCTGAGCAGGTGCCCCTAATGGGTGCAAAAGCTGTTGTATCCTCTCCTCGAGAAACCAATGAATCTTTGCTTCCAATAACAAAAAAACCATGGAAGAGTCACCAAAATATATGGAGAAAAATGAGGAACTGCTGGCTGTAGAAAGATGAGGATTAAAGTACATTTTACCAGCAGCAAAACTGAGGTATACAGAGAGTTCACATGGTCGGTTTTAGTCAGTGGACAAGCTGGTGTTTATCCTAGCAAAAGAAGATGATAAAAATAAAGTATGTGTATTAGACAGAAGTTACCACTAGAGGAAGAGGTATGCTGAATAAATGAAAAATAGATTCATTTTTACAGCCTCTCTAGTAAAACATCACACGAACATTATGGTGCACTGAAAAAGATATGTTTTAGTCACGGATATCTGGCCTGGCAAATTCTCCACATTAAAACAAGTGATGGACTTGTTTGATTTCTGCAGTTGCTTCTTAGAGAACTAAAATATAGTTACTTATTCATAATCTCTATACTGGTATTGTTTATTAATATTTGTTAGTAATAATTGCTTTCTTGTTCACGAATATATATTCACCTTGAAAGAAATTCCAAAAGCAAAAAACAAAAAGATTCTGGTACTTGGGATGAGTACAGAGGGAAACACGGGGAGTCTTTGTCCTTTTCTTATCTCTTCATATCTCCTCATACTTCTTTCTGGCAGCTCATACCATCATGATTTGCATAAACATCCTGAAAACTGTGTTGCATGTTGCATAATGTTCATTACTGTGTTAGAGGCTATCTCTCAGGCTATGGCACTGAAGGAAAAGGAAGACCAAAATAAAATGTGAAAAATGAATCATCATTCTGAAACTTGTATCAATAAGCATATATTTGATACCAATGTTAAAATGTTAAAACTGACCTACATATCCTTTTATTGAGTGCAGAAATGTTATTAGTACAAGTAAATAATTTGTGCTAGTTTAACTGTAGGTTTGGGTGAGCCTGAAGAAATGAAAATTATAACTTAATGAGGACAGAAAGGAAACGGCAACAACCACAGACTCACAGAGAATGTCTTCTTTAACAAAGACACACTACACATTACTAGTGCTGTAGATTAGGACTAAATTAGAACAAACCTGAAATCTTGAATCAGCAAGAGTGAGGCCCTTCCTTAGAAATCTTTTCTTTGCCTGACAGACCCAGTAAAGGGGTGACAGCTAAGGTCTGTAAATTCCCTGTTGACCGTGTATCTCTGTCCAAGGACAGCAGCTGTACCTGTCTGGTTTCCTCCACAGAAGGGTTAGACTTCCATTGAATAGTTTCTTGCACTAAGAACTAAAGGTTCAAATACAGTTCTTGACTTAAGTTACTTCTTCTGCATTGAGTTACTTGTTTGGCTATAATGGCTCTTGGGCTAACGTACTTTTTTCCATATAGGACTTTTTTCACCCTTTTACCTGTGTAGGTCAAGTACTTATTTTAAAGAACTGACTGCATACCTTACATAGCAGGTGATAGAGGTACAACAGAAACACAAGAGAAATAGGCTGAAGCTGAAGATGCTGCCCTGCATTGTGTGTGACAGTATTGATACCTTCACTTTTTTATAGATTGAATATCAGGCCATCGTATCTATAAGCCTCATTGCATAAATGGGTGAGATGCTTGAGAGAAAAAATGCAGCTGTAAGGCAGAACAGAAAAGAAAAAAAGGAAAAGGGTAAAAGGGAGTGTAACTGCCTAGTTGTGCAAAAATAACTTTGGCGTATGGATAATGTTTAATGTTAAAAGGTCCTAGTAAAAATTTTCCCCATGGCACATTTTCATGATGCTAGCCAACAAGAGCAGCTCGTTAATTATGAGTACCCATCTTAGACTTTATATTTAATGCTCCCCATTTTTGATCAATGTTCCTGCTTAGTTTCCATTTCTAGGTCTAAAAATGTCCTCAAACATTAGGTCAGGAAACCTTCCTTTTGTGTTCCCATCTTTTCTCTGCCCATCTTTCATCACCCACCATCCTGTTGTTCACTGCTTCCTTCTCGCATTGTCAGCAGAGTCATCAGAAGCCTTCCCACAGTCATATGTGGTTTTATTCTTCTCATTTTTATTTTTTTACATAATTTTACATCATTTACATCATTTACATCTACTTGATCTGGTTAGCTTTTTTTTTTTTTTTTGGTATTGTGACCTCTTTGTGTACTCATATCTTGAACTTTTTTCATATCCTGTACCAAAGTGGTTTCAGTGTTTGTTAGGACTTAAAATCACAGAATATGCTGAAATGGAAAGCACTCATGACTCTGATTACTCTGATGATTCTGATGACTTATCAGAATCATCTAGTCCAATGCCTGGTCATCCACAGGACATCCCAAGAGTGTCCATGTGTCTGAGCGTATTGTCCAAATGCTTCTTGAACTCTGTCAGGCTTTGTGCTGTGACCACTTCCCTTGGGACCCTTTGTGAGAGAAACCTTTTCCTGATGTCCAACCTAAACCTCCCCCAACTCAGTTTTGTGCTGTTTCCTTGAGTCCTGTCACTGGGCAAAAATGTGAAGAGATCGATATCTGGCCCTCTGCTTCCCCTCGTGAGGACATTGAAGACCACATGGAGGTTTCCCCTCAGTCTCTTTTTCTCCAGGCTGAGCAGACCAAGTGACCTCAGCCACTCCTCATGTGGCTTCCTCTCCAGACCCTTCACCATCTTTGTAGGTCTCCTTTGGACTCTCTCTAACTGTTTAAGGTCTCTCTTACTCTGTGGTACCCAAAGCTGCCCCCAGCACTTCAGGTGAGGCTGCCCCAGAGCAGAGCAGGACAATCCCCTCCCTTGCCCGGCTGGCGATGCTGTGCCTGATGCCCCCAGGACACGCTTGGCTCTCCTGGCTGCCAGGGCACTGCTGGCTCATGTTCAGCTTGCCATCAACCAGGACCCCCAGGTCCCTTTCCATGGCACTGTTTTCCAGCCTTGGAGACTTGGTTGTCTCTGTCGTTGGGTGACTTTCAGATCCCAGCTATTGACCAGAGAATTGCCATTGATTCTAGGCTGTCCCTTGGCACTGCAGAGTTTTGAGGTCACAGCTTTGACATTTCTCAGCTGAAGTATCCCCATCTTGAAGGCTTCAATTTGTTTCTATTGAACAAAACTTTAAATTGGCGACCAGGGGTGAACAGATACTGGATTAATATCACAAATCAAGACTTTCTAACACTTCAGGGAAAACACAACTGCAGTAACCCAAGCTCACTTTAAATCTTATTGATAGTAAATTGGTGGCCCCATTTACTGAAGAATTCAACATACAATGAGGACTTAATTCTACAAATAGCACTAAAGAGATACAGAGCTCAATGGATTAAGTCAGCTGGCTCTTTCCTTGTGTACAGTGGGGAACATGTGCCTTTCTGTAGCAAGCTGGTGTTATTGAAAAATAGAGGAAAGTTTTATCAACTTTTTCTATAATTTATTAAGTGTCTTTCTCCAGGAAAAGGACATATTCCTCTTGGTTGTGGAGTTTCAAATAAAAAGGTAGAAATACACAGGTAAAATTGGATGCAAGTAATTCAAATGTGTTGTTTAAAATATAGTGCAATTTTCCATCTTCAATGCCCATGTTATGTATAAAAAGGGCAATATTTACAGCAAAAAAGAAAAGAGAATCCCTTAAAGTTATTTCCTCACCTTCCATATTTTCAGCTTTGATAAGGACTAGTCCACCAGCCATCAGCTTCTTCCCTTTAAGTCAGTTGCAACAGCCCTGCTGGGGATCCATACACAGCTAGCTATAGCTAGAGCCTCTGAACTGTTCAGAGGCTTCTGTGCAAACTTCTATTTTTTTTCCTGACAAAATCCTCATCCCTACATTATTAAGGGTAATATGAACCTGATACATGATGCCTATGTTCCTTCAGTCTGAGATGCTTCTTCCAGGTGTTTTCTACTCCATTTATTTTTTCCAACCTGAATGAGAAAAAAAACCCAAAAAACTCTTGGACTTAAGACACCCTGGGAGCTGCTGGTTTGGACTACTAGATGTGGTAGGAATATTTTGTAGTCCCTAAACTGCACAGCCTGGGGTTTTTCAGCCTAGTCTCTAGGATCACTTTATGCAAATATTTCACGCAATATTAATCTTGCAAATGTTCTTTCTTCAGCCAAAAATGTGCTTGAAAGCCAACATTTTTTTGTCCCTGGCTTTTGCCGATATCCTTAAACAGCGTGATTCTCTCCTGTTCTGGGGGAAGGTCATACTGCATGACAATTAAAGTCCTATTCGTGA
The DNA here is from genome assembly GCA_013397895.1 of Origma solitaria. Classification (NCBI taxonomy): domain Eukaryota; kingdom Metazoa; phylum Chordata; class Aves; order Passeriformes; family Acanthizidae; genus Origma; species Origma solitaria. The sequence continues at coordinate 626,260 of VZRL01001198.1, forward strand.
TCTGCTGTGCCTGGGCAAATGCAATTGACCTTCTTTGAGAGGTGAAAATTGCCTTCTGTCTCACCTAGGGTCAGGCTTAACTGTTCAAACTTGCAACAAAACAACCCCTTTCCTCCTTTTAATTTGCAAGGTGGACTTTAGCCCCCTGACCCTACTTTGGGACAAATGTATTGCCAATGGGAAAAATAGAGCATTAATACTTTTAGCGTCTTTTTCAACCAATCACTCTGGCCTAACTACATTTTCTCTCCTTAGCTGGGAAGGAGGGGAAGGCTTGGGTATATACCGACATTTGGCAGTCTGCCGGCTGTTCGGTACATTTCATTTCAATTGCTGCTTTCTCTTACTTTCTGAATAAACTCTTTTTAACCAAGTCTTGCTTGAACACATTGTAGCTGGCCCTAGGTGGCACTTTTAAGCCCTAAGGACTACTTTAAGGAGATTGATACTTGAAAGGATGTTCCAAGTCACTCCAGAAATGTACTAGCAAGTTAAGGAGTCGTGAAACATGCCTAGCTGGAATGGTGATTTGGTCTGAAAACATTTTAATCTGTGTTTTAGGTCAGGGCTCTCCTGTTTTCAAGGAACGATGGGTAAGAGAATAAAAAAGTATGTTGCTTTTCTTGAACCACTTAGGGGAAAAAAAATGTAGACTGTGTCTTTTAACACTTGCAAAGTGAAATCATTGCACCTGACTGTACCTTATTTGGCTGGCATTTCTGGTTTATTTGGCTGCTGCTGCTGTTTCCGTCACTGTTCCCTTTTCCATTTGCTTTTTCTGATCTTTGCATGAATGCTGTGTTCTTACATTTTTGTGTTACACCTCTGTAATAATGGAAAAGGGTGCCATAGCCTTTTGGCAATACTTTCTCAATAAAACCCCAAATTATGTTGTTAGAGGATTGGAGGATTTTTTTGTTCTTTGTTTGTTTCTGTTTTCCCACTCTGTCACATTTCTGTTCCCTACTAAATCACAAAGTAAAAAAAGTTGTCCCTGTAAAATGCAAGAATAATCTGGAACATTTTTTAGCAATTCCAGAAGGACCTAGAAGTTGGACATATCGGCATGGTATTAAAATTATGAAGGCAGAATTAAATTTTAGGGTTAATATATCAGATCTTCTATGAAAACAACAAGGATGTTGAAATACAGACATAAAAAAATCTTGCTAGTCATATCCATATCTTTTTTACTGAGCAGATGTGCCTCCTGTATTGTCCAAATACCATGTTAAAGCCTTTAAATAGGTAGGCTTCCATTAAGTGATATCTTGGAGTGTAACATGTGGAAATGAAAACCTGGTCCACATAAAAATAACTAGTATTACTGAAGTAAGCAGTAGATCTGAGCATAAATATGCATTTTGCTTTGTGTCCATACTTGTCAGAGTAGCCACGCCCATCACACACTTTTGTTATTCAGAGGTGCAGTGATATTTGCATGGATACTTTAAGAATGAGTAAATACCACTACACAATAACAAAACTCAAATTTCATAAGATGCATATGTTATTTAGTACTTTAGTAGAATGTCTTGTGATAATGATATCCTAACCTTTATTGCCCAGAGAAGAAGTTGCTTTGCGTAAAGGTCATTCTTCAATTGTTGGGTTTTTTTAAAGAAATAGTCTAGATACTCTTAATCAGTTAAAACGAATTAGGAACTATTTGCTTGTTAATTCCATTTTGTGGTTGTTGTTCGTATGGTTTTCTTTCTAAAGGACTTATGCTATGTCCAGTGCTGTTAGTCTTCTGATATTTTCCAACAGGATAATATCTCTTCAGAGTTTGAAAAGGCAAATAAGCATTGCAAAATGTTCATTGGAAGCTGTGTGTTTGTATGCCAACTTACAGCCTGTGCTTACAATGAAAAATATGATCAGATTTTAACATTTATTGAGCTACGAAGCAGCACTAACAACAAATTAAATCAAGCCTGTGCCTATAGTTTAAGAGCAGTTGTAGATAGAAAAGCACTTTTACATTGGGACCTCTGACCTCTGCCAAATAGAAACAGAAGGCAGAAACACTGGTATACACTAGAAAATGGCTTGATTTCTAGGCAGACTTTGTCAGCTTTTTCATACCTGAAAGAAGATCCTGTGTCCAAAATCCCCAAGAGGGATATTAGATGGGACAGGAGGGCATTAATAACAGTTATTCATAATCTACTCAAAATGAAATCCCAGGCTGGGCATGATTCAGCAGTGTACTGAGCACTTAGCTGCAAATCCATCAGAGAAAATAATCGGGTCTGTTTTGAAGGGGAATGTCAAGATCTAATTTTCTGATGGTATTATGCCTGCTTACCACAATGTAGTCACAAGCACAGTGCATAAACCTACTGTTTCTTTGAATAAGGCCAATATCTTGACAGGAGATGTCAATTCTCAATTTGGAAGCAATTTTATAAATTCTGGTACCACTAATTCATTACAGTAGTTTAGTTTAGAAAATGTCACCTTCATCTTGCAAGCAGAGGTATTCCTCATGTGTACATGCCTCATCAGTTTTTATGGATATTACACAGCTTATAATACTTATGAATACAGAAGATACTGAACATATCCAGTCTACCATATCCAGCCTCACATATCCAGTCTACCGTACTTCCTTCACACTCTAAGTACAGTCCTTAAAAACATCTGGATTTCTAAAGGATCAGTGTTACTTGTGAGTTAATATACATGTTCAAAAGTGATTTAAGTGTCAAAAGCTAAATATGCAAAGGAAACTTTATGAATTAAAAAACTTAGTTTGCTGATGTATAGGTTCTCATTCAAACTGTGGTGGCCTATAAGATGCAGGAAGAGATAAGTGCCTCTGTGCCTTTTTTTCCCAAATTTCTGTGCACTGAAAAGGTGGCTTCTGGAGACAATTGCCTTAGCCAGCGCAACTTTTAAAGCCTGCTGAGGTTAATGAGGAGCTTCCAGGTAACACGAGAACATCAGGCCTTTCTCTTTTTCATCAGTGCAAGCTGAACAGACTGACTTCCCTGAGACGTTGCTATTTCTTCAGGTGTGTCTCACTCTTGTCCCAAAGATGCTCATGCCTGAGATGTATGAGACCCTGGTTTTGAGCAATCCACTTGTGGCAGACATATATTCCTTAAATCCTTCTTAAGCAGCTTTACCTATCAGAATTAATTGAATTAGTTTCACTCAACTTGACCATTGAAATGATTTTGCAAGCCTAAAATGATAACCTTAAGATATTGTTTTCTTTTTTTTTGTCTAGTAGACAGGCATAGGAAGAAGCCAATTCCTTTCCCACTCTGGATATGCCTTATTGACTGAAGTGACTGGCTGAGGTTCTGAAGATGAGCTTATACACATCAAAAGCTAAGAACCACCTTCAGGAACTTTAGTCTCCTTGAAGTCAGTTGGATTTGGATTCTGACGGTGAAATCTTAAGCCACATCAAAAATGACCCCTGAAGTAAAAAAGCCTATTGACATTTCTGACACCAGGTTTTGAGTCTAGGAGCCCCATGATGCACCTGCAGCGCAGATCAAGGTGTGGGTATAGATCATGTTACTGTAACTTTCTCATTTTACTGACAGCAGTGTGTTGGCAACAGCCTGGAATTGACTGTGGGCTGCAAAATCCTTCTGCAAAGCTGGGCTAAATATTACATGTTAGTCTGCCCTGAACTCTGTACTGCTTTAGCAAGGCCAGCTAGCTTGAGGAAATAGTCAACAGTCCCCTTAGAGACTGCTTTTCCCACACTCTTGTAATAGAAATTCTGGGAAGACAGACAAGAGATAGCATGTCCCTATCTTTTATGAGTGTTGTGGTATTCCATATTTCATCAGTTTCAAAGTGTTGCAGAACTTGTGGGTAGAAGGGAAAAGAAGCACTGTATTTTCTTCCCAAAAAAGCTTCGCATTGTAAAGGTTGCAAATCTATGTGCATCAATTGACACCCAGGGTCTTAGACCTCAAAGGCTGTAGTAACCCTTCTGATTGAAGGTCACAGAGAAGAGATCTTTAATGCACTTTTTAAATTGCCTGAAGTCCATAGGCAACTTTGATTTTCCAGTGTTCTGAATTTGATGTAGGCACTGTACTAATTGCTCTGATCCTCTGTGAAAGGTAACACTCACGTATCCATGTCAGTGTTTTTGGATCATTAGGTGACATTGACATTTTGAGCCTTAGGATATTACTAAAATTAGAGACCTTTAACTTTAGCTCAGTTCTTTTCTGTCTTGAGGACACCAAGGTATTTACTCAATAAGTCCCTACTGGGAAGTTCCTAAGATCTTTGCCCCCTTCCTTTGGCAGCTCTGTCTGCGGTCTATGATTGGCATGTGCCTGTCTCCTATTTTGGATCTTCATTAATACTTATGCATTTGCTTGGGACTGTTTCAAGCTTCTCTGCTCTCCAATGTATCACCTATTGGGGTTCTTAGATCCCAAGAGTGTCCTGAAACCCTTAGTTTCCAAAAGACCTACATACATGCTTTGTAGGCAGCTTGAACTCCTATTTTTTACCCTCAATTTAGGACACGTGGAAAGCTAAGATGTATTTTTTACTGTTCTGCCTGCTCAGCACTTGTCAGGTGACATTGCAATAGGAATAGGTGAAAGCTGCTGTACACACCATCTCTGTGGCATATATATCCCAAATCACAAGGTGCAGTAAGGGTATATGCCTCTAGGGTCCCAGCCAGAACTTCGGGATGCTCCGGCAGGTGGATAAGAGAAGAATATGATAAATTTCATGTCATGTTGCCTGAAGGTAATGGTCAATATAGCAGAAATTTTCTTTATGAAAGATGCATCTGAAAAAATGGTGAAGTGTAAATTACTTTTCAAGTTTTTTTTATGAAAAAGATTTCATTTTTAACCTAATGTTTCTGGCTTTACTTGGTCGAATTTTTTAAATATCAAAAGTTGCTTTTTTTTCTTTTAACTCATAAAAACTGAAGTTTCATTTATTTGCACTACTAACCCTGAGAAATTCAAAACAGTACTCTGCGGAAAAGAAATACAGAATGAGAGTTTCACTTGTAGATTTTCCCTTTACTTGTATTACTTAAATCCAAAATTTAGGCAGTTATTGAATCTGTAGATCCCTCATCATCACGATGACAGAGAAATGTTTTCCATCAATTACATTTGACCAGGAAGCTTGAACATTTTCTTTCAGATATGGAATGTACCACACAGCACAGTACACTACAGTTTGTCACTGTACGAGTAGATTACTGCAGAGTGCTCTTCTTCATGGCAAGTTATTGTAACAATTTGCTGCAGCAATTTGCTATCATGCTATAGTGGCATAACAGGGACAGCAGAGAGGTGTGCAGCTCTCACTGTCGAGAACTGTTTGTCCATCAAGCAGCAAGAAGGTCTGATAGAGGTGTACCAAGGGATTATTTTCAAAATACCTGCTAAGGGAATTGTGGCTAAGAATGTGTAGACACAGGAGTACTAGATACCTGTCAGAGTTGCTAAAAATATTCTTGTTATTGTCGGGTTGCACAATGGTTTAATTCTCCATGAAAGCCTGGGTGACATATTTGCTACCCAAGTGAATAAAGTGACAAATACTAGCAGGGCTAGTAATAAATGAATTTGCCTTTTGGACGGTAATCTTTCATGCCAGCTCCTATGCTAGTGCTTAAGGCAAACTATTTAAAACACACTTCACCTAGTTTGAACCTGGCAAATACAACCAAGTAAGAAAAATGAATCCCAAGCTTTTCTTTTTGACATATATGTCACTTTCACTCATTTAGAAGCCATTTAATAGGCTTTGTAATCAGAAATAAGAGCAATTTCATGCAATAGATCAGCTTTCTAAGCAATAATTCATCTAAAGGAGATAAAATGGTAGAGTGTATATATATGTGTTATTTCCAGAGGAAATAGTTGTGATTTTTATATATATTTGTGTGTTTGCATGTGTCTGTGTGCTTGTCTAGTGTCTCCTTAAAATATAGATATATTTGATATACTAGTTCATTATAAATAACTTCGCTATATACTGTAATAACTCCTAAAACGAATTAATTTTTGCAGTCCACTAAACTTTATGGAAAAGTCAAAGCCAGATTTTGTTTTAGTAATGCCACTGAGTGGATTTAAATACCTAAAAGACATCTGATTGGGGTCCTGAGGTAGCTAAAATTCGTGACTCTTCAGTGGAGTTCCCACCTGAATTCTGTCAGCTGAAGTTCTGGTGTAAGGAATTTAAGACAAGTCTCTGTGCTTTGAAAAACAGAATAACACGACAGAACTGAAGTGCCTTGTTTGTTAAGTCATCGTGACAATGACCGGTAAATAGAATAGGTTGCTCTCAAGGGTTATACAGTGACCTGATGTCTGTGAGGAGCATTGGTAGTCTCAAATTTTGTTTGAAAAATAGAACTGACAAAGAAGTAGTTACATCAAAAGAAGACTAATTTTAGTAGCATATAGCTGTCAAGGGCAGAAGCAGCGTTTATTTTTTCTGTAATACTTAGGGACTTAAAGGTATAATGAAAGCTTTGTGAGATTTTCAAAGCTTAAAGCAAATTTGAAAATCCCATTGGACTGTGAAATGACGGCATCCAATGCACTGAGCTATTCGGGTGGGTCAGATGAGTTACACTGAACATCTTTGTAATCTGGGCTTTTGTTTGGATGCGATATCTTGACTCTAAATCATCTTCAATGAACAGACAACCCTAGAAATTTATCACTAAGCAGGTATTTTATGTTTCTCGATAATCAGATAAAGAATCTGAAAGTGGAAACAGGGAAACAAATAAATCTCACTATCTTCTTAGGGTTTCCCATAGTCAATTCCTTTAAACAGTGTTGGTCATAATTCTTTTGCCTGATTCTTATTTCCATTCAGTCTTTTATTATTCATTCTATTCAAGTTTCCTCTCCACTGCTCATTGTGCAACCAGATCTTTCTTCCACATCCTCTTGTTCCCTCAAGTGTTTATTCTGCTTTCAAAGCTCTTACTCCACTCCACACCATTCCTGAAAAGAATGCAGTCATTCCCCACTCGACGAATCTGCTACTGATCCTAAGAGGGTGAAAATCACCTATACAGTATCTGCTCACCCTGTTGTGGCATGCACACCGGATACCATGAGTATGAGTACTCAACCATCCCCCCCAAAAGAGAGAGGGATGAAAAAGAGAACCCCCAAAAAAAAATTATTTTCTTAGCCAGTGATCATTAAGAATTTGTCTTAAGACTGATGATAATTTCCCAATTGCTGATTGTGTGGAAAAAACTGAAAAAATGGAACAAGCAAGAAATCCTGTTTCCTTTAGAATGCCAAGCATTCTATATGACTATGTGAATCAAGTACTCGGGGTGCGAAGAGAGTACAAATTCAGGCTCACTCAGCCATTATGCTGTCAATCTCATTCAAAAAGGTCTAGAGAGTCTTAAAGAAAATTACTAACTGACTTTTGTATTTCCAGTGTCTGTGGAAATACTGTAGAATTGAAATATAGTCTTGATGTTTCACTAAAGTGCATATGCAAAGTAAGGCTGAATAAACACTTCCATTGAATATTTCGCAAACTTGGAAACAACTGCTCCTCACAGAATTGCAAAGGACACTGAGAGCCCACAGAGCATGAACAGTCTGACTGTCCAACACTGCCTAACATCAGGCCTCCCTATCACTCCCCACTGACTGTTTACAGAATACAGGTTCATCATTTCCCATGCTTCTAATTGTCTGAAATTAACCATGTGAATATTCCCTTCTCCTTCCTTTACTCTTCACCTGATTTTGCTAAGATCATGATAAAAAATGAATTAATTAGAAGCACAGTCTCTGGATGATTGCACATAGCATTTCATATGCAAAATAAATTGCTTTGTGAATTGCAACATAAACTATTAAAGACTTCTATTTCAGGTGTGCATTGTACAGGACAGAGTTTACAGAAATGCATTTAAAAATATTTTCCCTGTAAGAAGGTATATATCTACTGCTGCAAACAGAAAATAAATATACATTACAATGCACGGCTTTATCCCTCTTGTAAAGTATGTAAATGTTAGTTACTGATTGTTCATTCTGTTCTTTAATAGTGCTTTATTTTAAAACAATGAAATTGGTAGTCACAGGCTTAAGGTACTGAAGGACTGCAAAATGACATCTTGTAGGACATGGCCCACTATTTTGAAACTCTCTTGAGTTAGACTATTGTCTATCAATAGAGCACCAAATAGTTTACTGACTCAGTGAGAAATATAATACGTGCTTAGATCTTGTTTCACAGGAAATGATAGAAAAGATTATAAAGCAGACTTTCTCAAGTCCTGGTCGAATTTCAGAAACTCTTATTATAGGAAGTTCCAACTCCATAGCACCCCCAGCTCTGATGCATTATGTTTCTGAGTGCCTATGATTGCTTTTGTCAAGCTGTTAAATATGAAATAACAAAATGCCATGCAACCATCTTTATAATGAATAACACAGGCAAAGAAGCCATGAGCAATTGCTATTTTATAAAAGTTCTTTTTTATGTATCTATAATTTTTTTCTGTTTTTGTCTGTTGAACTGTCTGTAACCAACAGAGTGGAAAATAAATTTCTGAAAGCTTAGATTCAGAAAAAGAGTCTGTAAGGCTTCTATAAAGTATAAGAACTTGAAAACAGCATTATTTTCAAAAAAATATTCTAGACTCATGGAAGATGATGAAATTCTTAGTTTTGTTTGCCAGATAGTAAACTGTTTTGAGAAAGTATCTTTTCATTTTGATGCTCAGCCTGGTCTCTAAGTATGTAGCATATCAAAATTATACAAACATGTCACTGTTCCTGATTTAGAGTGGAATTTGCTTCTTTAGTCATCAGTATGCTTGCAGCAGCAATCTTCATACATTTTCTGCATGAAAAATGGTTTGTTCTGATCTGTTGTTCTTCAATTTCCATTTATATCTGTCACTGTATAATCTATGTAAGGAAATTCTCTGATAGAATTCTTTGTGGTATTTAAAGATTTTATACTTGTCAGTTCTAATCTTTTCCACCTTTTTTATTTCATGGAATGAGGAAGAAGGTAATTTTTTAAATTGTAATTTCTTCCCTTCTAATATAAGGATTTGTAAATTTTCAGTCTCACAGTGTTCAGACTGAAGCTTTTCCTGATAAAAGCTGCAGCTAGTTTCACTCACAGCTTTTTACTGTCAATAACTTTGACACAGAACCTTGGCTGCATAGGAGGATGGCTAAGTTTTCTTGTAAAACAAAGAACAGCATTTCTCAAAGTTTTTCAGAAAAAAATGCCTTTTTTCCCCTGAAGCTAGTTCATTAAATCTGTACAAATATAGAAAGGAACATTGTCACTCTCTGCCTCCAAAATATGTTTTTGTCCTTATTGTATGAGTTGCAGATCAATAACCTTTGCTGTTAAATGTAAGCAGATGTTTTGTCTAGGTTTCTAGGCTAGAAATTTCTAGCCCATCTTAAGACAATCAGATGCATCTCATTTTGGAATTACCCCTCTCCTCTGTGTGGATTGGTGAGGCAAAAAGGCTAATGCAGTCACCTAGATTTTCAGTTGTATGAACTAAGTGGAAATTACTCCTAGTCAATATGCTTCCTGATGAGAGGGAAGAAGAAAGAATCATCCTGAGGAATGTGGTTGCTTTAATAATTCTGTTGAAGATGTCATTGTGCCTATGATCCATGATTATTGCAGGCTTTCTCCATGAACATGAAATGAACTGAGAAAGGTTATTCAATAGGAATAATGCAATTATACAAAAGGACACTATGCACTAATAAAAAGAGGTGTTATTCTACATGTACAAATATTTTTCATTTATCCAAGACACTGATAATGAAAAAGAGATTTGCGGTTAAGTAAAAATGTCATTTACACCCACATTAAATCTCCCTCATATTTCCACAGCAATGTAAAGGCTCTTAGTGCAAATGAGAAGTATGCTCCCAAGAGCTTTTCATCTGATGATTGTGAAGTCATTCATACTGCACTGCTACTACTGTCATTAACAACTAGGAGACAGAATGAACTGTGGGAGATTGACAGTTTTGTAAATCAGGACATAAGTACTGAGCTGTGGGCACCTGAAAATTCAGGTGAGTGTTTGCATGACAACCTCAAGTAGCACAAGATATAAGTGATGATATGGCATTAGCAGGACAAATTTATAGCTGCCAAATTTATACCTCCTCAGCAGCTCTGTACTAGACTGCTCAACTATGGAAAAAAGACAGGCAAATCTTTCCTAATAAATCAGAAGCAGACTGAAATCATATTGGCTTTCCTGCAATTTTTCTTAAAACATTCAAATCTTTGAAAGGGCGTATTTTACATCCTTTATGAGATTTGAAGCACTGTCCATGTTGCTTAGGTTGTGTAAAGGTTATGCTGCAGTAGGTGTTTCACCTGGAATTTTTCAATACCATGAATCTTGGAGGCAGAAGGAGCAAAGAAAAATATAATGTGAAAGTAACATAAGGGAAGAGGATGGGGCAGAGGTGAAGGCATGAGACAAAGACTGGACAAGAAAATTTTGTGGAGGGAGAGATTTCAACAGGATGCCCAAAGCCTGGGAATTCTGGATCTTTGGGTGATACTAAGTCACTTGCAGTAGGCTTCTAACTTTTCCTTCATTAAGTGCCTGGCCTATATCCATGTGAGTACTTTTAAAGAAGGAGCTGCAAAATCATCTTGTACTTGTCTTACAATATGCTTACATGTCTTACCATACACTTACAAGTGTTTTATTTCTAGTCCTCTAAAATCCATTCGTTTACTTGAGAAACCATAATATTGGATGTATGAGTGCAAAGTAGGACTGATAATACAAGTTTAAGATGGTTTCTTTCATGGTATCATGTCATACTTGGTGTTGTAGAAATGGGGGGGTCTCTTTGGGCTGAAAAATTCTGTCAGTCTTCATCATAACAATAGTTTTCCTCAGATATGAAGGAAAGAGGGCTACTTTACTGAAAGTTATTCTTCTGTACATTTTTTATTGTTTAGTTTTTGTTGGTTTCATTTCTTTGATTGAGTGCTTTTTTGATTTTGTTTCTGAGTTGTGGGTTTTTTTAACTTTCTCCAGGCTTCCTAGAAGCTATAAGAATAGCTAACGGCTATTCTGTTTGAAAACTGAACTATACCTCCACCAAAGTGTTTAGGAAAGAGATGGAGTTCTTGGAAGTCAGACACAATAATCCTTTAATCTGTAAAAAAATAAAACCAAGACAATTCGATGATCATACCCTTTTAACAGTGCAGAGGTAAGATGAGTCTAAAGTATCTCAAAAACGTGTCTTTTTTGGGACCTTCGGATTAACAAAATCAGGAAATCTGAAAGCTTGAAGCACCTGAAATTAAATGTATTCCTGCATACTCATCCAAGCGGGAGGTAACTGCTTGCAAAATTTTAAGGAGTTAGACTAATTTTCTGAGTTTGGTTTAAAGGAATAAAGAGAGTTTCTCAGAGCATAAACATTGGGCCTGCCCAGTAATTATGGAATATTTGTGTGCAGTTCTCTCTATCTTCCTCTATAGGAGGTTGTACGAGTTGTATAAATAACCAAGCAGCAAAGACAGGTACCTAATTTTCCCATATCCCACGTGGTATAATAAACAGAGGGCTTTATAATCAATCTTTTCCACTGACTTAAAGAATATTTAATTTTGAGAGCAAAATGGAATAGCTCTTGCTGGGTAGCTTGGCAGTAATTCACAGAAGACAGCATTGGTGTCAGGTCCACTTTTCTCGCTCAAGGAAGGGCAGACTTTTCTTCTGCTAAAGCAAGGAGAGCAGGAATGTAAACATGAGTTCTCTATACCTCTGAAAAATGCTCTAATTCTGTCTCAAGTGAGAAGCCTTCCCTGATCATTATGGTGTATATCTGTGTGGAAAGATGGCTGGGGTAAAATTAGAGGAAACTGAGAAGTTTTATTCACATCTTAACAGAGGTTATAATAGTACTGAAATTATAGGGTAAAATACAGTTGGTGCTCCCTGGATGGAATGTGGTTGGCATGCTCCAAACCTGTTCCATGGTGATTCCTCACACCCACAAGTCTGCGACCACAGCACTTGCCAAGGGTTATGGAACAGAAGGTGGATCAGAGTGGAGACACTGTAGCCAGGCTCTGCTGAAATCCTTGCAGGGAGGGGAACTCAATGGTTCTTTGCTGCTGAGAAACTGCTGGGGGAGAGAGGAGAATGTGCCCTGCTGCTGGGCCAGCAACTGTGGTGAAATCACTCTCCTCAGATTAACCTGGCTCATTACAGCCTAATTGTAGTACTAACCCACACTCCATCCCAAAGTTACCTGACTACAAGGTACGACCACTGCTCACCGGGCATGTGCTCTGTAGTTTTTTGACTGTATCTTTAAAAACGAAGTGAGAGAATTTTTCACCAGTCGCTAACACAGGCATTTATGACTAGAGTCACTCAAGTTCCACCTAAGCAGAAAGAGATACTATAAAATTGAGTTGAGAATGGGGTAAAAGTCAGGGAACACTCTGTTGTAACTGCATAGATCAGTTGACAAGCTGAGCCAGTCTTCTCCCCTGTATGGACTCTTGTTGGGTAACAACCACACTCTATCCATGCTGAATACTTTTCTTAGGGATTAAAGCTTGCCTGTATATTTCTTTGAATATATTTTTGCAGTCAGATACTATCACTGACAATCCTCAAACCTTAACCTGTCATAGTTTTATACTAATAAAGTGTGTTATCCGTAAGCTTAGTGTGAGTCATTCACGGCCGCTGGCAGCAGGGAACATACTCAAATAAAGAGGACTGAGGGGTCTCCCTAGTGCTGTTGGTGCATTTCCCTGAATAAGTCAGTCAAACCACCCTCCTATCCAGCGGGACTGTGCACTGAAGGGTCCCCCTAATGGGACGCTGACAGACTGATTGGGCACAAGTGTCTTGGTTTTCCTGGGGTGCTGGCTGACAAATTAAGTACAAAGGGTTAAGTCAATCTGCCTTTTTCATGAGACAGTCTGTCTTTCCTTTTTTTGAGAGAAATGAAAACAAGACTGATCCTCCTAATGTGAGTATGAGGATTATACCAGAATTTACTGAAGTACAGAGGTTACTTTCTTGCCAGAGAACTTGAGTATGATCAGGTCCCTAATTATAAATATAGTTCCCTTCTCTTTTTCATTAATATTTTCCTCTTTTTTTTTTCTGCAACCTCATTAGGTTAGTTTCAAAAGTGATATTCCACAATGGTTTTGTGTGGGGCACCCTCTTGTCTGCAACAGTAAAATCCCCAAGTTGATAAGCCCTTATGCTCTGCACTCTAATGCATTAAATATCTCAAAGCATGTAGTCATAAACTATTCACCCAAGATTACAAGCAAAGTTGACAGTAGAGTGGAAAACCCATTGAACCTAATCATTAGCCTAACATTCTTTTCTTGTTATATGAATAAAAAGCAAATTTATTATCTTAAATGCCCTGCTAAAATGTTCAGAACCCATTAAGTGCTATTTTCAAATAGCAAAATACATGCTCTTACGTTACAAAACAAATACATTTTAGTAATTTTGTCTTGCAAGAAAGAGTTCTGGTCTACTCCAGTCTCTATACCCAATTAGTGATCTGATCTGCATCTACTGAAGCAAATGACAATGTTTTGATTTGAGGCCAGCAGTTCATGATCAAGCTATGAAAGCTGTATTGTGCCCCGAGTATTAAGTAAGAACAAATCTTCCCTTGTTTCTGTCTTACTGAAGAATTCCTGTTCTCCAGAACAAGACTCATTACTCTTGGTTGGCTGCCATGGTTCTCTTTCCTTGGCAAAGCTGTCAGCTCTTTACTAAACAGAAACAAAGGGATGATTACCTATTTCTTCCACCACTAGCCCCTGATAGCTCAATTAAGGTATAGACTGAACATCTTACTATTAGGAGGTGCTCTGAAGGGAGCATGTATAGCTCAAAATTGAACTTTTGAAATCTTTGCTGTGAGTACCCTAGAGGTATATAATCTTTCTGCATAAGTAATACATAGAAAGGTTTCTTTACCATGTTTTGCAATTAAAAAAGCCCCAAATCCCTCACCCACAAAATAAGATGGGAGCTATCCTTAAGGTTGTTCAGAATTCTCCTCAAAAGCAGAGTTGAAGTACCCCCATGAAGAGATTCAATAGTGTAAATAGGCTTTGTGACATTGTTTTTGAGTACACATTAGACAAATTACGCAGGCAGCAAATATGATGCACAATGACATAAAGTCTGGTATAAAAAATAACAAGTCCGAACTAATGATTAACTGCTCAGACACTTTTTTCATAGAATCCATTGACAGATGCTGAGTTGAAAGCCGAAATACAGCCCACATAAATGTGACTTCCATAATTAAAATGACTATGATCAATGCTCTTCCGAGGGCCAACAGATTCACTTAACTTGGCTAGGCTTAGAAAGGAACTGTGTTTAGTTATTTTCAGTAAAATTCGAACACTGAGTTATTTTATGTTTGCTACTCCAATTAGATGAGGTTTGCTCTGTTCAAATTTCAGTGGGATTCTTGCAGAATTATATATGACATCCGAATTAATACTGGAACAGTTCATCATGATTAATGTCATTACAACAAATGCTGAAGGGATTAATAAGGATTTCCTACTTGTTGCAAAGTGTAGAAGCCCTAGGGGCTTTGCTGTACAAGAGCACTGGGGTGGCCTCATCTTGTCAGATCTTTTGGATCAGAGATATTAAATAAAAACATCTATAAATTGCTACAAGATTTACATTCCTCCTTTCTGGTATAAATGACATTACTTACTCTACTGCACTTTTGGAGCCCATTTAATTTAGCACTTTCTTCAGAAAGCACTTCATAAAAAACATTTATTGGATTAATTGTGATATTTCTGGTACATTATGAATTTATAAGCTCGTCACCACCTGTAAACTCTTCTCCCAGTTGCCTTGTAGAGGCAAAATCAAAACATTTTATGTATCATTAAAGGGAAAATTCCAGTAGTCTTAATGGTTTGGTCTTGTCATGTAGCACTCTGCAGACATGTCAAGAGTTAAGTTTGCTGCCATTTGATTTGTGCCTTCCTTAGTTGTCTCTTATAAATGGTGACCAAATATCCAAGACCCAAATCATTCACACCTAATATTGTCTGGTTTTGACACTGCAGCTATTTGAGATAAAGACTACTGAAATATTACACTCATTGAAGGAAACTGTATATAGTTTCTGTATATAGCTAAGCTTTGTAAGTAGTCATAGTTCTTTTACTGGCAGGGGTTCAAAGTGACATCTTCATCATATAAGTAATTGTTTAGGAAATATCTAAACCAGAGAGAAAAATGCCCTTAGAATTTGATGAGATTTCTGACGAAGTCTGTAAACCTCTTTTGGAGAGAATAATATACTCATTCATGTGTGTACACAGGGAAGATTGAACATAAGGTTAAACTTTTAAATAATTCTTATGTGGTTTGATAGGGTTTCTCTTTGGAAAAGTAGTCTTATTCTGGCAGTCTCCTCTATATAGTTGTGAATACAAAATGGTTGCAAGGTGTTGAGGTGAGTCAGCCCTGTGCTGCCTCCGCCCCCCTGGGCGGACTCTCTGAACTACGACTCCGCCCCGGGATTGCAAGGGGGCGTGCCTGGGACCCTGGCTCCGCCCTCACTTCCAGACCCTTCTCTCCAGTTATGTATCCTATTGGTTTGATTGAATTGTATCCCTCCCCACTTTGTATCTATTGGTTCTGTATGCTTCTCCCCGCCTTCATCCTCTTCCCTCATTGGTCTTCCTTTGGGCTATATAACCGGCTGCACAGTTCAGTCGGGGTTTTTTCCTTGTCCTGGCACGCCCGTGGGCTGGCGCCTCGGGGTGTGGGGATGACGGCTGGCCCTCTCCCTGCTCTCTCTCCTGACCACCCTCACCCCTTTCCCCCAGTACCAGAGAGCCTAGGGAGAGCAATAAACCTCCTGCCACCCTCTGCCTCCTCGACGTCTTTTTTCGTCTACTACAGCAAAGGATCCTCTTAGCAGGTAAGGAAGATTCCTGGGTCCTTCTCTCCAGTATATAGTCATGAAGAAATGAGTACCAGGTGTCTTAATCTCACACTGAGTCTTATCCTAGCTATCTTTTGTTAAGTACCTAATTTAATTTTTTCTCTAAACTCCCTCTGATACATGAACAGGTAAGTATCTTCAGAGGACAGTAAATGTTATAAACTTTAAAGGTTATTGAAGTAAATAACTCCTTGGGCACTTCTTTCTTTCATCACTGATGACACAGAGAACCTAGAGGACTTTCTTAGGCTACAGACTTAGAGACTACAGACTTCAGCTACCAAAGATATGTAAGTACTGACACTAAAACTGCCTGAGATTCATGAGACTTGCACATCTGGGGATCAGGGAAGATATTCTAGGACATTTAGTCATTTGTCCTTCTTCAGCTGAATCTCATCCTTAAATTTTAGATGCGTATGTTGTGATGGTATGAATCCAACCCTTTCTCATAAATTATATGCAAAAAAAATTAGCACTCTCAAAATGTTTAAAAAAGTTTTCTCATTTCAAGCATTTATGTCCTACTTCAGACGCTTGTACAATGACACAGGTTAGTCTGCTCTGAGATATTTACCAAAGTTCTTGGTTTTTTGATGAGTAATCTTGATAAGAACCTTGAAATAGGACTATTCCATTTAAAAGCTAGTATTCAATATGAGTATAAATATTGCATGGGAGAAAGTCTGTAAATCCCATGAGAAAACTCGAACATCCAACCACATGAAAACAATACGGTCCAAAATATCTTCTCTTCTACCAGGAAAAAGAGCTCAATTAACCTTTCTAAATGAAGATTTCCTGTGCTTCATTTCTGTGTTTCTACTGGCCTATGCCTGGCCACATCAAGATCTAAATCAAGTTTTATGTTTTTAAGGTAAATTTATGTTAAAGACGCTGACAATGTGTTTAGCATATAGAAATAGCAGCTTGTTGTGGTACCCTATCAGTCCCAATGTGATAATACAGTTTGTATAGCAGCTCCACACAGGACAGATGTAAATGGTAAATCTAGTGGCCTAAACCGTTCATTCTTCCTAGGAAAGTACACTTGAGATGACACAGTAAATCCGTTCACAGTCCTGGGAGCCAAGAAATGAGAATTACGACATATGAAGAACAAATATGGCCTTTACAGCGTTGTAAATGCATCATAAATTATACAGATTTTAGTATGAGGTTGTATAAGGCCATAAAAAATATTTTATCCTACAGGTGTGAATGATGTCTGACATTTTGTTAAGTCGCTATTTGTGTGTAAATAAAATAACTCACAATTGAAATCAGATTTTTAAGACCTGATGCTGGATTCTGTACATCCCAGACGCTTTTGCATAGGGTTCAACTTCAAAATAAAGAAGTGAAACAACCTGTCTTATTTGTGGACTGATCAGCAAAAGAATTGACAGTGGACGAGTTACAGTAAGAGCTGGAAGTATACATCAAATCATATCACAGAATCACCAAGTTGGAAGAGACCTTCAAGATCATCGAGTCCAACCCATGTCCCAGCCCTCAACTAAACTAAACCATGGCACCAAGTGCCACATGCAATCTCCTTTTAAACATGTCCAGGGATGGTGATTCCACCACCTCCCCGGGTAGACCATTCCAATATTTTATCACTCTTTCTGTAAAAAACTTTTTTCTAATATCCAACTTATATTTTCCTTGGCGCAACTTAAGACTGTGTCCTGTTGTTCTGTCAGTTGTTGCCTGGATAAAGAGACCAACCCCCACCTCACTACAACCACCTTTCAAGAAGTTGTAGAGTGATAAGGTCGCCTCTGAGTCTCCTTTTCTCCAGGCTAAACAGCCCCAGTTCCCTCAGACGTTCCTCATAGGACTTGTGTTCCAAGCCCCTCACCAGCCTTGTCGCCCTCCTTTGGACACGTTCAAGTGTCTCCACATCCTTCCTAAACTGAGAGGCCCAGAACTGGACACAGTACTCAAGGTGTGGCCTCACCAGTGCCGAGTATAGGGGAAGAATGACTTCCCTGGACCTGCTGGCCACATTGTTTCTGATACAGGCCAGCATGCCATTGGCCTTTTTGGCCACCTGGGCACACTGCTGGCTCATGTTGAGTCGGCTGTCGACCAGCACTCCCAGGTCCTTTTCAGCCTGGGCACTATCCAGCCACTCTGTCCTCAGCCTATAGCGTTGCAGAGGGTTATTGTGGCCAAAATGCAGGACTCGGCACTTGGACTTGTTGAACTTCAACTTATTGGACTCTGCCCATCCATCCAACCGTTCCAGGTCTCTCTGCAGAGTCCTCCTACCTTCCAACAGATCAACACACGCTCCCAGCTTAGTGTCGTCTGCAAACTTACTAATGATAGATTCGATACCCTCATCCATGTCATCAATAAAAATATTAAACAGAACTGGTCCCAGAACAGATCCCTGAGGGACACCACTAGTGACTGACCACCAGCTGGATGCAGCATATACATGGTAAGATGAGCAGCAAAATTCATAGGGGGAAGGAGGATAAACTTCTAGCTTTGAAACATGGCAGAAGGATTGTTCTGGGGGCATCTGGTGGAAAGATTTCAGAATCAACCCATAACAACACAGGGTACCAGCCCAATTCCATTTTCAGGGATAGTGGGAAGTACAAGTTGACTTAGCACCCTCTGAAGTGGGAATATAGCATTAAGAGCTGGTAGGTAGTTCTGTCAAGAGACTGGATTCTCTGTACTTGAATAATAGGCAATGGGTATTGTGAAAGAAAGGAAGAGCATGAGTAGGCAAGTATATGGTCAGTGTTATAGGAGGTCATAAGCTAACTCTGACTCAGATGCCACAACAGATAATTCAACCTTGTTTGTCTGAACTTGTGATAACAGTTTGTTTTAATGTTTGGAGTCAGCATGTTAGCACATTGCAATAGACAGTTTCTGTTAAATGAGAAATATTCCATCACCAACAAACAGAAATTCCCCATTAAGTATTAGTGTGGAGCCTTATTTTCCAGAATTGCAAACCTGTTACTGCAACTATCATGCATGCAACAAATTTACCAAACTTCCTGTTACTGAGCTCATGCAGTACAATGCTAAGAAACTATGTAAATAATTATTGCTTGATGAGATAAAGGATATTCAGTTGATGAAGGCAATATTTTAGTTTAAAATATATTCTGCATATTGCAGTAGCAGTTTTACAATCTACTTCATATATGAATTACCTTCACCATTCAAATCTATGATCTCTTCTTCCTGGAGGGAAAACTCACCCTTCCTGGTACGATGGAGCTATCAGCCAGTTGTTGCTTCTAGCAGCAGCAGTAATGTGCACAGCAGCATAGCAGGGTCTTACTGGAATAACGCTGGTTGGTGTGGCACCCATACCTGTGGATGCACAGACAGAGCCTGGAGAAAAACTGATACTCAGCAACTAAAATATGAGAGAGAGTGGCTTGCAGGTACTTGCAGGTATGAATAAAAAACAACCTTTTTTTTTTTTTTTTTTTTGGTGATTGTTAAATAAAAGCTTGCTGATACAAAGAAGTAAAGAAAGAAATTCTATGGACTGAAAATGCGTGTTGTTAAGAAAGTGAACCATTTAATTTCAGGGGATGAACATCTTTCCAGAAAAAATGCAGTTTCTGGAAAATAACTTAAAAGTAACTTGATATTTTTCCTCTCTTGAAATGGGTGTTAGGTGTTTCTCTAAAGGTTCATTCAGTGACTCAGTTCCAAAACAAAGAGACACCACACCAGCAGCACTAATATTAATCCTGTTCAGTGTTCAGCGACTTTGAGCAGTGAATACATTCACATCTGTGGTTCAAGTTTTGCTCATGGAGATAGGTCAGAAAATGCTTATTGAGCTATTAGCACTTGTTCCAAGTTCAGATTAGTTCAAGAAGATGGATATTACACTGGGGGACTTTATTCTCCTAAGACACCGTTGAGAGCAAAAGCAAATGAGGAGGAAGAATAGCATAAGAGAAGATGCTGAATGGTCATAACACTCAGGTTGGAGAGAGGAGCAGGAAAGGAACTGAAGCAGAAAATTAAATGGTCTGATACTGACTTTGAATAAGAGCTGTGGGTCACCCTGAATGTTACTGTACTGGAAATGCACATACAGTCACACCCCCAGCTGTGATCAGTGTTGTTAAGGTGCCAGCCATTTTCTCTGCATCTGTCTTTCCTTACAGAAATACACATCCATAGGTTAGTAAGGAACATCTAACCACTTAAAAGACTTATTCCATAATAAAATTACCTTCTAGATATTTTGGAAAATGTGGGTATTTCCTTCTCCTTTCATTAACTCCTGCAAAGTTGGTCCTCCTGTGAGTTCTTCACTCATCAGAATCTAATTATTATTGCCTTCCATTCAGGTTTGGCTGCCTGGTCTGGCTATCAGAGACAGCCTCATGGGAAATCAGACTTGCTGAGATATTTGTTAGCACTGCCAGTTACCTCTCTAGTGGGAGGCACTTTTTTTTTTTGCTTTCATTAACTCTTTTTCTCTTTTCCTGCTGACCACTCTTTCAAACCCACAATGATTGCATTCCCACAGTGAGCTGAGGCAGCAAAACACACAGCCATGGATTTTGAATTGTAAAAATTATAGCTGGAAGAGATCAATTAGATTATCCTACTAGCACTGCAAGATTATATCACACTCTATAGTTTTCTACTGTTTTATTCCACCTAGTTTTAAAGCCTTGAGGGATGAAGCTTCTGTACTTCCTTTAAAAGACTTTTCAACCATTTAGTGTAACTTACTGTTGATAGGATGATGTCTTGTCTTCTTTTTCATCTACATATTCCTCTGCATAATAGATTTCCATGACCCTTAAGTTACATTCTTTTGGAAATATTTGAAACCAAACATTCTTTCTTGGTGGTGTCTTGACTATATATGGGGGTTTTGTTCAGAATAAAATAACAGACAATTGGTACAGAACATATAAAACATATAAAAACCTTTTTTTATTCTCTTATACATGTACCTGTTGAAAGGATATTTTTCCACTTAAACTTATCAAAGAAAATGTGAGGATTCTTGAATCTAGAAATCACTTTTAAAAAGAAAGGTAGATTATTTCTGTCTAAAATGACCTTTCCTAGAGAATACAAGCTCACCATATTCAGCAGTTTCTTTCTTAGCCTTTTCCTCACCTCTTATTGTTAACATCTCATCTGCTGCGTCCCTGAACTGTCCTTGACAAAATCACCACTTATGTTCCTCAGCCAACTTATATGTCTTCTTCACCCTGATCCTTTCCACAGTCTGCTCTCATTGACAGTGATTTCCAGACTAGAATATATTTCACTTCAGCTTCGACACTGATATCTGAGGTCTTTTGTTACAGTGCAACTAGTGCAAGTAATTAGATCTTCTCCTTTCCCATATTTCACTGCATTTCATTAAAACTCTCTGTTTCATATCTTACAAAATCACATAGATTGAACTATCAATAATGGCTTTCTGGCTCTCTTCCTACTCCATATCTAGTTCCCTGCATGAATACTTGTATTTCACAGCTCTTTTGTGAACTTTTGATTCTTCTCCATATCACCCTTCCCTTTTGTTTTTCATTCCCATTTCTTTAATGCTGGTGGTCAGTGCTGTGTATTTTTCCTCACATAATGACCTTGAACTACTCTGTTCTCTCTTCATTTTCTCTAGGCTCTCTGTGTCCCACCAGTCTTCTCTTAATTACTGCAGCTATAGCTGTCTATGCTTCTAAAGCTCTGTTCTTTTTTTTTTTTTCCAAGGCTTCTACAGTAACTATACACCTTGCCTTAGCAAACATTTATCATGCACATGTATTAATCTTAAACTCCTTGTGCAGCTCCCAGCCCTTGCCTGGTCCTGCCCAAAGCTCACCATGTACTTAAAGGTTTTATTTGAATTTTATCATTGGAAAGACCATCTTCATTCTTACCCTTGCTTTCTTGTTCTTGCACACACACTTTAAAAAACATTTCATAGAATCATAATTGAATCATAGAATGCCTTGGGTTGGAAGGCTCAGCTACTTCCAGCCTCTAAGGACACCTTTATTAGACCATGTTGTTCGGAGACCTATCCAACCTGGCCTTCAACACTTCAGGGGATGGGCAATCCACAACTTCTCTGGGCAACCTGTTCCAGCACCTCACCACCCTCACAGTAAAGAACTTCCTAATATCTAATCTAAATCTACTCTCAGTTTAAAGCCATTCCCCCTTGACCTGTCACTACATGCACCTGTAAACAGTGCCTCTCCCTCTTGTAGGCTCGCTTCAGATACTGGAAGGTTGCAGTTAGGTCACCCTGAAGCCTTCTCTTCTCCACTCTGTCTGGGCAGGGCTGCTCTCGATCTGTTCGTCCCCCAGCCTCTGGTGACACCGGTGACAGCACTGAGTCAGGTGCAACACCTTCACTTGGTCATGTTAAACTGCATGAGATTCCCATGGGCCCACTCCTTGAGCTTGTCCACGTCCCTCTGGATGCTATCCTGTCCTTCAGGTGTGTCAACCACTCCACCCAGTTCTCCTTTGTTTAACCAGGGTTTTGCTTAATCTTTCCTAAGCAATTTGTCATGTCCAGTGTCAGACTTATGCCTGGATTCAGTTCACAAATACAGGCATAGGTGTGATCATGTATGGATTAGCAGGGCATCAACATTACAGAAAGAGAAAATAGAAGAGCCTGAAAAGAATTTGTTAGGAACAGCAGTGAGTCAGGCAGAAGCTATTCAGAAAAAATCTTTGGAATTTGAGAAAATATTTCAATAAAGTGAAATAAGAAAAGGTTTTACTTTTGAAAAATGTAAAAGAAATATACAATTTCTTCTGCATAAATACCACTGTTAGTATTTAGTATGAAATTTACTGTACAAGAAAGATGGAAAGTCTTTTGATATAGGTTTCTAAGTCAAAGCTCTAAAAAGAGTAATTTCTTGCTACTTTACCTTTCATGTGGGTATTTCAAAAGCAAAACCAGGCTTCAGCTTAGTAGATCAAGAATGTTCATATGTTCTACTGAAGAGTTTGAAATACACTAAAGAGTTTCATTAAATCAGTATTACATTTTTTTTCCATATAAAATACTGAAAGTTTTACATTTGTTTCAAAACACTAAACTGGTAAAATCAAGCCAAAAAATTAATGAAAACTTCATCAGCTGTTTTCATATTTTCTAGACAACAATTTTTGTCTTAAAAAACCTTTCCTTCAGAGAAAGAAATGGTTTTAATCAAAAACACTTTCAGCTATGTCTAAACCAGATATCTTTCTATCCAGGGGAATCAGAAAGTACTTTGCACTGAATTTAATGTCATGCTAACACTGCTACAGTTTATGTTACTTAAATATTATCCTCAGAAATATTATCTTTTAATTTTAATTTTTTATTCCAATGGGACAGATGAGGAACTGGAAAGAATACAAATGAGAATGGTTTCAGAGACAGGCTTGCGTTGTCATTTGTCACTGCCAAAATCCATCAGTAATATGGTATCATGAGAGGGAACTGTTGAAAGACTAAGAATTTTACTGGAACATTTAAACATGATATTAAAGTGATATTTGAAGCAATGCCCCTAAAGAAAACGAATGCTTATTTTGTTAGATGCTGTGAAGCAAGAAAATGCAGACGGGAAGCCACCAGTTATCTTCTTTTTGTTCCCTGGGGCTCCTTATGCTAACCTGCCTGACTTTAAAATTTCCAGCTTGCTTGATAATATTACAGGCTTGGGAGCATTTCACTGGACTGAGGAGCAGGACAGTAGGAGGTCCTTTCTACTCTTCTCCCTGACCTACAGCAGGCACAGAAACTGCTGCTGATTCCCTCCTGCCCCTTTTTGGAGCAAGGGTAGGTCCTCACAGGCCAGAAAATCAGCTAATCAGGTGGTGGGAAGGAAAGAATAGAAAATAATAGAAATGGAAGACTAGAAATGAAAAAAGAATGGGGCAGAAAAGGATGATAATAGCAGCAGTTTTTCAAAGGCAAACATTATAGTTAGCCATCCAACCACCTTCCTTCTCCTGTTTTTTAAATGCTCAGTCATGAAGGCAGAACCTAATAGAGTCTTTGAGCTAATTCAGTTTCTGTAATTTAGCATGGCTCATTGACTTGTGCCTGTGGGATTCCTGAGTGGTCTCTCATCCAAGTGCTAAACTGGCCCTTGAGTACTTAACTTCCAGACAAGATCAGGTACACTCAGATGGGATGACTGAATCTGCGACAGTCCCATGTCTTTTTTCCCTTTGAAATTGGTTGCAAAAAGGCTCATAGTATCATGAGGACAGGGGTTCTTCATCAGCAGGATAATGAGCACATTTCCAAGAGCTCTGGAAAATATCGTGCTTCATAGTTGATTGGTTAAGCATTAACATGCCCTGGAGAGATAGCTGATTAAATGTTATTTTCCTTCATGAAAATGTGATCATGAGGAGGCAAAAAGAAATGAAATACCCAAGGCCACACCAAGAATCCATGTCAGAATTCAGGACATCTTCACCTTTGTTTCTAAGGCTGTGGGTCAGATCATACTTGGCTAATTATTGTTTTCTAATTCCAGAGGGTGTGAAGTATAGTGATAAATGACCAGTATTTTAATCAGATATATGAAATCATGATATGTCCGGACACATTGTAGAGTGTGAGAACCCTGGAGCTGCTGAATGCCTTCAGGTACAACAGAAGTCATATGAGGTATGAGGTATTATTATTATTACTGTACATTATTTCATCCATTCTCTGTTCCTCTCCGTTTTCTAGCAGAACATATTACTTATTGTGAAACAAAATTATTTGATTTGTCTTTTTGTCCACTATATTTTTTACACTTACCAGTAGCAGACAAGTTTGCCATTTATCCCAACAGATCTGCCTCTCCTTAACTGTTTTGTGCTGCCATGTGTGCCACCAACGGCACCATAATTATATTCCAGAGCAAGCAGAAGGGTCAACTGCACCCTGACTTGCTTGATAAACTGGTGCATTTTATGGCAGCTGGGCAGGGCAGTGGTGTTTTCAGATACACCCTCTTAAGTTACCTTCTCTCACCAGCACACTAAAAACATTATGCAAATTATCAAATAATTTCAGTGCTGCTCAACAATTTGCATTATGAGATTAATGACCAAGCTGGAGTACCTTTTTCCAATAGCAGGGGAGGATCAATCAAGGTCAAAACACTTCAAAAGAGCAGGTAAAATAAAGCACAGAGAAGGTAACCATGTGTTTGCTGTTATCAACAGTGAGGATGCTTGGTAGCCGGCCAAACAATTCAATTTCAGTGTCAGTATTTTTCAGCTTGTATAAAGCAATTTGTTGAAGGCATTAAACTTCCTTTATTCAGTTGTAATGGGCAATTCATTGACTGCTGGCTATTTGGAAAAGTTGGTGCAGACCAATTAGAAAATAATTCCTGCATCCCGCAGAAGGCTGAGCTGGTGCAATCAGAAGTGGAAGTCTTTGCACAGTTGAGTGAGCAAACAGCACTGTGGTGGTTTGGATTTGGGACACTGTTTGGTCACAAGGCCCCGAGGATTTGATTTCTTGATTGTAAATATTTCACTTATGGAATTTCAATCCTCTAAATAAATAATGGACATGCAAATGGGAAATGCTTTAGAAGTCATATTCCACCAAATGCAGTTCAGATACCTTTCAGTTCCTTTCCATGGGACCTTTGTTTCTGGTGTGTTGTAGGTCTTTCTGCTGATCTCCTCAGTCCAAGTGCAAAGAAAGTGACAAACTAAGGAAGCTTTTCTGCTGATTTAAATGATTACTGGACTGGAATTAGCTTGTTGCTTTTGTTGTTACAGTGTTTTTCTTTGTAATATATAATTTGATAGTTTAAATTTCTTTCCTTCTTACCCTTTCTTTTTCCTTTTCTCCTTCACTTCCTGTTTAGTTTTTTCCTCTTTTCCTTTTTTCCTTCTTTTTCCTTTCCACCCTTTTTTCCTTTCCCCCCCTTTTT
>VZRL01001198.1:652349-664512 GCA_013397895.1 Origma solitaria
TCCCCATCCTTTCCCCATCCTTCACTTTTTTTTTTTTTAAGATCATAGACATTATCTTTCAGTTATTTACTCAATCAGGCTTTTCTCATTTTTCCAGCAAAAACTAACAAGGAATCTGTTCTCACAAGGTATTAACACAGATCAACAGCAGCAGGATGAAATGAGTACCACAGAGATGAAATGAACTCAGTAACTCCTGTGTCAATAGATATTTATTCTTCCAGAGCTTTTGTTTAACTCTCATGCTGGAACCTTTTATACTGATTGCATAAGCTTCTAAACAACTAAATTAAATGTTTCTTCTCATCTTTGATATAACTGATGTCTTCTTTTACCTTTACTCATTATTATTTTAGTGTGTTCATTAATCAGCATTCATTATTTATATTCACTGTGGGAATCTGCTGCTTAAACTTTCCTTTCAACATCCACTCAGTTTGAGGGTTTTATTTCTGAGACTTTATCTACCAGGCTTTAGCTAGCATAGAGTCATGGAAACTGTTAATCACTTTCACTTCTAATATAATCTCAGTTCTATTTTCTGCATTACAGCAAAGATTGCTATGCTAAAATGCTTTGTTTGCAATACTGCTGTCAGAATTGTCTCTTTATATGGAGAACTTCCTTTTTAAAATTTTCTTGAAGCAAATTTGTCCATTGCTCCACTGTTTGTAAGTGTCCCTAGAGATACTCTATAGAAGACTGTGAGGATTTGTATTTTTTTGAGGATATCTCTGTTTTTTGGAAGGGGCCTAAGTGAGCTGCCACTTGATATGATGTTCATAATTTTAAACTCCATACTTAATGGATGTTGCCAAAGCTGGAGAAAAGGTGCCAAAGGAAACAGACAGTTCTTTGTGAAGGAGCCTGAAACAAGAGGCAGCTGTTTGAGATGCCGGGCAGATAGCCATGGCTGGTAGGGATGGAAAGCACTGAGGGTTATCAGTATCAAATTGCAAAATCAATATCCTCTTACACCAGCTTCATGGGAATGACACCAAATGGTTCTTGATTTCTCAGCATCGTTTAAATATCGCTCAGTTGAAATGTCATGGGAGGCACATGATAGATGTAGACTGTGCTGAACAGAGTCCGGTCTTGTGTTTAGTTACCTTGGTGACAGCAATAAAGCCATTCCTCTGTAAGTGAGGAGGGTGGAAAAGACAAAAAGAAGAGCTGAAGAAACAAAAGATTGGATTAGGCTACTCGAGACCATCTTCATGCATAGACAAAATACATGTTTGTTCAGGGAATTAGACAGCTGGAGAGAGCCAAGCAGTCATTGTCATCTTCTTTGCTTTGCCAAATTCCTATGGCACCTACTGGGGTGAAGTGCAAATGATGGGAGAAAAACGAACAGTATTTCATGTCTATACACGCACACCCCCACACACCCACATCCCTTCAGCAAGCCAAGACAGTGCTAGAAATCTGAGAATTTTCTTGTCTGTGTCCAAGTTCTGCCACAGACGGTGTGTTCAGTCAGCCTTTTTTAGGCATTGAAGATAAAATTAAGTTTTACCAAGACTTTGAAAAGGCTTTAGTGACTTCTAGTGCTGTATGTTAGGAGACTGAATTTGAAAGGAAAGTCAGGAGGAAAACTAAGATTAACTCAGTGAGGAAACTGGAATAGAGAGCAAGCAAGTTGGTGAAGAAGATAAATAGAAAATTGAGGCAGATTTGTCAAGAAGCCTATAATGCTAATCAAGGCACACAGGACAATTTTTTTATGATGGTTTACTGAATTTGTTTTGGTTTGGATTTTTGTTGGTTTTTTTTTTTTTTTTTGCCAGTACTTAGCTAGTTCCTGGTGTCTGATTTGCAGAAATGATGAGCGTTCTGTGCAAGAATGATACCAACAGGGGTACAGAGCTTATAAATGTGAAGCAACGTTAAGTCCTTGAAAAAAATAATTTGCTTAGTGACTTAAATTGGCCACTTCAAATCTATGGATACTTTGGACTTTAATCTCTCCAAGCGTAGCATCTCAGCTGTGAATAGAGGAAGTGTTTCGAAAGGGTGCTGTGAAAATGAATGCATTATAGAGATGAGTTACACAGAAAAGCCCATGAGGAAATTAATAACTCTGTCTTCTGAGCAGTGTTATAATTGTGTGCAATAAATAAGGCCTAGAGCTGCACAGTGAAGAATAAGGGGAAAACAAAATACTCAACTGCTGCTCATTAAATGAGCACTGTTTCATCTGCACATTGAATGAAATAAAGGTCCTCTGGGAAAAAAAAATGTGACTGTGTAATTAAAAAATATACCATCATGTATTCACATGAGGGAGACAGATTAAGGCAACTCGAATTCTGACATTTTCTGATTTTAAGTGCTTTCTGTGCAGATTGTTTTGCAGGCCTTGGAAACCAAAGCATTAGACTGGCTTATGTCATCAGATATTCTCCACAGGGACTCTTTCATCAATCCAGCCAAACCTGGCAAATTTTCAAGGGCATTAAAGAAGGCATTCAGTTAGAGGTTAGCTATGTAAATATAAGTGTGTTAGGATAGCTGGTAGCTAGAGAGAGTAGGTGTCTAAATTCCTGGTACAGTCAGTGGAGACATAGTCTCAATTCCATTGCCTGCACAACTGTCCAGTGCCTTTTGGTATAAACTTATATACCCAGCCTGGTTTCCTCCTGCCACTACAGAACAGTCTCTCCTAGGTCCTGTGTCCAGTTTGCGTAAACCACATGGACCCCTGACCACAGAATTATGTTCTGAGGCACTTCAGTTAACAAAATCCAGGGAGAGGGTTGGTGCCCCCAGATGCAAAATTGTCAGCTGAATCATTCTTTAGCTTCAGCTGACTAGTTAGACAGGATCTCCACTGAATAAAATTGGAGCTGAGAGATATCATAATTCCTTGGATACCTAAATATGAATATCTAAATTTAGATGTTGTTTTATGGCACTGAAATCTGTGTTAAGTACCTGAAAAAATGTTATGTTCTTTTATTGTGGCTCCCTGTGGTAATGACAGGGAGAATTCAATCATTATCCATTATACCTCAGCAAATCCCTTGTCAGTTAACATGTATACATTAGCTGATCATTTGGGATACACATAACACCTGATTAGCTGCAGTGGATATTCCCTCTTGTCCAGATAGAAGACAAAACATAGGTAGAGCACATGGGAGGAAACAGGGAAAAGGGTTCTGAGTGGCACAGGAAACAAAAAAAGATATTGTCTGTTGATATGAGGAGCATCTGGAAATAAAGCACTAAGGGTATTAACATCGGATGTGGTATTGCAATAAGGAATAGATGACACACGAAATGTATGACACAGATCAGCTGGAAATACGGTTCGATTGATTCCTTGGTTCACAGACAATGCATTTTGTAACATATTTAAGTTTGGATAGTTGTTAGGTAATTTATTTTCTATAAAGAAGGATGTGAATTCTTTAGCTTTAAATGTTACTCTCTGTTTTAGAGGGGTGCTGCCAATTGCTCTCTTTGACTCAGATGACAGGCAGGTAGGAATACAGCAGATGTATTACTCCTATTAAGGAATAAATTTTTGCTGAGAGCTCATGCCTTGGTCTGCCACTCTAGTCTGCTTTTACTTTTTAGATTTGTGACCACATATCTTAGCTTGAATCCAAGAGGCTTTGGGTAGATCTCATAAAGGCTTCTCGTAAGGTAAATCTAAATAAATAACAAGCAGGAGTTATTACACTTCCATGAAAACTTTCAGGTATTATCTAAAGAAAATTAAATTGTTTGCAGCACTGTACTGGATTTCTTTGGAGTCTCTGTATGTGTCCATTGCCCATAAGCATGTTCAGATTCTCAACTTAGGTTATTAGTTGGCTGAAGTTACCTGTAGAGTCCTCAAAATATCAGGATAAGAATATAAAATAAATCCACACAGATGAAATGTCCTAAACACTGTTCATGAGGCATCTGTGGGATATTAGGTCTTCTATATATGTAGATTCTGACATTTTCTAGAGGTCACACTTCCTTTACTGCCAAAGGTAGGAGGAAATTCCTCTTTTTGATACCTACTTCTCCCACTCCACTCATTGTATTCACAGGATATCTTATAGACTCATTTTAGTTTCTCTCCATTTCCATCCTCTTCTTCTATTGCATTTGGTTTTGACACTACATCTCCCAAGTCTGACTGCTCAGCAGAGTGTTTATACCACCCCTACCCCATCTGTTTCTCTTTTATATTCTATTTGACACTCAGTTTCTCATTGTGTCCTGCCTCACTTCTCCCACACACTTTACAAGGTTCTGTTTTTATGGATGTTCTTGTTGCTTGTAACGTTTTGTACTCCTGGCTGTCCCATATTCCTTTGTGACTCACCATTGCCTGAGACCTCCATGTGTGTCTGGTCTATTCTTTGATGGTAGAAATCTGAGAAAATAAAGCAGTGTTTCGAGTGATGCAGCAATTAATCAGTTGTGGAATATGATTAGTGTAAACCTCCCATGCAAAGAACCTTGAGCAATATTTAGCCACCCTAATCTTCTTCTGTCATTCTAAACCAGGACTTCAGCTCAGCCAGCTCCTGAGCTTGGTGCAGAATCAAAACTATGCTACTGTGGCTAATCCTTTTGAGAGGAAATTTAGATACTTGATTCTGTTTTTCAGTCAATTGGTCCCTTTCCGTCTTATATTACACCCCTGCTTGGATTGTCAATGAATTTCTAGCTGCAACAGTAGCAGTCATTTTACGTAGCGTATCCCACTGTGGGCTGTGTATGAAATTTATGCCTTTAATTTTTGTATATAAAGCCTCACGATTGTGGCTGTAGGCATTTTATAAACCTCAGAATGAATAACGAAGATATTCACAGCCCACACCTCCACATTCCATTATAGATATGCTACAATCAGCTGGGAGTCACGGCATTTATCAACTGCTGAAGGATAATGCAGTTTATCACTTTTTAATGAATTATTTTCTGTACTGCTCATTTCCAGAACAGATAAATACAGTCAAGGACATCCTGTATCAGGAGGGAGTTGCAGTGAAATTTCTTCTAAGTTTAATGATATTTAGCTAAATCCTTCTGAAGAGCTTATGGTTTGTTTATGTTTCGCTGTGGCATAGAGGCTGGTGCAGAAAGATGATACAGAGCACAGGTGAAGCATCTTTTTCTCACACTCACCATAGAAGACATAGTTAAAAAAATAATGTGTAAAGTGCTTCAGCTCCCTGGAGGGGAAGAAGGGAGTTATAGAGTAGAACACTGTCCCTTAGGTGGTCATCAACACAAGAAAATTTTGTCTGAACTATCAGCTTGAAGAGATTTGTGCTGCCATTTATAGAAACAATGCTATTTTGTGGTATCTACATGTTTTTGATTATTACAGGGTTTGTGAGAAAGCCTTCTCAAGTCTGTCTTTCAAATAAAAATTTGAAAACAGGAGCCAGACCTCTCTGGGAGATGACACTTCCGTATTGCTGCTGTTTTCTGGAGTTTGAAAGAAATGCCAAGACATCCTAGGTCTTGTAAAAGAAAACCCCAAAAAACCAGCCAACCAACCAATCAACCAACCAACCAACCAAAAAAAACAACCCCAGACCAAACCAACATGCATACTAAATAAGATGAATAAAATGTAGGTATCAAAAACATCAAAAAAGTCTCTTAGTGAAATGTTTTTGAAAAAGATGTGTTCAACACAGTGGTTCAGCTTTGGTAAAATGAGGTATTGTGACAAAAGTTTGGAATTAATATGATAAACTCTCTGAAGAACCCTATTAACATTTGAAACTAGAACCTTTTCAGAGGTATCAGCATTGGCATTCCTATAGGTGTGATGAATGGCTACTCCATGTTAATATCTAGATATTATTCAATACATCACAGCTATTTTAATGATATAGCTGTAGGCATTACGTCAGAACTTCATAGCAGGAAGTTATGAAAATTTTAAATACCTCTTTTCAGTGGCACCGTTCTATCTGGCTTATTTTTTTAATTGTTGTTTAATGAGGGTGCATAGTAAGATTTTGTTTATGAATATTGTCTGTGTTCAGACTTTGGCTTTTAGGTGTCCTATGTATTCTATCAAACATTCTGATATCACTGCTCATGCTGTTACTGGTTCAAGCAGCTTACTTAAAGTATGATTCTTTTTGTTATTACATACTTCTCTTTCTTCTGTTTATTTGAAACATTCTGATTTGGGCCATGATTTAGTGCATTACTCTATGCATGTAAGTCTAAGGCACTGAAGCCATTAAGATTTCCAGAAATTTACTGAACAGGTATAAAGATCACTGCTAAAGAAAAAATCCTCTTAAAATGTAGCTGACTTGAATTTTTTATGGGGTCTTACTAAATTATATATAAAAAAAGAAGTACATATTCTTCCATCTAATATATTTTCTCATTCTAATAGATTAAAACTTGGCCAAGCTACTTATTAAAAAATAATCTAACCTACTAAATGCTCCAAAACTACAGAATTAATACTGGAAAATGCTAATGTTAATGAAAAAAGTTTAAGGCAAGATCATACTAATAAGTATGTACTTGTGGGTTTTTAGTTGCATGTTACCTTGCACATTGCATATATATTTTCAGACAAGCATCAATAGGATAATATTTAGATTTAGTTAAGAGTCACATAGGAAAATGAGTGAAAATAGTTTGTGATTTGCAAATAAAATACTCAGCGTGAATCTATAAAATCTGTGGAATTAACAGCAGTGAAGTTTTATGGATGAGCTGGAGACAAATGAATGCTAGCAGGTTTTGTATATCTAATTCCCTTATGCATGTTTTGATACTTGTGTAGTGTCAAAAGGTGTGTTATTCTCTTTTACAAGGTGAAAAATATTCTAAAGCAATGGACAAGAAATTCAAATTTATCTGCTTTAGTTTAAATATAACTGGTTTCTTTTTAAAATAAGTGTCTTTTTCTTCTAAAGGGAAATGAGAAACCATATTTGATGAAGATCTTGTACAATATGCTTCAGCCTAAAGCAATTTTTCCTTTCCAGTTATCAACTCTTTTACCGGGGGGTGTATGATGGAGACTCGAAACACAACTCCAGCGATATTTGTATGGATAGCAACACTGTAACCAGGCTCCCATGGCTGCAAATTGTATCCTTATAAGAGTACTTCAGGATTTGAAAATATTTAAGTAATCACAGTTTTAGAGTTATCATCTGGTAATGCCTGGGAATTGGTGACCCAAGGGACTAATTCCAAACATTACTAGAAAATGACATTGCTCATGTCAGCGTGGAAGTGTCTTGGTGAATATAAACCATAATATAAAAGCATTTGCAAGCTATTTGGCCATCTGCTGTTTCCTGTCGATACTGTTTAAGAATAAGCGCATAGCTTCACAAAACAAGTCAATGTGTCAGCACCTGAGGTAAAAGTCTTTGAGATCCCAGGAGGATATAGTCTTTGTTTTCATTTTTTTCCCCCCATCTCCAGAACTGCGCATTGTCTCATGATGTTAATAGAGAAGGACTGGAGCTTAAACCTCCATATGGGAGCTGCTCTTCTCAACTCCCAGTTTTCCTGGATCAGAGAATTAAAAAAGTGTCCCCCATTAGCTCTGCTTGCTCCTCAGGTGGAAGAGAGATGCCCCAGAGGCTGACCAAGGCAGGGAAGGAGACATACCCGAAGGTATGATGGTATTGTGTTACCATACAAGACCTATTAAAGTTGGGCTTGTATGGTAATAGCATGCACTGGGTTGCTGTCATTATGCATTTCGTTGCTGTGTCTGCTTTTCATCAGTCCATTTGCACTTGGTTTTGCAAGGCTGATAGATCCAGGCACATTTGTCCTTCTGAAATAAGAAATGCTTTGTCTGCATGAAAATCAGCTTCAAGGCATTGCCACACTTGGCCAAAGGAACAGTATGTCCCCACTAGGGCCTTTCTTTTCTGTGGTCTATCCTGATGGCAAAATGATTTTTGAGGCTGTGAATGGCTGAAAGCAAATTAGGTTGGGTTTGTTTTTTTTTTTTTCTCCACCTCAGACAGTTACTGGGCAAAAAATCTTGTAATATCTTCATTTGCTGGAAAAGTCTTCAATCACTTCTTTCCTTTTTTCACATTGGCTTGAAACATTGCTAAAGTGAAGCATGATACTGAGTAAAATTAATATGCAGAAAGCTCCAAAAAAGTTATTAGCACCATAGTTGCATGCAATTTATGCTTTAACTTCTGATTATTGTTCTTATTTTTCAGGTTGACTTTGATTTCTTTCTCTTAATAAACCTGAATTCCTATCACACTTAATTTTGGGTTTAATTTTTCTTTTGAAGTTCTTACTAACTCAATAGTTACCATTACAGTGTATTCATTCATTTCAGCTCAGTTTACTTGGTCACCGGCTGTGTTATTGAGTGCCTTGCATAAGAAATCCTAAACATGTGAAAATAGCACGCCATGGCTTTTTTTTACCTCCTTATTCCGTACCATATTTGGAAGCTCATTCATGGCCCATTGGGAAGTTCATTCATGGCCCACTGGGAAAGGTTAGGACTATAATTAGACCTTTTTTTCCCAGATATTTCAGCAATAGGATGCATGAAGGTTACTAACAGTTTTCTTTTAATTGATCCCTGGTGATTTTACCGTAAAGCTGTTAACTTGTGCACCGGGGACCCACAACCCACGGGCTTCTTGCACTGACATTTGCAGCAATGATTAGAATGTCATTGCTTTCCAATACTTCATTGTCATTCAGGGAGCACTTGAAATGCCTTTTGCCTCATATTGCAATGAAACACACATTCGCCAGCACACACACACACAGACACAGAGGCTTTTCTATTTCAGCAGCACAGGCCTTTGAAATTGGATTTGTTTTGAACATCCACTTCAGTATTGCCTTTCTTTTCTGCACAGTGTCGCTCTCTTGTCTCTCATACTAATGGAAACAAAGCTAAACCACTCACTCTGCACATAATAGTGGACCCCAAGGGCTAAATGTCTGTCAGTATGGAAAACAGTGAAAACAAAGAAATTGTAACTATTTGTGTGTGTGAAAGAACTGATGTTCACCCATGTCAATTCTCTCAGGTCTTTGAACATGAAATTGTGCAGTTTCTACTCTGATCACATCACTTAGCAGAGATCAGTACTCAAAATTTTAACAGGTTCCAAGACCACTGTACTTAATATGCTGGAGGGCTTGGGAAAGAGTTTGGAAAAAAAAGGGGGATTCTGGTTGAAGCACTATACTGTCTTTCACTGAATTGTGCAGCTCTGATTGAAAATGTCATGTTTCAGCTCACATTTTTCAGACTTTCCTGTCTGGAGCAAGATTATATAAAAAAATATATATGTAATTTGAAGTGTATTTTTGGGGGGGATTAGAATCACTGATTTCAATATGAATAATAAATAGAAAAACTCATTCAGCAGGAGTTCAGGCCTCAGTCACTTGCTGTTTTCTTGTTATTCAAATTCAATTGAGGCTGAAGAAAATGGGTTTTCTTTTTTTTTTTTTGAAATAAATTTAATTCAAAACATAAAACTAACATTGAACTAAAGTGCTTTATGTGAAAGTACTTTATGAAGGATTTTAAAACAATGCCCAAGTTAAATAAAAATAAGTTTTATCTCCTTTGAAAGCATCAGGAAAAAAGCCTTACCTTTTACCTGTAATCTCCAATAGAAAAGGACATTTTTTCACAAAATAAAACCTGAAAAATTTCTTTCTAAATATCTCTGAGGAATACATTTGTTTGATTTATAAGTTGGTTTAATCAGGATGCTTTAAGACTCTCATTTCAATGAACTTCTTAAGTACAAATTCTTTATATTCTGTGTAAAAAAGTCTGTGTAGGAATGCACAGTTCAAGGTGAAGTTTGTTTGTTTTCATTTCAGTAAAACAGGGATGAGGGGGGACAAGATTAATGTCCAGTGTGTCTCTGAAAGGACCAGGAGGGATATAAACAGCACAATCATAATAAATATGGAAGGCAAATGACACCTCCTACAGTGCCACTAGTCTGGCACATGTGGTATGGAGTGACTATGCAAGGGCAAAACTTCTAAATGTTTCTACACCAATCTGGAATCCAAAGAATAAGATGAGGAAATGAATGCTTGACATCAAATGACAATACTGATTTAAATACAGCAGAAACCTTGGGAACTCTGTAGGAGATACCAGTGCTAACTTTCCAGGCATAACAGGCTGAGATATACAGACACAGTGCACAATGTAAGGTGTTGTAGCATAAAATATTATGAGAATATAAGAACTTACTGGCAGATGGAAATCCCATACTCCAACAGTAAAAATGTAGTGCTCTTCTTGTACTGTAACTTGATAGAAATCAGGATATGTTAAATAAGATTACAGTAGCTGCAGCTTTAGCATAGGTGCCTGATAGTCAATGATTTAAACCACCTGTATACTGACCGGATGAGAGTGTCATCAAGAATAGATGAATGCAATAAATTGTTGCTTCCTAGAAAATCTTGATTCAGATCCCCCAAAAAAAGGTGTAGTTCTGTATCTTGGGACAGAGGACCTGATTCAAGAAGAATAAATAGGAGAGCTGCTGCTTAGCAGTGATCACTAAGGAATTTAGTTCAACATTGTCTTAGGAAAGAGTGGATCAAATAAATCCAGCACACAAATATTGATATGATTCTTGAATATTTAAGACATAGAACAATGTAAAAATGAGGGAATTAACAAAAACAAAACGACAGCATAGATCAGCCTTCTGAAAAGGAAGATGTCTACGAACAGTCTAGAAGCTTGTCTTCGTTTGATAGACAGGTGTCTGCTAGGGAAGGTGGGAACCTTCCTTAGAACAGAGAATGTGAACCCCCTTCCCTCCGAATTATTATAACTTTAGAATCAAGAGCTCTCAGGCAAAGGTATGGGAAAAAGAATAAGAGTTTTTTACTAGTATCTATAATGAGATAAACAATCAGTAACAAAAAAACCCCCAGTAAACAAGGTTAAAAAACAGTAAACAAAACCAAAAACTCGGCGGCAAATGTCCCTGGGCTGCCGGGCACGTTCCCATTTGGTGCAGTCACGGTCACGGCCAGCAGGGGCGCTGTTGGGCTCCCAGCCCAGCAGGGCAGGTGCGATGACTCCCGGGGAGCTGCAGATGGCGCTGTGGCGCGAGGTTGGATCTGTGCCGCGCGTGATGGCAGGCGGGCTGGAGCAGGGTGGAGCGCAGATGGACGGGGCACAGCNGCGGCAGGAGCTCCGCAGTTGTGACAGGCAGGGTACGGGGCGGCAGTAGGCAGGGGTCCTGTTCTGCTGCAGCACAGCTGAGAAATGCACCCTCCCGGAGGGGAAGAGAGGATTGGAGTCCCGTGCCTCCCTTTTTTTCAAAGCGAGAACTCACCCAGCAGGCAGAGAAAAAGCTAGTGCAAAGCCAGGCTTTTTTCCTGCAGTTGCAGCCAAAAAAACAGAGAGCTGCTTCTGTTCACTGCTCTCTCCTCCAAGAGCTCCGAGGGAGTGTGTCGTTATCAAATTCTCCAACGTCTTATAGCCCTGCACGCCCAACCAAAAAGTCTTTGTCTCTTTTGTGAGAGTAAATGGCCCCTAAGTACTGATCGTTAGTTGCCTAGCAACAGAATGGTAAAAATTCCACTTCCCCCCCTCAACCTCCAATAAAGCTGCACCAAAATGGTGATAAAAGCTAGCAAAACAGTTTTGGGTATTGGAGAACATGAGGGATTTGGGATACAGGAAGTAGTCAAGTTTGTACTGTAATATCTCCTGCTGTCACTGGAGGAGAAGTAATACTGAGCTCACGGACCACACTCTGATGCAGCAAGGCACTTCCAGTTCCCACTGTTCCTCTGGATATAGCCATCTCTGTACATTGAACAGTACCAGGGTCTAGTATGTAGGTTCTAGGACTGAAATATCCATACTGTTAAGATACAGGCTACTGAGATTAAGTGTGGGTCAGGGTTGCTCTCATTAAGAAAGTTGTATGTAGCCAGCTTTCCTTGGGAAGCTGGAAGTGTTTAGCTGTATGGATGTGAGCTGTACCATGCCAGCTGGATGAGCTGTTACATTTTATGTAACATTAGAGACACAAAGACTACATTGCAAAGGCATTTGATGGTGTCAGGAGAGGCCTGATCCTTAGAGAAAGCTGCAGCATATAGATCAGAACAGATGTTAGTATGTGTATCTGCCAGATCATCCTGCCTAAAAAAA
>VZRL01001198.1:664520-805563 GCA_013397895.1 Origma solitaria
AAAGTAGAAAAGCGTGAAGCTTGAACTGCTTTTATAAAAAAGAGTAATGAAAACATTATTATTATTATTATTATTATTATTATTATTATTATTATATGAACTGTGTGCAATCCCTGGGCACTTCATTAATATGCCAGTTCTAGTAAGTTTTGTTCATTTTTCCAGTCTGTACTTAGGCAAGTGAAGCAAGTCCATGATCAGATCAGGTGTATATCCAGAAATCTTTTCAGCTCATCCTAAATTAAACAGCCATTTGGTCAGCTGAATTGAGTAGGACTTTGTGTACACACCAATTTCTAGTGTCATCTGAAAATGACACTGGATATCTAGGATGTCTCTGGATATCCAGGATGTCATTGCAGGGCTGTAGCATACAGTACAGTACCTGTGGCATATCTGCGCCCTGCTTGCGCTAGATACCAGACGAGAGTGAGCAATTGATTTGTGCTCTAGATGTCTGCATTAGGTAAATGAATATAGCCTGGGTGTCTCTGCTTCTGTGATGGGATGGAGGGAGATAGTAGACAGTTCAACATTTATTAAAGGTCAACCCATCTTAAGGTGAATTTGTCTCTGATAATGCCTGTTTCTCTGGGGACTGCAAGGTCTTGTAGCGCAAGCCAGTGTTCCTATGGTTTTATCTAAACTAAAGATGAGATCACTTTTATGGGGATAATGTTTATTTTCAAATTGCAGGTGGAAGGAAAATTCCATTATACAGTGTATGCAAAGCACCGAGGTCTTAATTAGCCACACTGATTAAGCTCCAGTTCCGGAAGTGAGCAAAAGTGCATGCCTGGTAATTTCAGCATGTTCTCTCCATTTAACTAACCTAGTACACATACAAACAATACTCAAGTTAAATTCATTTTGGATATTCATAACAGAATGCTTTTGGTAGTTAAAACAAATGAACTCTTTTTTCCTCAAGAGATTTCCTTTTCTGTTAGAGCTATTTAAAAAGAATACCAGGCTAAAATCTCTCAGAGAACTACACCAACTAAAGTTATACTCAATGAACATCTATTTACTGCTCGTTAAAGACAGGGCAGCGATGTGCAATGAATCAAGTAATTTAAGATTACAGTTTCATTTTTTTGCTCATAATAGAACCCTGTGAGGTATCCATAAATACATATTTGTTCTCTGACTTTTTTCAGATCCAGTCCCCAAATCCCACTCCCCTTATCTTTTTTAACTCTATTCCTTCTACCATCTGGAAAATTGTTTAGTAATTCATAAAGAATTAACCTTTAAATTTCATATTGAATGTGCTTTTGAAATTCATTTTATGTGAACATGTGTATAAAGTAAACATTCAGAAAAACTGAAAATCATAACATGAAATATGATAATTTCTTTCTGGGCATTTTTTTTTAAACAATTTGGCTAGCAATGATATTTTGAAAGCTTCCACAATATACGCGCACATATTTCTTATCAAGATCAGCCAAACACCTCCAGAACTGTTTTTATCACACATTATAAAACACATTCGAAACTTTTAGTCTGTATAACATTATGTATGATGGACAGAATGTAAAGAAGTTTACACTAATTTGCTGTGGATATTGATTATGTCACTGCTAATATCTACGGAGATTAGAAGGGTATTACTGTCCTACAAGGTTAGAGAATACCATGGCATATTCTTGCCCTTACACCAAAAAGAAACAGGTTAAATGTGTCAATATCAATAAATACTGTTTCAGAACCTAAAATCAGGTTGTGGGCTCTGGATCATGCTAACACCTGAACAGTGCCTAGTGAGAGAAAGCTCCTTCCTACCAGCCAAAAAATGTACCAGAGTCTGTCCTAGAAATTTAACTGTACAGGTAAGTTAGGTTGTGGCGCCTGTGGCTGTGTCCTCGCATGTCTTGATTTTGTGTTCACGGCTAACTTCAAATGTGATGTCTTTGTTTGCATCACTGATTATTGTTTACTCCTCCCTTTCTTTTCTTCCTTCCTTCCTGGCATGAGTGCTGATCAACACTTAGAAAGATAGACCGGGAAATTTTGCTGTGACATTGGGGAGATCAACTTTAGCAGCCACAGTATGGACATTCTAACAGGCTCCTGCTGTGCTGCCTGTTCTGGGGTGACCCCAGGCTGCCACGCAGGTCTTGGCCTTTTGGACTTGGCTGCAGGTGGCAGTGGATGCCCTGGATCCTGGCTGACACCGGGGTGGCCACACAGCTGGAACTACCCTGGGCAGACCAAATTCTTTTCATGCACCTACTGAGCAGTCAGTAGATGGCAACACCTTTCTGTGGTTATCGCCTTGGGCTGGTTTATAAACACAGTGTGGATGGCAGAAGTAGTAGAGCCCATTAAAAATCTCCTGAGCATCCCCCCAGGTCTTTTGCTTTCATGCTGAAGCCTCCATAGGTGTTTCCTAGCATGAACAATTTTGCCATGTCAAGCTGTAACCAATACCTGAGCCACTGGAGCCACTATAATGTACCATGGCAGTAGGACTGCAATGCTTAGGTACTGCATTAATAAATATTTGATGAATTTTTTTTTTTTTTTTTGCACAGCCGGTGCTTTTCTAAATGAAGTAATTCCATTGATTTAATTTTTTCCCAAGATCCCTAAAGACAAAAGTGCACATTATTGACTAAAGATGTGAAACATTTCAGTTAAAGTCACCCCTGGATCCCCAATCCCACACACAAAAAAAGGTATCTGTTTTTTCTTGGTCAACACAAGAAGCACCTGGTCTTTATTTGATTGATTCCTCTGTGTAATTAGAGGGAAGCAAGCTACATTTATCCTTTCAGATTTTTAATGTTTTATTGGCAGTTAGATGAAAACATAGCTGGAGATTTTTCTGCCCAGTGAAAAGAATAATTCTGGAATTATACAAACCTAAAGAGAATTCACAAAATAGTCTTCATTATAAGATACAGGATGCTACCATTAATATACTACTAATACGAAAAGCCATTAACACTACAGCTAATTGAAATATTCAAACTGGTTTAAACTGCCTCTTTTAGCAGGAAAGAGACTGAGCAAATGTGCCTAAGAACAATAGGAACATTAGAGTGCCCACTGTGTTCTGCTTCCCTTGGAGGCTGCGTAATTGCTTTGCCAATCAGGCCAAAGAGTCTAGCTTTTTTGATGATGATTATCACCAGGAGAATACATGACCTACCCTATTTTCATATGTGTGAGAAATAAAAATTGTAATGAAATTTTCATACCAAGATTTTAGGCAAACCCATAGCAGAATTCAGGAAAAAAGGAATTTGCAAACCCACTATCTAGCTCTCCTGTATCCATCTGGTTCCACTGCCTGTACCTGCAGGCAGGTATGCACATAATCAGTTTAGTTGCACCGTGTTTGTGGGCTACCTACTATCCCTCAGATATGCAAAGAGTAACTGGATGAAATGCAAGAGTTTACCAGACTAGCTGACTAAACAGTTCCCTCTACATTTAATCTCTGTGGATCCCAGCCAGCTTAAGGACATATTTACATTTAGATACAAATTTCAGCTGCAAACAGATATGAACAGTTTTCATTTGTACTAACAGAAATATTCAGAAGTGAAACACCAGAAGCTTAAAATGGCAGCGTTGGTATGCTTGAGGGAGTAAGCCTTGCCCAGAGGCAGCTACATTGCTTCAGATATAAGATGGGGAGTTCACATTGGTAGATTCCAGGCTGTGCATTGGTCTCTGCTACTTAGGGACCTCAACACCTTATGGAGTACTATGACATAAACAGCCTTCTAAAAAAATAGATCATGCAACAGTTTTCACCTTTTAAAGTACTGTGGGATGTTGCTAATGCTGAAGGTGAAAAGGTTATGGAGAATGTGATTGTTTATTTAATCGATTTTTGTAGAGCATTTCTCCATACAAGGGTTTTAAGGAAAAAGCATGGAGAGGTTACGCAACTGAGACAACTGTGCTCGTACGGTGAAATGATTTTGAGATCACTGTTCTTACGAGGTATTTTACCTCAGCTATATTCAGATGTAATCTGGGATCAGAGGGTGGTTGAGATTCTTATAAAAACCTTGATTTCTAGCTTCCATGCCCAAGCAGCCAGAGTAGTTCAGATTCTTCGTGGTATCAGTAAATTTTTGTTCATTTGTATTCCTCCTGTAGTCTCTTGTCCTCAAGTTTGGAAGCATAATTCCTTGATTAGAAAACTTTGCTCCTTGATTCCTGAAGTGCTAAACAGCACTAACTCTTTTTGTATTAAATTTCACATATAAAAGAAGGCCCTGGAGTTATGAGGAATGAGTAAGTGTACAGCTAGTCAGAACAATTATGTAGTACTGGAGGCAGTATTTGCTGCTTGTTTGTACATATCTAGCTCAAAAGTCCTTATCAAAAACTACCTTACTGAATCTGGAAATGTTAGGGGATTTTTTTGGGTTATCTCCCACAGTTTTTTCATATTGCCTTAGGTCGTTTAATTCACGTCCATAAAGGGCAAGTAAGCTGCGGAAGGAAAAGATTACAGTGCCCCTGCTAGTTCTAAACAGTGTGTATTTGATTTATTCAGCCCTCTTACTTTTATTTGAGGTGGAAATCTCATCCGAAGGCTGCTGACTCTCTCTGTATTCCAGATGTTGCCATATCAGCCTAACTTCCATTTCTCATATCTCCCTTCTCCTATCTGTCAAGTTTATGAAAAATTAGAGCCCTCATACAATCAAAATGTCATCCTCCCCACCTTCCCCAGCAAGCCTGGCTTTTGACTATGGCTAAGCAGTCATGTGTAAAACCTCATATTGGACCTCATCAACAGGACTGCCTATGGACTGTGGAATCTGCTACATGATATTATTAGATCAGGTTTTTATTGAGAAACTTCATGTACTACAAAAACAATGTTTTTGTGTTTTTGTTGTTTTTTTTTTTTTTTAACTGAGGTGGTACACGTGTTCTGGAAAGCTTGAATATTTAGGTAAAATGCAATGTTGAGAAAATTTTGACTGTGACTTAAAGATCTGAATCCACCCTGACTCAGGTGTGATCAAGAGTTACTAAT
Source organism: Origma solitaria (assembly GCA_013397895.1). Taxonomy (NCBI): domain Eukaryota; kingdom Metazoa; phylum Chordata; class Aves; order Passeriformes; family Acanthizidae; genus Origma; species Origma solitaria. The sequence continues at coordinate 669,535 of VZRL01001198.1, forward strand.
GCCTGATGGTCTTTGGTACTGATTCCCAATAATCAAATGGATTATGTATTTGCATTTCAGTGAAAGAAGGATATTTAGCTGTGTTAGCTGACCTAAAAGCTCACTTCTTGTCACTCAGCACAGAGTAGTACTGATGAAATGTCAGTGTCTGTTTAAACATTTTTTTATTTTCTTTAGGCACCGGAACTACACGTCTATTGGTGCTGACAGGACATGCACACTACATGTCACCCTTCAGCTGCATCCTGTGAAACACTTGCCAAGACCTTATGGCAAACTGAGACCTGAAGTAAAAAACCAAAAGTCATAACAGAGAAGTGGACAGTAAAAGAAGAGAGGAGGGATAATAATGTGGTTTGCTTTGTCGTAAAACTGACCAACAACCTGAGAAAGTGAATGTAGTCCCAGCTGTGGGTAGAACAACAACTGCAAGAGAAATGCTAAAATATAACACATAGTTTCATAAAGTGCAGCTAATGGAATTCGTGGGCAAAAGTTAACAGGGAAGCCAAGGCTGATAGAGGCAAGTGGACAAAAATCAGATTTCCAGGTGTTCTGGGATCTTTGTTTTTCATGAGTGATGCAAAAGGGATGAAAAGCAGCTGGACTTTGTTAGCTGGAGGGGTTCTCCAACAGTGGAGAGTCTCACATAAATCACATCTTTGGGCTCTGATGAAAAGGGACTTGGCTGGCGGACTCAGAAACTTTGGAATATATAACCAAATCTATACACCTGAAAAATATCTTAATGCTAGAATCAGGCTGGCATTCAGGAAAACACAGCTCTATAAGTAAAATACAATTATTTCTGATTAACTTTACCTGGAAAACTCAATGCTACAGAGATTCTGTTTCTTGCATGGCAAATAATATCAATGATAAGATTGATAAGGCTTTTTGATTTTATTGTTTTCCTGTTTTCAAGGTTAATATAGTGATTTGTATCTACATCTTGAAATTTAAAAATTAGGGACTCTCCATTTTCACTTTTTGTAAACTGCAAAGGTGTATACTATAGGATAAAGATAATGGCAAACTGTTTCAATACAAAATGTCATGAAAATAGCTGGCTGTAACTGGAAAATTACATTTGTATAATTGAAAACTTACACCACTACAATGTCCCATGAATTGAATTTACCAAATTCTTAGAACCACAGGCCAAAGTCTAAAGGATAAATCTTTATTTAGCAGTAAAAAAATCCCATGTCACTTAATATAACACAACATTGCACACTAAGGAAACTGAAAACGCCAGCTGTATGTGGCTTGTCCTTCAACACTAGTGTGATAAGAGCGGGTTTGGGGCTCTTCTGGCTCACTGTTCCCTTTCACCCATCAGCATTCCAGGTTAATCCATCTGTTATCATTTCAGAAACTTCTCTAGTTTTAGTTTTTCCATGGTATCCATTACTATAATGTCCAGTTGCTGACCTTCCAATCTATCCAGTTTTAAGAAAGTCTCTGAAACAGGCCAGTCCTCTAACCTTACCTTGTCAATTTGGTTATTTAAACCAGTTAGTCTTAACGGCTATACAATACTTTCTGCGAGGCAGTAACTTAAGTTCTTATGGCTTCATGCCCATTTAACCTCATTTTAATTTGAATGTAGTCTACCAAGTGTTACAAGAAATAAGGGCAGGATAATATTTTCTTCATATTTAAATATATCACCATATCATTTTATCCAAGTACCTTGACTGTAGTTTCAGTGCCTTTTACACAATGAATTCAAACCACTAACTGATTGTTAAAAACTGGGTATCCAGAACAAAGTATGTTTTGCTACAGTCTCTGCCACAAGCCAGCTCACTTTCAGCACTGAATACACGTGGAAGTGAAATGGGCTCTCTACATTTAGGTTTGGGCTGAAATAAAACACTTTGATTGAGATAATATTAACAGTATGATCTGGATAGAGATTATTCATCTAATGTTTATTTATCCCTCTATTAACTAATAAAATCTCCTAATTTTCATGATCTTGAATCCAGAGTTGGTTTATAAACAAGTAGGTGAAAAAGATGAGTAAGACACTAAAAAAGAACCGAAATATAAGTTCCATATTTATTTTCAGTCATAAAAAAAAGTAGTCAGTGTTGTATACTTCACTTTCAGTGTTTTGGGATTACTTTATGTCATATATTTGTAATGAAAAAAGCAGACTACAGAGTATACGTGTACCTACAGCCTACAGAATCAGACCATTAGGTCATAAGCAGGCAGAGTGATCATGACCTAGACCTGAATAAAAATGCTATTTATATACATTTAGTTGGTGAAGTGATGTCTTTGACTAGACAGTAGTGTAGTAGGGATTTAGGTTGGTAACATCTCATCAGCTAGTCTAGATATACAGCCCTAAAAGAGAAGTATGCTCCATGTTTTCCAGAATGAGAAGACAGTAGATCATTGTTGTCTCATAAGTATTATGGCCCTTGAATAAAGATATTTTATGTACCAGAAATCACCAGTAATTGCCATAAGCCATTTCATAGTTAATGGAGGAAAAACAGATTCTTTATGATGGACTTCACAGTGGGCAATCAGTCATGTTAGAAGAGTGGTAATAAACAGTTTCCAGGATCAAATTTGCTGAAAGTCTTTCACTGGATGTTTAAGTTAATAGAGGCTCTCTAGATCCTGCTAAAGGAGTCAGAGCTGACTCAAACCTTCTTTGATGTCTAGCGAGGAAGACAAAATTAAATCTCACTTCAGTGGCAGAACAACTCTCCTAGCCCAAGGAAAAAACAAACTTAGAGGGAATCAGCTTGTTCCAGGAGATGGCTAGAGGTGTTAATGACAGCTGAGATGGTCCTTTCTTCCTCCTGCATCTTTCCCTGAGGTTTAACTCATCCCCAAGCAATCATCTCTTTCTCTTCCTGCAGTAGAAGTCCCCTCCCCTCTGGAAGCCCACATTTTCTTCCTGCACTTCTTTGCACACTGTAGAGAGGAAAATGAGGCAAGGCCATGGAAAAAGAGCAGATGCCAGAAATAAGAATAGGTGGCAATAGGTGATGGTTTCTAAGTTGCTAGAACTGCAGGCTACCCTAATCTGACTGAAAGGGTCATACTTGTCTCTGTGTCCAATGATGCCTCAAAATGTGGAAATGTCAGGGTACCTGAGAGTTTTTCATTATAGGACTTTTGAAATAGTAGGATATTCTTGTTTTGATCATTTCCAAGGTACCGTGAAGTTGACCTGGGAAAGTCTGAAAAAAAGGTGCCCATACTATCAAGCAATATAAATGTAAATACATAATTCATTATTTGTTAGTGCATACTTCATATGGCATTTCTTTGTGTAAATGAAACATAAAGAACTGTAGCTAATATGTAGATCATTTACTTACTCTGTGTGCTGGAAATCACATATTAACTATTGCTTTTTTTTTCATCCTCCAGAAAAAAAAAAATCAGAATTTTAAGACACATTTCATGGCCCTGAAATAGACTGCCAAATTAAGGTCAATCCTCACAAGATAGTTATTTCTTACTAAAACTGAAGATTCTTTCAACTTCTTCAATTTTGTAGTTGCAAACATTCTTTTGTTTTTCTTTTAAAGGTTCTTACAGATTTTTTTCTTAAAGTGGAAAGATATGGAGATGCTTTCATTGGTTAAATTCTACTTATATCACTATAAGAAATGTGATACAATTAAAATCAAAGCAACTTGATAAGATAAAACCGAAGTTAACCAAAAATGTTTCAGCCAAATTCAATGACTATTGGACTGTAGACCTGGAAAGGAATTTTTTCTTTTAAAATATTTCTTCCTTATGCTTAATAAAATACAAAAGGGTATCTTAGGCAAATCAACATTTTCAAAGAGAAAAGATGAAGAAATAAATAGGAGTGAGAGCAAGTAAGGGGAGATATATTTAAAATAACAGGGTGTGTAGTCTGTGGAATTAGTAGCATCACCAATTAGTGAAATACTGCTACAGGGGCTGGGAAGAGAAGGGGAGTGTTAGAAACTGCTTAGTTGCTTCATATTTGCACAAGGTAAAGGAAGCAAAAAAACAATCTCTGAAATATTACTCTTCGCATTGTTTTATGTTTTCTGTTGAAACAGGGATATAGGAATATGAGTAATCATGTTAGTGCATTGGGCCAAACCCCAGTGCTCTGAAGAGTAACTTTTGTTAAGGTAAGGTTGAGAATCTCACAGAAACAAACAGAGAAAAATCTTTTCCACAGAATATTTCTTTGTCTTTGTTACATTATCTATGCACCTCTGCGGATCTACTGAAGTAATAACTGCAACTTCAGATATCTCATTAATGCTTTTTGCAAAACCAGCCACAGCTGGTACCGACATCTCAGCTTTGGAGAGCTGAGGTCTACCCTTAAAAACCACACAGCAGCTTCTATTGAAAGTCACACCCTTACCTGGTGTGCAAACCTTACCAGAACACAAGAAATCTCCTTTTACAGTCTTAGCCTAGAATCATATTCAGTTTGTACAGGATGAAGTCTCTTGCATGGAAATAAATGAAAGTCCTATTCTAAGGATTGCTCTATTGAACCTGAACCTCATCCACCTGCTGGGCAGGAGTTACTGCTGCCATCTACGGGATGAAGCTATGTGCTGTGCCCTGGCCTGGTGACTGATTGAAGACCTTAGTGCTAACGTAAGTGGCATTCAACAATTGCTGGTCTATTACAGACATGATTAATGGCTATTCAGCTTAAGAGACAAAAGAGAAGAGACAGGAAAATAAATAAACACAGGAATGCAAACCTGAGCAATGGCAGATAGTGGAAACAGTACAGAGGGGTTCATATCATGGGCTGGTAAGCCATAGAAAGAACCACTCCAATATAACATGATGATATTCAACTAGAACTTTGTAACTGATGAGAACAAGGTACAAGACCAGCTTCTGTTGAGACCAGAGCTGTGAGATCTGGAGGCCAAAAATATCAATCCCATGCTAAAATTTAGAGATCATCCAGAAATGACAGCAACCTTGTGAATCAAGATTGTTCTTGTGATCTTTAATCTTCATTGTCTGGAAATGAGGAGCAAGATGAGGCTTTGTGTGTTTTTCTCCATGGTGAAAGAGCTGATTGTGTTAAGAGGGCTTCCAGCAAAGACCTTGCTCTTGAACTTGTTTTACTGTGTGTACTTATATTTTGTGTGTGTGCATTTTGCATCTTTGGTACGCGCACTAAGCCCTGCCACTGGCTGGACCTGGAAAAGGGGCACAGTATCTAACAGGCTGGGAAACAGCAGTCTCAGGGCCTTCACCGAGTTTGACTTGCCTCACCACTTAGTGCTGATGTGAGGGAGTGTACTCCCTCTGGTTTCAGTCTTTAACGCCCCTGGTGAAGCACACCTGGCTGTGTCCTGTCAATTGAGTGAGCGAGTCAGGAAAAGGTTGTATCTCAGCCAGACTAGGTGTTTGTCTTCTCTCAAATCTGCTTGAGGCTAACTGGTTGAAGCTTTGAAAAAGTCCCTGAATAAATGAGGTGAACCTTTCTTTCAGTTTCCATTTTCACATAACCACTTTCCCACCATAAACATAAGGTAATAGAGTTGTGAACACATTAACTTTTCCATTACAAAGGGTTTATACCTCTTTGTTCTTATGTTTTTGACAGTGGCCACCAGCCATGAAGAGCCCAATCAAGTACAAAGTTTGATCACAAAGTTCTATCCATGAGAGGAATGCTTACTGGTCTCCCGAGAAGCAGCCCCCTAGTTTATTGTGTGTCCATCCCTCAAAAACTGCTGTTGTCCAGCTCAGACCTTTTTGACTCTTTTCTGTGCCTGTCTGGGACACCTTCTCATGTTCCTGTCTCTGCTTTTGCAGTGCGGCTCTCAGCAGCTTGTGCCTCTTGTGTTTTCAAAATACACTGTATGGGAGGAACCCTCCTTCTTCCCTTCCTGGCAATGAAGCTTGAGCTATTCCCAAACTGGGTAATGGGGCATAGAGTATAATGCATCCCCAGGGAGAGGAACACAGAGATGATCTCAAACCATTATAGGGAAATACATTAATTCCATGGCTGGGTATATGTGATTCCAATCATAAATATCCTAGAATTTGCTTTATTTATTTTTTGAGTGCTTTCTGCTCACCTATAGGCTATAGTAATTTTTTGCACCTAATACTAAACTACCACCCCATTATACCTGCTATGCTTAAGCTGTCAAATTACAATGGTATAACAGATTGTATGACATGGAAATATTTGACCTTTAAGTAGGAGCCACTTAAAGAGTTCATTGTTTGAAAACAAATTAATGTGAATGCTGAAGTGTAGGAGAAATGAGATTAAGCAATTAAGTCAAAAGATGATAGTATTTTTATTTTTTGTCTGGCTGAGTCTATTCTATTGCCACTAGCTGTTGACACTGAGGCTGTTGAAATTTATTCCTATCTTAAGGGATATTAATTACAGAAAAAGAGTCTATAAACCTGCAGCTTCTATGAAAACCTTTAATCTTTACAGTGGGAGTACATTCTATTATAAATGTATGCACACAACATTCACTGACATTAAAAAGAGTTATTAGCACTCACTGAGTAGAGAATAGATGACATGGTTGCTGAATAAGTTACTGTCTTTCAAATGAATGATATTTTGTTAAAAAATTCTTTAAAGGGAATAGTTTAGAAGAGAGAAGAGAAACCAGTATTTTTATGCAAAGGACATTTGGCATTTATCTCATGTATATTTCTTATCTGGAAATACTAAATATACTACCACAGATGATATTTCAAAAGAATGTAGTCACAAGGTACTCATTTGCATACCCCATGCACACCTGTGGATGTTACAGCTTTTCTGAGTTTTATGGATAAAATAAGGGTTTATGTCCTAACGTGTAGGAAATCAATAGTCACAGTGGTTTGAAGAGCAATGACTTCCTTGATAATAATGATAAACACAGAATGAGGACTTGATGGATGTACCTAAGTCAGTGGAGGTTAATGATGGTGCTCCCGAAAGATTTGATTTCATAGTGATAAATTGAAGATGACCTGCAAAGATGAAGTAGAAATCCCATTAACTTTTTCAGAGCGTCCTCCCCATAGAAGAATTAGATCAAGGGGTGCATTGGGCTCTTTCTTACTCCCAAAATAACATACTTTCTTGTATGTTGTCCAGTGGCATCCACTTCTGATGCTGATGTTGATTCTGAAGTTGATTAGGTCCCCACCGCAGAATAAACTACAAGGACAGTTATCTGTGATGCGGTGGTTGAGTTTCTAGCAGTGAAGATTAACTTTTAATGGCAGGACTAGACAGAAGAACCTCTGAGTACATACAATGACATAGGTTTGGGGTTAAGCTGCAGTGTACAGCTGGGTTCATTAGAGGGGTGATACTTCTTTAAATGCAAAGTAGTAACTTATGTAAAGGACAATAATCAAAGGGAAAATCATGTTAGCTCCCCTGCAACTGCATGATACCACACAGTCAGACATCAGAGGCCACAGGATAACAGAAAGAAGAGAGGAAAAACAACACAACCACATTTATTTTGGGACTTTCTGTAAGAAAATGATACAGAAAATTAATCTATTCCAGGCAAATTTCTCATTGTTCTATAATGTTTTTTATGTCCAAAGTGCCTTTTGAAATACAGCCCTTAATGGCAGTTAATATTTGTTACTACTTTGGGAAGCAAATACCACATAAATTGATAATTTTAAACCAATTTTTCCAGAGAGAATGTTCATGCTGAAAAAAGCAATAAATTGGCCAGTGCATTGTGATAACATTCTGGAGAAATCAAAGATCTTGCACACCCATAAGAATGAATGGCCCTTTTCACCACATCCTCTCACTGTATGTTTTGAACTAATAGGTGGATAGGGAAGATTACATTACCTATATCTGTATTAGGTATTAGGATTGGTTTTTGGTTACTGCAGCTGTCAGTATGACCTTTTTGTTGAATTAAATTAGCTTAAAGCCCCCTCTTTTTCAAAGACTAGCTTCCCTTCATACATTATTTGCATGAACACAAAGGCGATTTTTGCATCTAAAATTATAACAACTAATTTTTAACACAATAAATTTTAGCAAAAGTTAGGAGAATAGGTCAGAACAAAGAAAGGACAGGTTAAAGAATATTAAATAACTTAGACTTAGCCAAGATATCAGGATGTGATGAAATTAACTAAGCCAGAACTATCTTTGAACTATTCTTAATCACATTCAAGAATTCTAGGTCAGTCCTACAAGACTGAAGAAGGGCAAATACATTACTATTTTATCAAAAAATTGAGGGAAGGAAATTAGAAAGAAAGTAAAAATGTTGAGCTGTGGACAAGTCAGTCTAACTATGGCACCAACAGAGATATGATAGCATTTTTACGACACATTTTTAAACAATAATTTTAAGGAAGCCCAGAGAAGGGAGATCGGATTTTGCTAACAACAAATAGGCTCAAACCCCACCATATTAATTCCTAAAGAGGACAACTGTGAAACATATGATGGAGATATATGAATTACATTAGCAAAATCTTTCACACGGCCAAAATATTCTAATATTGGAAGAAAGAAAACGTAGTCCAGAGGAAATTAGTAAAATGATTTGTCACTGAAGTAGGACAGAATCTTCTTTGTAGGAAGCTGTTTCAATGTGATGCAGTCAAGTGCATTTGTTCACTGACTAGATCATCAAAGTAGGGAATATATCTCTTTGTGGATCACAAACAATTGCTCTTAGAGGAACATTGCATACAGTAGGGACTTTCAGGGATGGAAATTAAATTGGAGATGGTCCTAATGAAAAGAGAACCACCCAAAGTATATCAAAAGGAATTTATTGAAGACCAGTGTGAGGTAGTGCAGTTAAGAGACATGTTTCTATTGCAAAAATGCAAAATTACCCTGTAGAAATGTACAGTACAATGAAATACAGGCAGTTGATAGACCTTGTTGCAAAAATAAATAAGCTTCATGTAGGTATTTATTTACCAGAATGTAATGTATAACACATAGAAGGTAATTTTTGTATTTCCCTTAATACTTATTCAGTTGGTTCTATTTTCTGTTCTGCTTTGAACACTATATTTTAAGAGATAATAATGGCATTAACATAGGAGCTCTTAAAAAAGTCCCTCCAACACCCAAACAAAACCCAGCCATCAGAATGAGCAGAGACTTAGAATCTGTGGTCTTTGAGACATGGTCTCCTGCAGAGAGAAAGATGGGTTCAAATATATTGAAATTGATGAAAAAACAGGAGTGGCCTGTTGATGCATTTCAGTAATCTTCCATGCACTGGGTTCTATGTCAAAGGTAGGAAACCTTCTCCCAGCTTGCCCTTGAAAATAGGGTAAATCTGGTTTTGATCCTATTTCAGACTAAATTGATGACTGATGCCACTTCCTGAGTTTGTCAGTCCTGTTGTATTTTCTGTGACCGTGTACAGCTGTGTATACAGCTGCAAAATGATAGAAAATATTATTTAAATATGATGTTTTTAAATTGGAATATGCTATTTTGTCTTTCAATTCAGTTACTGTTACAATTTATGCATATTATATTACATAAATTTTGGACTTCTCATGAACATATTTCTAATTATCTCAAAATACCATGTATCAGCAATATTTTTTATGAGGTTTGTTGTCTGTGGCATAAGATCAATTTAACAAAAGAGTTTTTCATTTAAAAAAGACTACCTCACTGCCACTGGAATTGACTCTGTGACTGTGGTTTTGTTGGTTTTTAGTCAAGCAAGTTATAATTGCCAGAATTATTCAAATTGATAATTTCTCTCTGTATTTCCACTTCAACAATTCAATATTTTCTTAATTCTATCAACAAATGAAAATTAATACAAATTAAGAATTGGATATCTTTTTGTTACCCTTAAGAATATCTGCAGGAGAGAAGTTTATAAGTGGTTAACTGACATTAATTTTATAAACTTTTCATCAGTTATTTAAACTTTAGAAGGAGAACCAAAAAAAGTGGCACTGATTTGGAAAAGACAAATGCTGTTTACAGTAAGCCTTGTGGAACTGGAGTCTTCTGAAAATGATGCCAAAATACAGGAATGAGTGTCTAAATCCAATCAGTGTACTTTTAAGTAATTCTCATAACTGGTCATCAGAGACACTGAATTCATTAAAGCAAGTGCTTATAGGAGGAGGAAAAAAGGCGGCTGCTAATTCCACACATTTGCTGATCTCCGGGTGCTGCACAAAGTTGACACAGGTAGCTGACATTAAAAGTTTGGTTAGACTGTTGTGTTTGTACAGGCGGAAACTGCTGTGATAGAATAACCACTAATTTTTGTTATGGTTTTATCTAAGTTTTTCTTGCTCCTTTTGGTAAACAAGAAGCACAATTATGCCGAGGCACTCTCCTTGGGAGTCCTGGGGACAGGGACAGCTGAAAAACTACCTTGTATAGAACAATTCTGGAAATTTAGGCTAAGATTTTTATGCTGCATGTTAGCTTTCAAACTAACAAAGGGCTAAACATTTGCTTTAGCTTTTCATTAGCACTGACATAACCCCATTGTGAATGATGCAAATGTTACCAAATGCCACTGCATGAATGAATATGATCGAATAACACAGCAGTGCAAATTATACTCATTGTCAACTGAATTTTTTTCCCATTTAAACAAGGATAAAATGAACTTTTCATAGTTACAAATGTAATCAAACCTTGAATATTACAAATGTTGTCAGTGTAGAGTAAATGGAAGGAAACCTCAAATGGAAGTTGAATCATATAATTCCACTCTGAAAATTCAGTACCCCAAAATGTAGATTACTAGTTTAAACCTAATTCTAAATCCTGTAATAAATAATCCATACTTTAACCATAACAGAAATAATGTTTAGGAAAAAAATTCCCCCCCCCCCCAAAACCTTACAACTGTAACTTTCTTATGTAATTTACTTTTACAGCAACTTTGCAGAAGGAAAGATAGATAAATAAATAAAGCCACTAAAATATTTATACGAAATATATTGAAACTACAGGAACATATAATATTGACTTTCAAGAATTTTGAGTTAGTCTTTCATCTGTATCACTGTAAGTGGAACAAAAGGTTAATTTATGTTATTTATAGACACATTTACTCAGGTAAAAAATCTGTATTCAGAGAAAACACTGCAGGCTCTATTGTTGGCAAAATATTATTGGTGAGTATTTAGCCTATGCAGTAGATGCAATTTGGGTAGGGTAATACACCATATTTTATTGGCACAACAAGAAAAGTTTCTCATTCTCACGGAATAAACAGCTAGGCCATTCTTGATGGAAATGTAGTTCCTTATGGGTTATTTCACAAAAAGTGAGCAAAGTGTTAGCCAAAATACCTTCTGTGGTTTTGCATTTTTATGTTCTCTGATAGCAACATACTTTACAGACAATGCCTTTGCAGTATCCTTGACTTCTAAGTAACTATCAATCTCAGCCCCCTATATTGTACATGTAATTTTTGCAGTTACTTTACATCTTTAAAGGTTAAGGAGTATAAGAAATTTTCAGGAAGACTTTGGGCTTTGGAAATGCCTTTTGTAGCCTGTATCATTTCAAGAAAAATTATCAATAACTCTTATTCTTATATCTGCAAAAATTAATCCCCTTACAAATACAAATTCTCTGTAGTCTCCATTTCCATTTCTTTTTTAGGTTTCACCCAGAAAATTCCTCCACAGAAGGCAACTCAAGGTCACAATTCTCCAAGGATATTTTTATCAAATCAATCGTTCATAAAGCCTGAAATGTATAAAAGCATTATTGAGCAAATAAGAGGCAGCATCTCTTTTAACAATTACTTGGCTTCATAATGAAATTGTGCAAACTTGTCTCCTTTAACTCACTCTAACTAATTCATGCCTGCCAGAGTGGAATTTTTCTTTATTTAATTTTGCTAATTTCGCTTGAACAAACAGGGAAAGCAGACATGGTGGGAGGCGAAAGGTCATACAATGCAATAGACAAACCCCAAAAGGCTGAGGGTAAAAAACAAACAAAATGAAATCACCAAGTAAGCGCCTATGAGTTTTTCATTAGAAGATTAAAAGGAAAAGAAAAAAACTAGTATCCTAGCTCTCCAAGCCCAAAGTAAGCAGCTCATAAAAGCATTAGCATAGAGGCATATGTGATACACAAAAAGTACAGTATTCCAGAGACATCAACACCAGATGTGTTTGTTTAATAGCTCAAGCAATTAAGATGTGAAGCAGACAGTCTTTTAGCCTCCTTAGTGTTGCTTCCATCTTCATGTTGCTTTGCCTTAAGTTGGTTCCCTGGTGTCAATGCCTCCAGCAAAGCTGACAGCTGGACATTTCTGGGTATATTCTTTATCCTCATGGCCCAAGCAGCTTATCAGAGCAGTTTCCTGATTCTCAATCTGTCCATAATTAATCATAAAAGGATGAAGTGCACATTCATCTTGAGTTATCAATATATCTGGAGTTAACATTTTATGGGTCCTTATTCTGAGTCAGGGAACAAAAGTTTAAGATGGAATTGTGAATAAGTAGGTCTCTTATTTGACTCTGGCCTCCTGTCTGCCTATTGTCATTGTTATTTAACTTGTAATACACAATTTTCCTGCTTAGTGACATGCTTTCCTGGCACTGCTGCTCGTGTACTTTAATTTATACAATGCCACTTCCAATGCTTTCCCTTTTGGTCTGATTTTGAGATCTCGATTTCCCCTTTCCTGCTTCCTGGATCATGAAAATCAATGTTTCATAACCTAAGCAAATGCTCAGACTAAGTCTGGGTAGTAAATGGACATATGTAATACAGCACTGGTGTGCTTAGGAGGAGGTGACTGCACAGCCCTTACATATGTGCTCTTAGCACCAGAGTGTGTCGGCTGTGCTACTCAGGCACAATGGAGGTATGAGAGAACAATTATGACTGCAGAGGCTCCTGAGAGGGGGATGAGACCAGCTGTGTACTAGGGGTTCTATTTCCGCTATTCTAATTAATTTACATCTGAGAGAAAGTTACCATGGGTGACGTAAGCTATTCCTTTCTCCAGTCAAGTCCAGAAGCACTGAAAATCCCATTACTCTGTGAATGTGAACCTTTTGCTGGTGTGTCAGCGGGATTTCTCTGAGAACCTGATAATCCCCCAGTCCTCATCTTTGTCTAAACAGAGCCAGAATTTAGCACTTAGCAAGATTACATTGGCTGATGCTAAAAACGCCGACGTTCTTCATTCAGAAAGATGTCTTAGCCCTCTGGAAACATAATGCAATTTTATTCGAACAAAGCTAAAAACCTCACAATATCTCACTTTGTCTACACTCTTATTTAGAAGTTTATTTTCATGCTTCTTTATTCCTGATGAGTTTTGGGTTTTTCCCTAGAATCATGTTTCTAAGCCCATCTTGCCCTGCGATGTGTTTCTTTGGCCTCTGATACCTTATTTTCATGGATCATGTATGCATTTGGAAGTCCTGTCCTAAAAATTGCCCGCATGTTGTAGTGGAAATGTCTACTTTTTGTAAATTAATATATTTTTGACATCTGACAAACAGATTGCAAGGTTTTATTACCTATCTCACCATAATTCCTCTGCATATTTGAGAAATTTAATGAATTCAGTTGAAGCCGACTCCCTTGAGTGTTTCCCTTTATTTTGTAAGACTATGGTAAAGACCAGCCTTGACATCTTGTTAATCTACAAACCCCCCAGACACTTAACAGTTGCAAGAGCTGCTGATGGAGAAGTTATCTAATGTGAATATCAAGAGAGTAATATTTATTATCTTGGAAATCTATGACAACAACATAGATGATGTCCCCATCTGCCAACTGAAACTTTTCTGAAGGTTTCCTTCAGTCTCACTCACACATTCCTGTATAGCTTTATTTATCTGAGTGCCTGAACAGCATGTGCCTTGGCAGTTTTCTCTCACAGTAACAATGAATTTGTTAATCAGCAGAGAAAACGGAGAAACGAAGAAAAAACTCCCATATGGATACAGAGAGATACCATGGACCTTAATGTCATGAAAAATATGAAAGAACATCAAATTGATTGAAACATTTAGACTGAAAACATACTTTGTTTATTTTTCATGTAGACATTCCTCACAAGAGCTAATTTTAAAGGATTTTTAGGCAGCAGAGATTTCATATAGCTCAGCAACTGGTGACCTTTCTTCATTGGAAGTGAAGATTCTATGTCCATTCACTGCTTGTGATGCCGGATGGAGCCACCTGGATGATCTGAATATCTCAGTTGGCCTAATTAATCATGACTTCAGGCATTTGTCTTGAGTATTTTGGACCAATATCTCAGCAATAAAAAGCAGGAAAATAATGAACATGAGATGGCATTAAATTCCAGATATTTTAAATCTTATGAACATTTTAAAATTTAGACAAATGCCCTAACACTTAATCAAAATGTTATTGATTTCTTATTTTTTTATGCTAACTAGAAATATATCCCAATTTTTTTCCCATTGTAGAGAACAGCATTATTTAAATCTAGCTCCAGAAAAAAGAAAGAGAAATAGCTCTCAGGTTTTTTGCTTTTAACTCCTATATTAAAAGACTATGAATAAAGAGACCCAGAAAGGGGGTGGGGGGGCGCAAATGGAAACACTGATGTGAAACTGTGTATCTACATTTCATTCAAAGGAGGTATTCCTGATTACATCACTTTGACATGTGGACAGCTATCTAGAAAATGCTCAAAGTGCAGTGCACATTTCCTTATACCCAGGAAATCCTTACCAGTTTGGCAATAATGCAATATTAATATGAAATGATGCCAGTTGCACTTTGCACTGTGCAGTGCTATTATGACTTCACAATAATATTTGCACAAAAATTAAACTTGATTTCATTTTACAGGAAGGAATATTTAATGGATGTGTGTGTGTATGCATGTCTAGGCAAGGAACAATATGGGACTTTGTTTTGCATAAATTAAAACCAAAGCAAACAGACTTGTGTTACTGGAAAAGGTTTAGATTGTAGTCTGATCAGGCTACAGAAAATTTCAGCTGAGAATATTGCACCTGTCAACTGCTTTTCATATCAGGGAATTAATCAAGCTGACTGTTCAGAGAGATTTTGAGGATGTTCATTATTTCAGCTATTAATTTTTAAAAGCAGCAAATGTTGCAAGTCAACAGCATCCATAAAAATTGATTTATTGTGCAATTTACCTCATGCTACTGGAAGGAAAGAGAAGGGTTTGCCTATCTACTACACCCCCTCTCAATTTTGTTAGGTATATCATGAATATCAGTATAGAACTTTTAAAGGAAAATTATGTAGCTAAAAATAATAGAACCTCTTTTGCATTGGTTTTATACCAGTGTGGATGGGTAATATTTGACTGCTTGAAAGAACTGCAGAATTTAATGTTAAAGAGAATGAGAAATAAAGGAAATTGCTTAGAGAAACAGTCAGAGCAGGGTAATCTAAAACCAGTGAGGTCTCACTGTAAGACTGGGTCATCAATATAGTTGTCTATGCTTCAGACTCAGCGAAATCTACTAAGTGCCATTCTTTTATAATGTGTGTTTGGTGTATTTGCCTGTGTGTCCCATAAAAAGAAGTTTTACCTCATTTAGGCAAACTGAGCAGGAGAGAAGGTTCTGTTAAACTTATGCATGAGTTAATGAACCTTCTTGCTGCAGACTCTAAGGTTTGTTTGTGTTGGAGGGGAAAGATATCTCAAACATAGAAATTTGGGCTTATCAGACACACTAATTCACGGCATCTGAAGTACCTGAAACAAGGCCTTTATGATGCTAAACATGGTTTAGAGTTAGCGCAATGCAGTTACCTGGTACTAAAGTACATCTTCTGAGAAATTTCAGTCTCTGGTATGTAATACCTTCTATAGAGTAGTGGCTTAGTTCCTGGTCCTGCTGTGACTTGTGGGAATTCAATTAGGTCTAGGATTCAACCTCTGCTTCTTTAGGTCATGTAGCAGAGCCTTGGCTTGAGGGCTTTGTCATTTGCATGTTGATGGTAAGAGTGACAGACAGTGAAGACCTCTGTTATTTTATGCAAATGAGATTCACTATGGGGGCCTCTCTTTTCCCTGAACAGCAGATATAACAGCTAAATCCATGCTTCTGTAACACTAGTTTCATTGAAGAGTGCTGGACTTGACCTGCTTATGCTAGAGTCAAAATGGGCAGGGAAAAAAGAAAAACTACAAAATCATCTCAAACTATTCCAACAGATAAATCCTAAGAGCCTTAGAGGGAAATGCGGACTTGTAGTAGAACACAGACCTTCAAAACATTAATTCAAAATGGAGGCGTAATCTTCCTGAAAATCTTGACCATCTGGGTAGAGGACATTACACAGTTCATGAAAATGCCCATACTATTAAAAAAAAATTGTAGATCTTCTCCGTCCTTTAACACCCTAAAACTGGATCTGAGGATCAAAGATCTACACTGTCATGAGGGGAAGGAAAGACCATATAACATTTTTATAGTGTTTGTCTGCTTGATAGCTTTTCTCAGGAAAATATTAACTTACTTTAGTCTTTCATGTCTGAAATATAGTTCAGATTATGAAATGAATAACACTGTATTTGCTATGACTGAAAAAATCTAGAGTGTGGGGACCACTATTTGTTTTACAAATCCTTTTTATATTACATATCTAAATATTCCACAGATAAAGAAGAGATAAGAGACCACTCGCATATACTATTTAAAAAGAAAAGGCAGTGTGGGATGTTATTTCCTGGGCAGTTTTACAGGAGAGAGTCATAAAGAAAGTAAGGCTTTTATGCACACATTTCCCACGCAATATTTTTACTTCCCATTAACTTTTTATTAATAACATAAAGTTCCCAAAAAACCCAGAGAGCTTAGGCTGTGTTACAAGACCTTTACAGAGCCATTGATGTGTCTTAGCTTCTTCAGGCTTTCATACAGCCCTTGGGTGGGCATTCAATGACACCAGAATACACCTACGGGGGGCTTGTGGTTTAAGTAATAAGTGGTAAGTCCCCTGTTGGGACATTGCTCTTATCATTATTATCTTGATCCTCAAAAATATTCAAGCTGGTAATGATTTTATGCTACCTACTGTGTAAGATTTCGGCTTCAGTGTAACATTTAATAAAGCATTATCTGTGAGGTTCAGTGGTGCTGTATTGATAAGAGTTGCCTTTAGAAGACTTTGTGAGGCTGAGCAGTGGTGGTTGTGTAACACAAACACAGGAAATAATGAAATAAAAACAAACTACATGATATGCAGAGATAAATGTTCACTCCAACTAATGAAGAAAAATAATAGCAAAAGGAAAAATATTGCAGAAACAGAATGCAAACAAATAAAGCAATAGCAAAGAAGAAAGACAAATAACAAGAGCAAACTAAGAAATGAATAACAAATAATAAAACAATAATAAGTAATGAAAAATAACAAACTAGACTTCAGAAGTAATCAAAGTGAGAAGGAAAGGAAGAGAGTATATTACACAAGAAGCAGATTAGTGCTACATGCTCTTGGGATCAAAAACTCAAATTCCTTGCATAGGCAAACATGGGTTAGGGAATACTTTTGTCAAAGCATTGCACATCACAATACTCTAATTGTTCATCAAGACAGACCTCAGAATGGCTAACTTGTGGATTAGCATGCAGATTCATGGAAGGAGTGTGCTATTGGGAAGCACATAAGCTGCTTGTGCTTGTCTCAACATTTGCTCAAAAATTAAAGGTACAGAAAGAGTTCAAGGAAATCTCTATTAAAACCAATGGCCTTTGGATTAGGAAAAGATAAAATATACACATGAATAAACAAATGGAAATCATGTATTTATTTTGTGCATGTTGGATTCTTTACCTTTTGCTGTGAAAGTGATGTCTGTTTAACAGTGGTCAGGGAAAAAATGAAATAAATTTCCATGTGTAAATACCATTTCACTGAAACTGGAATGGTTTGTAGGGGTATTCACATCCAGCTAGTATTTTATTTTGTCAAAAACTAAACCTGCTTTTTGACATTCTTAGAACAAAATGGCTTAATTTCTCCTTTGAAATGACTAAACTTCTATTTGATTATTACATGTATCCACTGTATTTCGAGATAATTCAAAATCATATTGCAAGAATAATAAAAATTAAATATTTTGATTGATCAAAATCAATTTCCAGTTATTCACTTAACAATTTTCTTTCTCAGAGCAATATCGCTGTCCCAAGTTGAAATAAAGAAAGATTTGAAAACTCAGTATGCTGCATTAAATACTCATCATCTGCATGTAACTACTCCTACTATTGTGCAGCCTTTAACAATGGCATCTTCAGAGAATAAGCTGTTTAGGAAAAACACCTGGAAAAATATTTTGTTTCTTCCGCACTTTTGACCTTGAGGATACGACAAGAGCACACAGAGAAAGGGCAATCTCAGAGGGAGACAGGCAGGAGAGAAAGCAGCTCATGAGCAAGATAATGTAGCTTTCCAACTGCAAAGAAGCTGTGCATTCTGCTACTGAAGAAGCACAGGGGAGAGAAATATCAGCATTAGACCAATCTACCACAAACCCAGTGGCCAGGGCACTCTTGGCAACTGTCTCAGTTATCATGCCACCCAGAGAGCCCAAAACATCTCTCATCTGCAAGGGGAGGCATCATGCATATACCCCTGGAACAGGCACTGCATATGTGTGTCACTGCTGGTGGTCTCAAGGGGGTTCGTGACCACCCTTGTGCTCCAGCAATTTAAACAGACCTTTACTTTCACTAGCCACACTGAAATATTCCTTCCGTTCTCTCCCAGCTTCCACACCCAGAGGTCCAAACTATCTCACATATGATAGCAACGTGCCCACTTCATGCCCCATATTCGTCTCCTTCAGTCATTGCTGAATAAAAGGAAAGGTTATTTCAGAGAGAAAAAACCTCCAACTGAGATTTTATTACACTGTTTTGTTTTCTGTGTTTGAAATGGTGTCTTGGCTCCACAAAACTTACTCTTTTAAGACATTGGATTTTAATGACATGAAAAAACACTGAGCCAGCTGTCACCATATTACAAATGTGACTTTGAGAGCAAAACCAATGAGAGTTTGAATCCACCAGGACTAGAGTTATTGCAGAAAAGGTCTAAGGTCTTCTTTCTACACTGCTGACTGTGGAGACATTATCAGGTTGTAGATCAACATTTTTAAAGCAGGGAGGAAGGCTATAATATTGAAATTATCAAGTAAATTATGTTTAGATGACCCCAACCAGCACCAAAGAGAGCCCCCTTACTCTCCACCCTTACAGACACTGGCAGCTTTCTTTTCTGCCTTAAAATGTGGCAAGCTGTTTACAGCCCTGAATAAGACAAACCACCCAGGTAGCCTAAGGGCATACTGACACTGGAGCACTGTATTCACCTGTGTTGGCTGCAGAATAAAGACCACCCCACAAATGGCTCTCTTGGTTTCTGCCTGACCTGAACAACACCAGATTCCTGGGGGAAGCCTGATGCTCCCCAGCATTATCCCAGTATTGCTACCTGAGGTCAAAAACTCCTTTTTGCCAAAGTTTGCACTGTTTAGATGGATTTGTGAATGAGAGTATTACTGGCTCATGTGTCTTTGATCTATTCTCGAAAGCTCAAATGGCCAGGACATCAAAGGACAAAGATTTTCTTTGTATTTGCAGCAGAACATATAACTTCTCATTTAGAAAAACACAAAAATATTTGAGTATCTTTATTAAACTAATACTATCTTCCACTTTCTTTTGCTTTGCAGAATTGGATGAGAATATGTTGAGGTCAAATGCTGGTTATGTTAACATATTTTGTGCTGAACCAGGATCCTAAAAATCCAGGACACGCATAGGTCTAACTCTTTCAATTTCATCACTTTAATTCAAAGCTGAATTCAGCAGGGAACTCATTTTATGATAACTAGTGTCATTATAACATAAACTGAAGTTGAAATAAATGTTGGTATGCAGTATTAAAAAGTAACAGTTCATGCTGTCTTGGGATTTAAGAGTTCAGCTTGGGAACAGATATATTTTGTGAATTTTGTGAATGATTAAAACATCAGAATCTTTTATCTGTCTCTTTTCACTATTTGGCTTTATAATCTGTTTTACTGTAGCTTAGATTTTACACTGATACAACAGTATCATTGATGAACACAGGTACTATGAATTTCTCTAAATTGCATCTCTGTCTATCATATTTCTGTATAATCTGATCCATAACTGTTAAATTAGCCCTAGAGAAGCCTATGTTGTTGGCAGGGGTATCATATAATCATCCCAAAACCAATGAGGAAAAGATTACTGAAATACATGTAAGAGCTAGATCAGTAAATCAGGTCCAGTCTGGTTTAAGTCCTGTATATTTCAGAGCATTTCCAGTGGAGAGAAGACACTGAGATTAACCCAGGATGTAACTCTCCAACAACTGTACTGAGTTTAGTGGACTTGGGTTCACAGCTACAGAACTGAGAGACAATTTGATTCTCATGGTGTTTCTAACTTCAGGAGCAGGGCATGGAACGTTAAAACAGCCTGGGTCTCTTTTATCTTTGGAGGAAATTTGCGCAATCCTGGGTAGAACTGAGAGCATGCACTCCAATTTACCCTCTCCACAGGGTCTGGAAGGTTACCCTTAACCCGCTTGCACGGCCACTCTTTGATGGGTGAATCTTCATGCTCTGTTTAAAGTTCACGTAGGATTTGAGTCAATAGGAGAGGAATATGAGTTCACTTTGGGTCTGAGTCAATATGAGAAGAATCTGTTAGAGGGCTGGAATGAAAAGATATGTTCAATCATAGTCTAAATTCATGTGGAATTTAGGTGTAGTTTTGGACTCCAAATTCTGCCCAAAACTCAGCTTGTGTTAAACATATTTAAATTATATTTTGATTGTCATCTGCTTGATATTTTGAAAATATTTAACCTTTGTTTTCTCGTAAATTGAATCAGAGCCAAATTACACGGGGGATTTGAGAAACATTAAAATGGGTGAAAGTCAAATCTGAAATTAATCTACTGCTTTACGTTATTTTCCTCTCTTTTTTTGTCGCTCTTCCTGCATTAGAACGAATTCTGTGCCTTATTCAATAAATGTCCTCATGACAGCACTCAGAAGTGAAAAGAGTTAAAAACTCACAGGGGAGCTCTAATGGTAATGTGTCCTGAGAGATATTCATTTGGCCCCAGCTGTCCATTTTATTCTAAGTGCTAAATGCTTTAATATACATAGACTATCATTTACATAGCAAGTAGCTATGCGAGATGAATTATTTATTTTGTGACAAATACCTAATACCCAATGTACTGCCAAATACAAAGAAGTTCCTTATTTGACCCCCGTGTGTAAATTTGCATTATAGAATTCATTATCTTTGCACATAAGTCACATTGAAGTTATGTGCAGATATCTGTCAGAGGAGCTGCAGATTATTGCAGCTTTGATTTAACTGCACTGTTTGCTGTTATGCCATGCTTGTACCGCAAGAAACCTGGTTTTTAAGCTTTGTGCCAGAGAAGCTGCTCACATATGTGACAGCTGTAGTTCTAATGTTAAAAAAAAGGTAGGTGCAGTAGAAAATCAAACTTAAATTATGATGAAAATATTATGAAAATCAGTAATTTGTACGTGAGGGAAATTGCCCCAGGATTTCTTATGCCTGAATGACGACAGATCAGGATTTAAATCTTCCAAAATCGAGGCAATAAAATTCGGTCTGCTCTCCCCAGGCAATAGGTGACCTGATGTTATGCAGCCAGCTTCATGTTTGCATTACAAAAATGTTAGAGAAGTCAGCCTGAATAAGAAATTGTATCATATGTGGTTTGTTATACTGCATACCACTCTGTTAATTCTCACATTAATCTTTGATTCTCTCTCATTGGAATCCAAATCTCTTAGTCACTATTTATTCTAACCACTTAGATACCCATATTGCTCTAATGATCATAGAATGTCACAGAGCAGTTAGACCTATCTCAAGGCAAATATTGTACTGCTCACCTTAGTAACTCTCTGCCAAATTTGATGCTTGTGTTCTTGTCCATATGGCAGTTATCAGGATAGTCCTCAGAAAAGTGTTTGGTGTAGCTGAGATAAAAGAAAATATGAGTTCAGAAACATCTCTCTGAAATTGTATGGGTGTACTTCAAAAAGTTCTGAGGTATGATTTAATCTGTGTGCAGATCCCACAATATTGAGATGTTTGTTTACATAATTTGTAACCATAAAACAAGGTTAGAGAATTCACAGAAACAGTCCATCTTACACTCTTTTGTATGCTTAGCCTTTTTTTTGACATTTGACATAACTTGTGGAGAGAAAACATAAATAAAATATTTCTAAAACTTGAAAGAGATTTTGCCTGGGATGAAGTCAGAAGATGAAGGTCAGGTCAATTTTTATTGAATCCATCCAGTTTCCCATCTTTTACTGACATACAATTTCTGAAGCTGGTGCCTTCAAGGCTAGCTCATTTTAGCAGTACTGCAGAGACGGTGTTGAGAGTACCCAAGAATTTTCGTTCTGTAGGTTAGAAAGTTAGTACAGTCACAGAATGAACTCAGCCAGAAGGAGTTTATGCCTGCTAAGTGAACTGAAAATTAATGTTGACCCTAAAAAAGCTCTTCTATAGTTAGAGAATTTGTTTATCTGCACTTTGGCACTCCTTGGATCATGAAAGCCTTTGAAACACTATAGGCCAATTACAGACCTGGTGTGAATGGGCATAATGCCACTGAAACCAGCAGACTTGCGCCCACTCACACCAGTTTTGAATTTGGCACATTGCCTTTGTCAATGGCAGAACAATGTTTTCAACAAATTTCCTGGCAGAAGCTATGCTGCATGGAAATTGGATTCATTTAATATGTTTATTTGCATAACAGATCTGAGCTTCGGCTGAGCTTATTATTCATTACGAAAACTCATTCCCTTCCCACCCAGCAATGAGTCGCACATCAGAAAGGGTAGCCAGAGATTTTCAGGAATCAAGAGACCTTCTTCTGTTTGGTTTTCTCTTTTTTTTTTTTTTTAATATTAATCATCACCCTACTTCTTTCCCCACAATGGAAAGACTTGAATGTTGGGACAAAACCTTCAAAAATAAAAGTTCAGGAGCAGAAAAATATGAAGTCCTATTCAGACACCTGCCTGGCTTTCCGTACTGAAATATGCTCTCTGGCTCTCCAGGTGATGCCATCTCTGATTCTGAAGCACTTTGAAAGAAATTAATGGGAGCTCAACTTTTAATAAAGTAGAGATCTAAATGTGGGTTTATGTGGTTAACTTTAGGCTTTTAGTTTCAAAACTCTTGCAGTAGATTATCAGAAAGACTCATCATTCAACTGAAATCTTCCAGAAGAAGGCTTCCATCTGCTGTAGGAGATGGAAGATACTGTATTTCGGTTGTGAGGAAGTTTAATATCCTTTATTACCCTATATAAAATTCTGGGTATTTGGTACCACAGTGTTGAATGGTGAAGCTTGAACTGTCAGATAATATATATGGGCAGATTTCTGAAAGCCCATAAAGATTAGGGCTATAGCCTTTGCTTCAGGTATGATACAGGGAAATTGAATGACTCAAATGTGTAAAGAGAGTTCCATAGTGTTGTGCATCTGTTTTCTCTTTATTTTCATGAATAATTAAAGTTACAATGCAATTAAATTTTCAATTATTATTTTGTCCACTCTTGGGTGTAAAGAAAGCTTAGGTCCCTTAACTTATGGGATTTAAGAGAAAAGAAGGTGTTTTTGAAAGCTAGATATTGACTGCTTAAGGTAGGCATTATAACACACTGCTGTCTTGCCCTCAGGGGCAGAAGGTCCCTAGAAAGGTCCTTGTCTAGTGCATCCCTTTCCTATTCCAACTAAGTTTTTTGGAACTGCTTATGTGAAGAAGCTTTTGTAAAAGTAGCATGTGAGCAGGGTGGTGCAAATAGGAGTTTTCAGGGAGGTTTGAGAAATGTAGGTTAACTGGAGTTAACAGGCAGGTAAGCACGATAGTACATGAATTATAAACAGAAAGTCAGACTCCTGATCTTTTACCTGCAGTTGCAAGGGTAATGAGAATGCCTCCAAACATGTCTTTCATTGAGAAGCTGTGTGAACTATGCTGTTAAGAGTCAAAGGGGCATTGCTCTAAGTGTACTGGAAGTTTTCATCTAAGAAAATATCTAAGATTTGTGCAGGGGAAAGTAGTTAAGCTTGGAAACATCCATGGCTTCAAAGATATAGGGGGTATCATGTTTGCAGAGTCCTCCAATGACACAGAAACTCATTAGATTAACAGAATTTTGTTTGCCAATCCCAAGGGAAGAAAATGCCTTTTGCTGAAAGGCATTTCAGTGAGTTTCAGCCCTGAACAGCACCTGCTGAGATCAAGAACAAAATCACTCTTCCAGCAATGACTGAGGATCTAAATTCAAATAGCCTGATCTGTCTCTCTTGCTTGTTGTTCAGAGGAAGGCCTGTTAGTGGCAAATATATACATGCATATACATACACACGATATGTGTTCACTTGCTGGCCTTATAGACACAGGTCTGTCCAGCGGCTGGCCTCGTATCCCTGCTCTCTCATCCAAGATGTTGGTGTGCAGGTACACTTCAGCTGTTACACACTGATCACAGACACAAGCACTGTGGATCCTCCCAGCAGCTAGCCTCACGCTCCAAATTTAACCAGTAGCTGTAAACTGGACCCCTTGGTATCCCAGCTGCTTCATGAACAGTCTCACAACCACTAAAGGGCTTTCTGGCTGATCCTGACCTATGACCTTACATCCTCCACAGATGCTGAGTTAGACCTCCTGGTCCCTTCAGTAGCAAGTGCTCAGACTCTTCAGTCTCTCCAATACCTCACCCAGACTTACAGCTGCTCTAATATCTGGCTACCAAGCTTCTCACCAGCTAATTCATCTTTATCCTTGCTCACAACGACACACCAACACAGGACTCAGTCAAGGCGCACACACTGTGGTGTCTCCAGTTTCTGACATTGTGAGCACGTGGTGCTCCTGACCTGGTCACTGGTTCCTGGCTCTTAGACATCCACACACATGGTCACAGAATAGAGAGGATGCTCATTCAAGAAAATTGTTAGAAACACAGTTTAATGAGAAGACAGGGCAGACTGCAGAACAGATGCAGGGCATAGCCAGACCTGAGTACTAACCAGCAGTCTGTTTATGCACTTGTTTCTCATCTATTAGATCTATCAACACTTACATATAAACACATTTAAGTACAGGTTATCTGTAGTTACATAGACAGTTTTCTTGTAAGATCTTTTTTGTTGGAAGGTCCTGAGTGTCTTGTGGTAGTTTGTGAGGTGGACAAATAGCTGTCAGTGACTGCTTTGTCTGAAACATGCCTTGAAAGCAAGGATATATCGAAGTGGCTCAGGGAGAATCTGGCTCTCTTTGTGGTCCAGACAGCATTCTTCTACCGCTTTGCAATAACGGCAGAAGTGGGAGAATAGCACGGTCATGAGAGAAAGCAGAGGGGAAGGCTGTGGAGAGAAACTGAATCAAATTTTGTATCTAATAGTTAGAAAAAGCAGCACAGACCTGGGAACTTGGGAACAGAGTACCAGACAGCATTACCTGCTTGTTTGCTTGTGCTTCTTTTAACATACACTGCAGTTTGAAAAATGCTGCATGATATATTACAGAGCAAGGTTCAAAGACCAAGTGATCTGGAGAGGATGGATGAGGCAGAAGAGTTACAAAGGAAGACAATAAGCTGGCAAGTCTGTCAGGATATCTGAAGGTGATCTTCATTTAATGTTTCTTTCCATCAAAGACCTGTAGGAGAAACATTTGCTGTCCTAGTGACCGTGCAGTGTGCAGTGAGCTTCATGTCCTCCAAAATATATGTTAACACTTAAAATTTAATCAAAAATACACATTGTTTATAGTTCAATGTGAATAAATGCAGGAACAAACATTCCTCTTTATGATTTTAGGAGATGGCTTGTTTTGTAGCGAAAAATATTTTTCTAAGCCCTGTCTCAGGGCAGTTATTGAGACCATGAATTTTATTTCACAGAGCTCCATATGTAGATTGTTAAACTCATGTTCTTTTATACCCATCATATTCACCAGTTACCCAGGACTGCAAATGTAAACTTCAAGTAATACTTTATCTGATTTTACAGGTGACCACTTTGGCACACATTGACAAATAACTCTCATCACGGAACTCAGGGTTAAAAAATAAAAGTGTCTGTGTGCAATCAAATTGTATGAATAAATGAAATCCATTCCTAAATTAAGGCCTTATTTCTAGACCTAAAAATTAGGACTCGGTTTTCCTTTGCCTTGGAGGACTTTTGGTGTTGGGCTTGGAATAGTCTATCTTGTTTAATGTAGAGCTGATAGGACTTTTTTTTCAAAGTATAAACAAGAGAAGGATAATTTCTGAAAACTGAGTAATGTTAATCACAGTTGGTGTGAGTTGTTACATATGGACTCTAAATTAATTCAAGAATGCACAAATTCCTTTTCTGGTAAGCATGGGATAATAAAAATAACAAGTTGCTTGTTAGGCAGTATATTTTATCTATGAATTTACCATTTAATTAAATATTTTCTTCTGTCTTTAGTGTATCATTGCAGATTATGTTTCCCCAGTTATAATCTTGATGGATCTACTAAGATGTGATAGAGCAGATAATAAATAGAGTATGTAATCGTTTCATCCCAGTTGTTCTAAGTCTAGAACTAACTCAGAGATAGGTTTACTGATGTGATAGGATGTTGAGAATAGGCAACAGTGACAGATGTGGATTTGGAATCACTCCTGTATTGTGGTTTCATCCTTCCTAATTCAATTCCTGTGACACTGGACTTCATTCAGAGGTATTGATCCTTGTCATGTCCAGTTTTACTGTAATTTCCCTCTAGATTTTCACTTTACTGCTCATAACTTGTCTGAAATGAGGAACCGCATCGAATGTACATTATCCATTTCTATTGCACTAGAGTATTCTCTCAGGTTTTTCCATGAATTTATGTTCCATTGAGCCACTTCCTTGCAAATACCAAAATTCTCCTCTCCCTATATTCTTTATATTGAATCTTATAGATCAGCAACATATATGTTAGCAGCACATTTTCTTTTCCTAATGTGAAATTTTTTAATGACTGCTCTAGCATCAAACTATCTGCTCAGGTCTTTGAGAAAAGTGATTTCATGGGCTAATGATGTGTTGAAGATCACATGCTATTGCTCTGCTATGTTAGTAGTCTTTGTTGCAGCAGGGTCGTGATGCTCAGCCCAGGGTGAGGGTGGAAGTGCAATGTTTACATGGATTTTTTACTGACTATGAAAAAGGATCAATTTAAAGTTCCTTTCATGGGGAAACATTCCTTCTCTCCTCTGGTCTCCAGTCATTCACTGTGGAGCTTACTGCAAGGCTTGTCTCTTGGGAGCTGGAGTGTTATTTAGGAGAAAATACAGTGTGGAGTAGAATTATAATCCATGTTGAGTCTGCCAGCTCCTGATTTGAAGGAGAGGTGATCACAGTTGTAGAAAGGGTACCGCTGCTATTTGAATTGATTAGATAACCCTGCTTTGTTGTGCTTTAAAGCTTATGTCAATGCTATGCAAAAATGTAGACAGATACTCTTTTAGGTGGTGTTTAAATCAAAAACGAAAATGAAGAAATAATTAAGCTGTCTGGGTAATTTTTTATGTCCCAATCATGAACTGAAAATTAAATTTTCTCTGCCTTTCTGTAAAGAGTAATGTTTGATATGGTCCAAAATATTTTATAATAAAGAAATAAAGGTTATAAAAAAGAAAATTTTTTAAATTTCTTTACTAATTTTCACATTTCAAGATTCCCATACCTATCAGAGTGAACTGCAGACTAGAGAATAGATTTTTAGAAAAATGTGAGCTAGTGTTCATAAATTCATGTTCTTTCCATATTAAGTACATAAATTAAAAAATTGGGAATATACCTAATTGAAAATTGTTCTTGTAAAAAACACTTAGATGTAAATATAATGGCATTCATACCGCCTTTTATACCGGTGAAGTTATCTCACCTGTAATCCAATATACTGAAATCGGCATTAAAACTTTGAGGAAATAAATGTTGTGCAATGCAGGAAGAGAAGGGTTTGGAGAGATATGGAGAGAAAGAAGGAGATATGGACTTCAGAACTTACAGCATGCATGAGTTTTGTAGTTTATAGCATGATTGAAATCCTTTTCTTTCTCTCTTCTTTGAAATGTGATTTGTTAAATGTCTGTTGTCAGCTTGTAGTTGTTCCTACAATGTATTGTATCACTGTCCTTTTGGGATGAATGCTGGATGCTGCAAAATAGTATTCATTTGGCTGCTTAGTTTTCAATTAAATGGTGCAATATGAACTGTGGTAACACAGGCAGGGGGATGGTCTGGATGAACCGATGCTGTTTCAAACAAAAACGTTTGCCATTCTGAACACAGCATATAAGCCAGATGCTGTGAATAAATGTTCTCTTTTTATGGCCAGTTAAATCAGCACTTGTACTTCTGTGAAAAATTACTGTAAAGGAAATTGTATATATGGGAGACTTACTCTAAACAATATTTTGAGAAAATGTAGCACAGATATATAAAGGCATGTTTAGTTTAACTTCTTTACAAAGATTAAAACAAGATAATGTATTTTATAAACAACTGAGTAGGAAGAGTACAAGGAATTTTTTAAAAAATGCATGGGAAACAAAGAATTATCCACTGCAATCAATCTATCAGGCTTAAATTATAACTCTCAAAGGGCTTATTAGTCAGAGCAAGACCTCCTTAAAAACCTCAAATAAATGTGTCAGTCATAAATTCCCAGAAATGTTGACCGTACACAAAATATTCCCCTTGCATGAAATGACTCCTTTTTTTTTTCTTCTAGATAATTCAATGAGTATATTGCCCTGGGTAAATGTGTCTGTCTATCTATAATTCTGAAAAAAGAAAAAAATCAAATACATAAGTGATTATAATGGTGCCAAAACTTAACATGTTTACAAACTTTCTTCTTACTTGTCCTTAAAATCCACCAGAGTGCAACGATGAATGACAATGGAATAAACTTGGAAAAATATTCACAATGCAATCCAATTTTGAGTGCAGAAATGGAGCCTGACTACACTGTATATACCAAATTTTAATTTTAGAGGTTGTGTTTTCTGTAGTGTATCTACAACACATAAGCATTATGGAGCTAGACCAAGATATGACTGACCCCAACAGCAAAGGTCTGTATTAGGCGTGTGCCTAAGGGCTTTCTAAAAACAGCTCTGATTTTTCTGTCTCCCTCTCTCTGCCATACATCACACATACGTAGAATCTTTCACGTCAGTTAGAAGGCAGAGAATGTTACCGGGAGTTTCTACATCTCATCTCAGCAGCTAGTGACCATGCAGTTTGAAGTGAAAGAATTTCATGTGAACTGAAAAGGGATGTCTGCCTTGAATGTCACCATTCCTATGTAGGGCCATGTTAACCCTTTCTATTCAAGTAAGTTTGCTGAAAGTCTCTCTGGACCAAAATTAGTTATCTTTGCACAGTCCTGCATTCCTCTGTGCTAATTCACTGTTATATTCACTATCTTTAGCTTTATGCAGTGGAGGCTGAAGATCACTTGGCGCCAAGTATGGAAAAGATTTACATGTCCTGGAAAGTTACTTGAGTTCATCTTGGTGAAAATGAAGCTTAAAAAATGCTTAACAATGTTGTCTATGCTGCTGAGAGCCTTGAGGTCTATGAATGGCCTCGGCTACTCAGTCAGGATCTGGATAAGTACATCTCTGTCACTTAGCACAGCTCGCAAAAAGGGTCCCAAAATAGACCTCAATTCAGAGTAAAGCAAATTTGTAGGGTAAAATTGAAATTTTCAGATTTTAATTCCTAAAATCAAAAAGTTATGTCAGTATTCTGCTAGACATTCCTTTCTGCCTTTTTAATGACATATAAAACCACTTATAGTAATACACTGATGTAATTTTTGATATGTAATTGTTGTGCTGGATCAGACTGGACTAAAACAGTAAAATTATCCTCCATACACACTTTTTAAAACTATTGGCAAGCCTTGACACAGTGCAACTAAATCCCTCAAATGAGGACCTTCTCCCTTCTCACAGTCTGTCAAATAGTAAAGAAAGAAACAAGAACCGTCTGATAACATTTGGAGAGAAATTTTGACAAGAACATCTTTCCAGTACACGTGAAATACAGACGCAGTTCACCTCTCCAAATCATAGCTTTCCCACAAGTTTGGGAGAAGCAGACTTTACTGTTTGTTTGTTCATCACCCTGTGCAAAACCCACAACAGATGAATTTGCATCCTGGCTGGTGTCAGAATAGTTCTGTCTCCATAGACTTAGCAGTGAAGATGGGATTTTTTTGCAGCTTCTTTTTGAAAACGCAGAAGGAAAAACGTTAAAACTCACTTTCAGATATCACAGCAAAAGAAGTAGGGGGAAGAGAAATAGCTCTTTCTTGCTTTCGCTCTTATGCCAGGGAAATAAATTTTAATCTTTATTGCATTCCTGTGCTTTATTACGTCCAATTTGCTTTCTTATCATAGGAAAAAGTTTTTGTCATTTTCCTATTGTTGAGATATGATTTCTTTAATTATCTGAAACTTCAACTTGCCAGCTTGTAACTGATCTCCTCCCAAGGGTTTCCCATGATGTATTGTGAAGGTGTTTCCTTGACCCAGCAAGCCCTGGGAGCTGTCATCTCCTCCACTGCATATGAAATGTTCCTCCTGCTGAAGTGAAGCCTATACTTGGACAATTATTGAGTAAGCAGTGCTCATCTCCAGGACTTCACCCAGGGCCTAGCCATATTTGTTATACAGGCTTGGATCTTGGCTTCTATGTTTTATCCCTGTCTACATAGATGCTTCCTTTGCTTTCCTGGTGCATTAGTTTTTGTAGGCATTTCACAGATTAATACAGGAACTCATATATTAGTTTGCTACCTCATGTTGTAAAGATGTCATCAGCTCACAAAGGGCTCCCAAATGAGCTTTACTGGCTTATTGGACTAATAAAGAATCTATGATGGGTGTAAGATACTCTTGGATACTTTATCTCCCAGACAAAATTATTTCTTAGTTACTGCGACTGTTTATTTCCTGCATACCACACTTCTGGCCAAGAAACCTGTAGCTGAATCCTGGGCAGCTCTGACCCTGTGTGTACTTGAGTCAGAGCTTCATAAACCTCAGAAAAAACTTCCTGAGTCTACTTTCTCTCTTGGTGTAAATAGGATGGTGCACATGCCTAAGGAGGTGAACACTCCTTGCTTTCATGACTTTGATGTTACCCACAAAGGATGTTAAACTTTATTTTCTGATCTAATAGGTGCATTATTCTGAGCTGAAATATACACCCCTGACTCGGCCTTCACTTAGTTATTTAAATTGGCTAGATTTAGGTTACTTTGCAAATCAGAAAGTTGTGTAGGTCTTTATTATTCTACACCATCCAATTAACCAGTGGTGTTTAACATTTCTAGACATTACAAACTTACTATCTATACTTTAAATGGCTGTTTAACTACTTACAAAATCCTATAATTTATGGGACATTTTGATGACAGAATTATAATTTTGTGCCCTTTCCTAGGTCTTTCAGTTAATTTTGAAATTTTAATGTTGAGTTGAACCAAACTTTGGAAGAATAATAAGAAAGTATTATTTCAGATGAGTAATCCTTATGTCTTTGCATTCTGTTACTTTAGGAAAAGTTTGATCCCAGCAAAAACAGTATCAGAAGAAATATCTTCTTTTTATAAATAAATCACGTATTTAATTTTTTTTCCCATAATTGGGGATTTTTGGCATTTGGAAGATCTTCTTTCACAGGTCAAAATTTTCTTGTTCATTTTGGGAAGTGACTTTGTACTGGGTCTGGCTGGTTTGGAGTTAACCTGCTTCATAGGAACATGTACGAACCTGTGTCTAAAATGGTTCTGACAGCACATCAGTGTTTTGGCTACTGCTGAACAGTAATTTTGAAGCATAGAGGCTTTCTCTATTTAGCCCTTTGGCTGCCAGTGAATAGGCTGGGGGTGGGTAAGAAGTTGGGAGCAGACACAGCCAGGATGGCTGACCAAAACTGATCAAAGGGATATTGTGTGCCATATAACATTGTGCTCAACACTGAAGTTGAGTGGAGAGATTTTCCCAAAATTGTGCTTGCTTTGAGATTGGCTGGGAATGGTCTCCTGCTGGGAGTTGGTGAGTGTCTGCTTTTACCGTATCTTGACCCAAGGGTTTACTCTTGCTTTTACCCTTCTAGTGTGGGTGAGCAATGACAGATCATCTGTGTTGCTGCTTAGCTGCTGACTGGGCTCAACCCACATCCTTATACAGACCTATATTAGCTGTCACATAGAGCCCATAAACTACCCAATATTAAGGAAAAAAAAAAAAATCAGTGATGAGCTGATTTCTGAAAATTGCAGAGGAATTGAATGTATTTCATCAGAGTGCAGATGAAGTGGTGAGGACATCACTGGCCTTGATTATCTTAATTGTCTGACTTAATTTTATACTTGAAATTGTTAGTGTAGCACCTGGCATTATTTCGAACCCAGTCCAAACAGCAGCTGAAAACAATGTCAAGACAGAGCTCAGGAATGACATTAAAATAGATGCTATTCCTGCAGATAGCTTCCAGGCCCTATGTTATGCTGAATATGAAAGTTTAGTAGTAGGGAGATAGGACATTCTCTGCCAGTGAATCTCATTGTCAAAATCAGTCAGGGAATCCTTAATTTACTGGTGTATGTATCACCACTGAGTCTAGTTTTCCTGTAACATGAACTCAATAACTGAAATGTTTGGAGGAACTGCAGTTAGTGGGGAAAATACCAGGTTATGATGCAAAACTTATCTATATAAGTCAAAGATTCTCATTCAGATTAAGACTTGAATGTAGAATCCCCTTATCTGAGGCAGGATGTAATTATTGAATTATTTCAAAGAGCTTCTTCCCTCACCCCCAATTTTTGAAAAAGTAAATAAATAAACATTATATTGAGGTCAAATGTAAATAATTTTTTAAAAATTCATTTGTTCATAAACAAAACTTATTCTCTAAAGAACACATAAGTATAACCACTACTCTCCTGATTGGAAAAAAAATTCTTATTCTTACTCAGTATCAAAAGCTGACAGTATAGATAGCTACACTTGAGCTTTTTAGACACATACTGGCCATGACTAACCTTTCTTTGATGAAACAAGTCATCCTCCAGAAGATAGTATTTTTTCATTCAGTTGCAGAGGCTGTTTAGATGCTTAGTATATGTAGAAATCTACATTGTAGATGTCTAAAAAGCTAAGATAAATCCCTCAGTACAGGTTCATTCATTTTTTACTATGCAATTTAAAAATAGTCAGGTTGTGAAGACCTGACTGTGTAAAACCTGATTATTATACTCGTGTAGACTCAGTCTTCTAGACATAGGCAATTTTGCAAAATGCTCTTTGGCTGTGAATTCATAGTTTCAAAAATATGTTGTGTTGACTGCCAGAAGAACTGGACTCCTCTTCATAGAATAAGCGTAGTGAAGATATTCCAAGAAGGATTTTTTTTCCTGGAGCCATACGTGTTACTTCCAGGGTTAATAAAATGCTAATAGTTTTTATGATAAATGTGACTATCACATGGAATGTAGAGCATGACTGACTCATTTATCACAATAGCCACAAGGTCTGTAGAAGGTAACACCTTCAAATTTCTAACGTCAGAGTTGTATTGGCAATGGCAATCTCCACTGAAAAGGCCTTATACACCATTATTGATCCCAGCAGTCCACAAAGTAATTTGAAGGTATGATATTCTGTTAAATCGGATTGGTGCAGTTCTCCCAGATAGAATACAACCAGTAAGGAAGTGTCAGGGGATCTTGTATACGAAAAGATGTTTTAATAAGTAGCCCAGTACAGAAGAGCTATTGAATTACTGGCCTACAATAGCAAGAATTTGAAGGTTATACTACAATGTCTCTACCAACTTCAAAAACTTAAAATAAATATTGAGGCAACTTCTCCACAGATTACAGCCCAAAAGAAACTATTTTTTAAATGCAGGTTGCCAGCACTGAAGGTTTTACAAATTGCAGTATGTTCAGCTCAAATTTTTCCAATCAATAGAGCATTTTTCTTGTGCACTGTCCAGCTTCTACTGTAATTACAGTCCACATTACAATTCTAGTACTTTTTGCATGCCTGTAAAGTCAGACCCTTCCGATACTATCTACTTGTGATTTCATAAACATTCATCATAGTTTTCTTTGTGGCTGGCTATCCCCAAGGACTTTTAAGACTTGTGATGTTCATTGCGCCTGCCCAGTTGCACAGCTCAGTGGCACTGAAGTTTATTGACATTTCTTTTTGCTCTTATGCAGCCCTGCTCTGTAACATTTACTCTGTCAATTACATTCATTTTGGTATTCATAGTCAATCCTATCTCTGTGTGACTTTAATTGTATTTCACTAAATTAAAGAGGCATTATAAAGTTGTTACCCTTTGATTTTGTAGCTTTAATTTCATTTTTCTTTAATCTTCAGAGCACACTAGATTATCAATTAGCATAATAAAACAGTCACTGTGGAATTTAGTAACAATACTGGATATTCTGTGAAGTGAATCAGCCCTTTTAATGTTCATAGTATGACGACAGCATGAACACCGAGTAAAAAAGTAGCCAAAATTCTACTCCACTTCTACTGTATCTCTATACATGAATGAGGGATTTTGAGATCATTTTAAAGAGTCATTCCCAATGATTGTGGACTTCTTTGGAATATTTTGTATATTCTAAAGTTGTAAGAAATTTGCAAGATCTTAATTATTTAAGCTTTTTTTCAGTATAGAAGATGCAGTCACTGTTATTGGTAGAGAGAATAAAGTCAATTGATATTTTAGCACTGTCTTAGAATGCTCCTTCCAAAACAGTGATCTCTGTCCACATTTTGGGTCTTAGAACTTGCTTCATTCTTGTGGTTAAGACCTCCTAGCCTGTTTGTGATGCTTGCCCTGGAGAGACTAATGAACTTTGCATTTTTCCTGTAGGTGAGCTGAGCTTCTGTGTTAATTTTCCTAAATTATCTGCTTTCTGCAGGGAGGCTCGTATTACTGGAGCATATATTGGTGCATTCACTGAGCATGTAGAGGAAAATTAGGTACAAAACTACCTCTTTCTTCTGTCTTGGTCTGACTGCTTAGGCTATGGGGAGGCCAGACATTTTAAGTGCCAGGGTTATAAGTGTCTACACTTTAAATTTCTTGGTGAAGGTTAGATGCTTGTAGCAGATTTAGTCTCTAAAGTTATATGAAAGCCAGTCAGGAAGGGAGAAGGTTCTAGAGTTATAGGTCCCATTGTAGTGCTCCAAATCTTTATTGTATTGAGTGATTTTACTGAAGATTCAGAAATTTATCAAGCTTTATAGAATACACATTTCAAGATATCTTCTAGGAACAGCAGAAAACTTGAAGAGATGCCAATAGCTACGCATGCCTTCTTTTAAATAACAAAAAATGTCAGTGTGGCTAGATACATAATTATAAATGTCAAGCCATTGCAATTGCCTAATGATTTCTGAAGAAGTTATAGAAGAAGTGGGAGGGAAGGATGCAAAGCAAAGAAGGGTGGAAAGATATAAAGAAAGGAAGAAGAGTAAAAGGAAGACCAACAAATGAGAAATCAGTCTACATATTCACCAAACTAATGGTAGTCCAGTTTTTTTCCTGGTAAAGAATAAAAAAATCATTGTTCACAAGTATAATATTTTCTGAGTCATTGTAAAATATTACTCATGGAATTTTCCACAAAAGTTTCTTAGAAGCTTTTGAGGAAGCACAAAGGAAAAAAAAAAAATCAATCTCTTTTATTTGACATTTTCCACTTTTAAGAAAAAAATAATTCTTTGTAATTTGGTTGAATTCAGGAATATTGGGTTTCTTTACTCTTGCTTTTTCTTCTGCTTGTTGTCACCTTCCATCTACAACAGAATTTTTTGGGAAGAGTGACCTTGGTGAGCTGAAATCCCCTGAAATTACAATGATTCTTGGTGAGTCAATGACAAGGAGTGGTGACAGTGGCCAGTGACACTGTGACACAGACTGCAGGGCCAGCAGAGCTGCACTTCCCTCCACCAGGCTTCACCCTCTATAAAAAGCACAGAGCTGCCAGACAGCATGGAGTCTGTTTAACATGTGTGAAGGTGGGGAGACGTGAATGAGAGCTCCTCTTCTGCAATATTTCTGTTAAAACATGTCAGTTGTTTCCCCTCCTCTGTTAACACCAAAGCTGATCTTAAACATGCTGCATTCCAGACATCATGTGCTTTCTATTTGTATTCATTGCAGGTGACACTAAAACTACTGCAAATAATTCAGGTAATTGACAAACCACAGGGGCACTTACCCTGTTCATTGGCCTATTTTAGGCTGGCTCATCATCACCATTCTAATTGATGACAGGTCTCTAGTTTTTCACTTGCCAGGCTGTAAGACAAGGAATATTAATAAAGTATTCTGGCAGTGGGAATGTTGGAACTGTTTCCAGCCTTGTGAAAGCAATGAGCTCCTCTGCCCCCGGCCCTGCTGCTAATACACAAGTGATGTGGTGGGGAACTTTTTCAATATAAGAACGCTCTTTTCTCCATTGACTCAGCCCTTGCAATTACCCAAATCTAACATGACCATAGATTTTTAATGCAATGTTGTATCCTGCAACATGTTTTTATTAAAAGTAATGCCATCAAAGTAACTGACATCTTTATGAAATAACAAACTTGTCTCACTTATAACAAAGAACATTTCAGAAATTGAGGTTGGTTTTATTTACTGTTTCCCACTGCCCTGTTCCCTAGATACTCAACATTAGTATTTATTAGTAGGAGAACACACATATATGTTCTCCACTGTGCTCTTTTTCTGTACAGATTCACAATAGAAGCTGTTTCCTGGCCCAGATTGTCTCACTATCTGACTGGGACACAGATAATAGAGATCACTGTTGAATCCACTATACAGTATGAAGAGGCAGAGAAGTCACAGGGCTGCACCAAACAGAGGAATCTTGGACCCATTCATCATTAGTTTGTCAAATTCACTTTCACAGACTATGGAGAAAAGTAACTCACCCCATCATAAAAGAAACTTTTTAAATAGTGCAGCTGCAAATACCTCCCTATTTCTTCTTACTGACTATGGAGGGAGTTATAACAGGGACCTTAATATTGTCCATCTAACTTTAGGTGAGAGGAGGCTCACTATCAGTGCCCTTGTTTAAGTGCTTCCTTTTGACTTCCTTCCTTATCCAACTTGGCACATGGACTGCAAAGTGACATGTTGTAGTAGGCTTCATTGCAGTGGCAAGGTGTGCTCTAACTATCATTTTTTGTCCTGTTATGTCATACAAGGACTTTTCAGCCAAATTAAAGAAGAGAAAAAAGGTGCTGTACTGTCTTTTGAAGTGTCTCTATACTGTTTCTTGGAATGGAGTCTATTCCTTGCTCAGGAGACCCGAGTTGGAACTCCCACAATCTTCTTTTCCCATTGGATTCAATGTTTCTGTGACATTTCAACCAGCTTGGGTGGTGGCAGGGGTTGAGTGATTCAGTTCTGATATTGCTTTTGTTTCAGCAGAGGAGTTCAGTAATTAGTAAGTTCTACTTGCAGAGATAGGTGCCAGATTTCATAAAGCAAGAATTGAGTTCCTTAACAGAAACATACTTCTGAGCATGGTTTAGCAAAATGTTAGAAAGTAACTTTGCCCTCCCTCTACTTTTGCTTCTGTGAGTGCTGTTACACAGTGCTGAATTTATTACTGTGTTTCAGAACTGTAGCCTGAAGACCACCCATGTGGCAAAGAAATCCTCTGTGCCATTTGGCTCTGTGTCTGTCAGTGGTTATTGGTGATGGAAAAGGAAAGGAGTGAGTGTTCATTTTACTTAGCACTTTTCTAAATCAGGCTTGAAAGGAGAAAAGCACTAGTGAAGGGGGAGAGCAGAGAAGGGAATGTTATTTTATTCATTAAAAATAAATGTCTGGAGTTTAAACATGTTGACAGGCTGAAGCTCTGTTCTGTGAGATGCTGAGTGTCCTTGGACCCCTTTGATGTTATTGGTAGGTAACTTAGCGCTCCATGGGGTTGAACCCTGAGCATTCTCCTGAAGAAAAGTTGCAAAGAAGGATGCCCATGGATTTTGAGCTGAACTCTATTTCTGTCTCCTAGATCCAGATCTATCTAGATGTGTGTGGTTAATTCATTTGAATGAAAGATACGCATACTAGAAGTTGCAGTGTGCAGTTCAGCATGGTGTCTTTTCAGTTCAAATGGATGAAAGGAAATGGCTCATTTCTCAGAGACATGCTCTTGTTATTCCATCGGACAACAAGGGAGGCAATGTTTGTGTAATCCAAGCTGTTCGTTTATGTACTCCAGTCCTGACACATTTTTCCTGAATTTGGCAGACAACTCTTGTAAATAAAGGAACTTCTAGAAGTAAAAGAAAGGTGGAAGTCAATCCCTGAGGGATAAATTAGCTAGTTATTTTTGAAAATATGAGGCATCTGCAGAGATATTTCTCAAATTATTCCTTTCAGCAATTCTCACACACCATGGTAAGGAACTTCAGAAATACTTTATAGATTGCCTCAGCTTTTTATCATTGTGCTATTTTATGTGAATAAGTTGCAGTGTTTTACCAAGGTCACTGTAAATTCTATTCCTTATATCAAGTATCCATGGCTTCTCATCCTTTCCCTGTGAATTGCTGGAAAGAGTTTGGCTTTATCTTCCCTACATCTATGCTATAGTTAATGGTGGAGTGTGATGATACACGAAGTAACAAGGTCAGGCTGTTTAACAGAAGCTGTGCAACCTCATTGGGGTACAGGTTTTGTTTTGGTTAAACCCTAAAGTATTTGATGGGAAAATGATAAATCCTTTGAGGCACATGATCATCTCCCTATTTTCTGTCTGAAGGTGAGACCCTACAGCTGCTCTGCCACGCAGTGCAGCCCAAGGGCCTGATGTTTGGGGGGCTGTTGGGTTGGCAATAGATGTCACAGTTGTGCTTGGTCCTTTCAGAAGACTGGATGGTGAATCCCTAAGTGGAAAGAGCTGTGTATGCTGCTGCTGCATAGACAAATTGCATATGAACATGCTTGAGTAAACATGTACACACAATGTATAATTTTAGTATCATACATACTACAGGCAATAATCTGATAGTCTACTCTTAGGTCACATAAGTTGCTATGTTGTATACTCAGCGGAGGTTTCATTTTTGCTTTGTTTTCTAACAACAGAATTAGTGACTGAATGTCTTTGATTTCAGTATTGATGAAATCAGGGAGAAAAAATTTCATGTTTCCTACATGAACTAATTACAAGCATTTAAAATATTGGACAAAAGTACTTGAAGGATTCCTACGTTGTATGTGGAAATGATTGTCTGGTGCTAATCTAAGGCTTATATACATTTTGTATTTAATCTCTTAAACAGTCAGAAATCCCACAGTTCCTCTACTACCAAAACTCAAGTGTCCTTTTAATGGCACTGATTTCTTCAATGTCCAATGAAATCAAAAGACAGAGAGCCATTACAATAAGCCCTTTGAAGGTGATACTGGGGAGAATAACATAATGTTTTTCAAAGAAATTTCAAAGGTTAAATATGTGCATTTCCACAATTCACTACTGTATTTACTCTAAAAGTGACTTCTCTTGGTAGATTGATTTCCCTTCTGAATAATGTAATGTGGGGTTTTAAAAGAATCCAACAAAAAATCTCTTTAATAAAAGTCTGGGCCAATAGGCACTGAAATCAGTAGCAAAACTCCTATCAAGTTAAATAAAA
Organism: Origma solitaria; assembly: GCA_013397895.1. Lineage (NCBI taxonomy): Eukaryota > Metazoa > Chordata > Aves > Passeriformes > Acanthizidae > Origma > Origma solitaria. Next base: position 709,373 of record VZRL01001198.1, read on the forward strand.
ACAGGTCAAAGTGCTGTGCAATCAGAATTCCTCAATGTAAAACAGGCTAGCTCTCCTTTCCATCCTTCCCTGCTTTCTCTGTGTTTTTATATCAGATGCATGGTCAAGTGATGGAGGGAAGGAAAGGTTGACCCTGCTGCTAATTGAGGAAGTCTTGGCTAGAGCCAGCTGGTTTGCAGCATCTGTGAAAACAGTACGAAAATGGAATTTTGAATAAGTCATCAAGATTGAACACTAAAAGCAAATATAGTTGATCATGCAAATTCAATAAAAAGATTGAAAAAGGAAGAAAACAAAAACTATAAAATCATATATAATCACTGAAAAAGGCCAAACATCTAAAATTGTATGAAAAAAATACAATCAGATTTAAAAATTTTTATTACAATAAACTACATCTTTTATTAACAAGTAATTTTTATTTAAAAATTTAAGTCCATCTGCAAGTGTCATCTGAGAAATACTGATGATATACTACCAGATAATCAATTTCATAATCATGTGAGGTTTTTTTCAATCTAATCTTCAGCTTGGACTCATTAGTGAAAGAACAGTATGTGGGTATGGTAATGAAGGACAAATGTCCACCGAAGTTAGTAAGCAGCAACACAAAATGAGAGGAAAACCCTGAAATCAAAAATGGTGAAGTGGTGAAGACATAGTAGGTCTGGTCTAGTGTTTTTTGGTTTGGTTTTTTTTTTTTTTTTTGGTTGTTGTTAGTTTTGTTGATGTTTTTTTCTGGGAGAACTGGAGCTCATTTATCTCAACTGATAAAGGTCAGGGGAAATGGAAGCAGAACAAGTATATGTGTGTGCTTCTGTGGGTGAAAACAACTACTTTGGTATTTTTCTTGAGACCATTTCACTTCAAATATTCTTAGGAGCTTAAAGCCTTGGAATATTAACACCTCAGTAATTAGCTTCCTAAGGAACAAAGAAAGGCCTTAAGAAAAAAACCCCCATATTGATAGGTAGTTTCTCTGTTTTACCCTGGATGAGAAGTATAAGGAAAATTTAATGTCAAATCTGACCATAGTCTGCCTATTACTCTGACGTTCTGCAGGTTTTTGTTCAGTCATGGGCTGCTGCTTTTGAGATCAACCAAAGTATAACTTGGGGCTTATGTTGGATTATTTACTTATTTATTTTTGTTAGAGGGTTGTGTATAGGGACAGCTCTTCTTTCCCAGGTATGATTGTTAGAGATTGTGTTTGGTCTGGCTGGGATGGAGTTCATTTTCCCTCGGCAGCCCTCACAGTGGTGGTTGCATTGGTAGCTAGGAAAGCTGTTAACACAACAGTGTTTTAGCTGCTGATGAGTAGTGCTGGCCCAGCATGAAAAAAAATTAATATAAAACCTAAGGAAGTTAGACAAGACAAGAATAAAAACAGATTCTCCAAGAAGACAGTAGAACTATTGCCAGAACCCAGGTCCAAGCTAACTAAACATGTACTAAACATAGCTGTGTACTAGACTAAACTTGTTCTAAATGTGACCAAGCACACTGAAGCAAACTTAGGGAATCCTTACTTTATAACACAGAAAAGTTTTAATAGCTTCATAATATCATGACAAGCAATATAACCAAACAAGTTTGTTCTGTAAGAGATGTGTGAATAAGAAATTATTATATAATTTATTATTCATGAAGAACAGTAAATTATTCTAATCACATTTTATGTATTATGAAAATTCTGAAAAGTGGTGCTGCAGGCAAATGAATGGCCACGGAAAGTGTGATCATTCATTCCAATCTTTTTTTAAAAAACTTTATTCAAATTAAAGGGAAAAAATAATTACAGGGAAGCAAGTACCTGAAGTTTATCTCTGTGAAATGACCATATGCTTTAAAAGGACATCAGAAGCCTCTTCAGAGCAAAATAGCATTTCTAGTATTAAATCCTTAGACCAGGTCTAGAGACAGCAACACCTATCTTTAGCAAGTTGATTAAAATGCTTTGAAATCCAATACCAATTAATATATACTTTAGAGCTCTTCATTTTGCATAATCACAACTCTATTTTGAGTAAATGTACACACCAGACTTCAGAAAATACAATGAATGTTAAAGCTTTATTTTTATTTAATAACTGGAAAGATATATCAATGGCTTGGCTAAATGAAGTCAGGTGTAGTTTGACCTTCTGGATATTAGTAAATGGAGTTTAATCTAAATGTGTACTTGTGGTATTTTATAAAAATTTAATATGTCGATAAATTTGTGTCTCAGGTATTTTAAAAGAATTGAAATGTTATTTCATGTATGTATGCACTGGACAAGTGCTTTAAAATTCACATTATTTATGGAATAATATGATTCTTGTTTTTCTTTTTCTTCTAGATTACAGAAAACAGATCCTGGTGCTGAAAAGCATTGCTTTCAGAGAAGAGAGAGGAACACTGAAAACTCCTTGAGGACTTTAATACTGTCATTCTAAAATACTGATAGATACTCATATTGGGGGAATGGACTAAACCTCCCAACGTAATTTTATTCCTGTCTTGTATAATTGTATGTCCCTGTACAATCACTAAATTCAGCAGTAAAAATGTTATATATAAATGGGGATTCCTAATGGCATTCCAAGAAAGGTATATTGCCACGTTTATTTTTGATATTTAGTAACATCCTGAGTTTATGCTTCAGTTGAGAAATATCTTTCTTTTCACAGTTTTCGATTTGTATACTTCTTATTATGTCCTTAAAATACTCTGAGTTCCAATTACAATAACGTACCTTAAAGGACAGCTTCGAGATGTTATTTTGCTGTAAGAATAACAATAGTACAGAGGAGAAATGCTTACCCTGCACTAAGCTCCATACTGTCTTGTTTAAGCTGCTACTATGCTAGGAACAGCTATTTTAAAAATAGCTGAGATGTGTAAGTTTGTGACTGAAGTATAGACCCAGTCTTTGAGTGGTCAATTAACATGGATTTCATTATAATCAAAACATGCTAAACCTCAGGAAGAAGAAAGGGATCAAGACAGCATCTTATAAGTAGGATTTTTTATGAAGGACAGAAAGACATAAGAAGAATGATTTACGCCAACAACATATACATTTCGTTCATCAATTACATGACACAGCACATCCTGAAATAAATGTTCAATACAGGCAATATGCTCTAAGAAGGGTACTAAAATGAATATGTTAAGCTAGAGGGCTATTCTTTATGGGGCCAAGCTTAGGTGAAGTGAATTCCTCACAATGGTTACTGTAAATGGGAAGGTCAGCAGCCTCTCTTTTTCACTAGGCAGTTGAAATGCTTTGTGGAAGCCAGCAGGAAAATAGCATAAAAGAATTAAAGGTATAGCTATTGTGAAGCATTATTTTCTTAAAAGAACCTGGGCCACATGTTGATTAAGAAGGTAGCCACTGCCTTTATCACTACCGATTTGCTTCTGTCATATTTTTCTTAGAGCTATTTCTCTATCACATGCATACAGAGAGAAGAGCAGAATTTGGGGTCAGGTCATGGCTTATTCAGCCTGCAGGGAACTGTGCTGATACCCTTTTGGCATGACATGCTACAGCCAACTGTATTTAGAGGAGAGATGCCTTCATGGAGACATATTCCTTCACTCTGGTGAGCAGGGAGTGCAAGAGTGGGGAGTACACGAAGTGTCTTTGCACCTTTAGTGTGCTTTCTTTCTTTTCATGTGGCAGGGGGCATAATGCACGTGTGCAGACTGACACTTGTCCTTCTCTTTGAAGCTGGGAGATGGAGTTACAGTCTGTGATCACTGAGTGACAATTTCCATCTCAGGTTGATACTGCAGCAATGCAACTGCTCTGTACACCAGGCTGGGCTGAAAGCAGCGGCAATGAATGCCCTCCACTATTAGCCTGCCATCTCTCCCCACCTTTCCTTTCTTATTAAGAAGATGATGCATTTCTCATTTCAGTGAAAAGAAAGACCCCTGCAGACCGCACAGAAGCTGGATCATGCTGCAGCACATTTAATGTTACAGGACAGCACAGTGTTGCCATCAGAACTAATCCCGGCAGTAGCATATCAAATCACCCCATTTCTATTTAGCTTTCATCAGTATCATACACAGACAGATATGGATTCGGTCTGTGGAATGGTATTTGCCTTTGAAGTATTTTTAATTTTTTTTCCTTCTACATCATGCATTCAGCACTAATAGAAATTTTCTTTTCAGGAATGAATTCTATTCAGTTGCTGAGCATATATCTGGTACACTGCTGATCAGCAGTTGTGATAGGGAAATTTTAGGTTTTCTCTTCTGCATAAACCTTTGTCTCTTTTTCTGTGCTTTGCATGGCTGTTCATTTTGACATGTAGCAACTTAGTTGCTGCAATTGTTCCTGATATTGCTTTGATATTTGCTCTTTTTTTGTGCTAATAGAACCACTACTCTCTCTTACTTTGACCTTGCATTATTTAGTCAAGGCTTTCAAGCTCCGTATTCTTCTTTACAGAAAGTCCTAATTTTTGTAAAGCTTTAATTACAGATTAGACCTGCCTGCAGCATTAAAAATGAACATGTTTAGGCTGGTTTATGACATTTTTCAGAGAGAAGCCTAACATTATTCTGCGCTTTTTTGTGGTCAGTATTGAATTCAATTTTCCCTTGTGTTTCAATCATGCAACTTGGAACAAGGTCAGATATGTATTTTCTTCCACGTTTGCTCCTGCTACTTCTGTGTGGATTTTGTAGTTATGCACTACTAGATGTGGCCAAATCAGAACTTGTAGCTCTTTTCTTGGTTTCCACAGTATAATAATCTGTTTTGACACAGAGTTCATTTTTCTTTCATTGTAGGGATTTCTGCTAGCAATATCATTTGGGATGCTACGGAGTATACTGAATATGGTTTTGCCCCTGCCTGAAAACTTAGAGCCTAGAAACGGTAACATTCAAGCACTACTGAGAGCTTCAAAATACTATTTCAAAGGAGAAGGTAGACAGACTTGAGTAACAGAAAAACCTATGCAGTATCATTTTTAGGGTTTCTTTTGTGTCAAAGTCGCTTTTATCAGTAATCATATTACCACCACAGCCACCCAGCATTCTTCAGCTCTTAACCACAATCTCTGAACAAATTTTGTGGTATGTTTCAGGGATGCTTTGTAGCTGAATCTTTTATAGTAGGATCTTGTTCTCTTCCTTGAATGCTTTCTTTTTAGATGTCTTCCTTTTCCTTCTAATACAGTCTGGGTGGACTGGGAAGGATTCCTTACAGTATCATGATTTGTCTCAGTTTAAGGTTAAAGATGGGAGACAGATTGTATTATAGTACTGATGCAGGCTTTTCTCAGCTTTCTGTTAGCACTGTGCATTAGGAGCAGAAATGATTGTGGTTTACATAAGATTCCAATTATTTCTGAATTTTGCTAGGTTACTGATTTTATTGCAAGCTGTTTCAAAATACAAATGTGCTATAGGAGAACATAATTCTGTTAATCACATTTGCATTTCCACTTTATCAATTTAATGTTCCTCTTTAACTTCCATGAAAAATCTCACACCTATAAGTCATTTTGAAGTAGAATTTTAGGAAAGAAAAATAATATTTTTACATTTATGCATCTATGCACAAATGTACATGTCCCAATCAAATTTCTTGTGTGTCAGGCTTCCCACATCAACAAATGAATCTGAAAAATTCCTTTCTGGATTTTGAAGTCTCCCTCAGGCCAGATCATGTAGCATATTTTGAATTTTAAATGCAATTTAGAATGTTTAGTTAGTTTGTTTGATTGTTTTAATAAATAAAACCATTTGTTTCTTAAGAGATTGGAAATAAACCATGTTGTACATTTCCTTTGTTCGCTCATCAAAAAAAAGTAAATCTAAATCACACTAAAAATGAAATAACGAATATGCTACCTTATGTAAAAGAAAGAAAAATACTCTTATTAACCAACATTCAATAACATATATACAGGTTCTATTCAATATGAAAAAAAATTAAGGGTCATGGAAACATGTATCGTATTTGCTTTTCTTTTGACTAAAACAATATCTTAAGATAGATGAAATTAAACAAACAAACAAAAAGTCAAAAATACCTTTTTTTTCCCACTAGACCTGACAATAATTAAGGAAGTCATATGAATGAAATTACACAGCCATGTGAAATATCTCCCAAGTTACAGTGTAAGCTTCTTTGGATATCCCAAATTATCCTCAGTACAAATTCTTTTACTTTTGTAGCAAAGTCTAAAATGCAATATATCATATCAGGCTTCATCTACAACAGAGATTTTCTATCATATGTTATTTAGTCTGTTTTCCCCCATTACCACTTTCTGATATAGTCACATTGGTAAAAATATTTGTATAAAAATGGTTGTATAAGCAAAATATTCTTCTTGTGTGTGACGGTTGGTTATTTCCCAATATGTTGATGCTAGCTCAATCCATAAAAGAATATTTTCAAGGTGAACTCTGTCTCTAGCATAGTGGTTTGTTACTAAAATTCTATTGGTATAACTATAATTACAATTCCTTTTGCTTGCATACATGGCCTCAGAAGAAAATAGATATGTGCTGTCTTCCTCTCATGCTCAAAAGTCAAATTTCACAGCTTATATCCATAAATCAGTGGACTGTCTCTCAGCGCAGCAACAAACTAGCATTTTGCCTCACTCTGTTTCAGGCCCTGGGCTTAATGAACAGCTAATGGCTGAAAAGAAAAACAAGAAAAGACAAAATGTTAATCCATTGTAGGTTAAAATTTTTGGAAATCCTTCCCCTTTTTTTTCCTTTGTTTCTTTCTTCGTTTTGTTTTGTTCTGATTTCATTTGTCACTCAAATTCCTCGTCCTCAAATTGTTGAATTTTAACAATTTTCTTTGGCATTACCTTGTTAAGGTAAAGGCAAAGGTTCTAGGGAATTAGGGCTACTTCTAATTTATTACCCTTTTTGAATTCATATAAACAATTTTTTATCAACATTTGTTTTCCCTCTAGAACAGTGATGAGTGCCATAAACTCTCATTGCATTTCAAAAAATACAATTATAAGGTTAATACAAAAAAATAACTAAGGAATGTGCATCATTATAATCCAGGTGAAAAATATTTTACAAAAATGTAAATATTTTAGTACAGTTTTATGATCCATGTTACCTGAAGTAAAAATGAATGCTATCAGCATTACATTAGATATATTCACTTAGAATGGCTTTTCTGGTTTGTTCAGTTTTTCTTAAGACTTGGGAGTTAAGAACACATTGCAATATTGTATACAACTTCCAGAAAATAGTACTCTTTTTCTGGCATTGATACCTCCTGGGAAGGAAATGGTGAGTTTGAGCCCTGTTAGACTCAGCAGAAAAAAATATATATTTAAAGCATAATTTCTTCATGAATTAAACAAGTTATAAATGTTTGAACACTCTCTGAGGATATATTTATAAGATTTGTAAACGAGTAGCATATATAGAAATATGAAATGATGGGGATAAGACCAGTGCCATTCCTCCATTTATCATTTGGTGCCAATGAAACAAATATTATCTGGCACATCTATTAAAGAGTTTCAAATTAATTACTTTCGAATGCATTAGGAGTAGTTTAACAGATTAATTATGGGCACTGCCAGTGATATGTGTGTGGTGTATATTTTGCTCAAGATTTCTTTATGGTTACAAAGGCATGTTTCTTCTCATTGTCTTTATATTTTTCTACTTCATCCACATGACATAAAATATGAAAGTATATGGAGTTAAAGGGATGGAAATCAAAAGAGGATTTAGATTTTGTCCTAGTTAGCTCCTTAAAAGTTGAAGCAGTGTTTTTCTAGAGTAAATGTATAAGGTGTTTCATGACTAAAACACTTTAAACATTTCAGTCATGATTTCAACACTGAAAATCTGCTTTCTGTATGGAATTCATGACATACTCCTGGCAATTCTACTGTACAGAGTAAAACTTGGCTTGTACCTGAGAAAGTCCAAATGCATTCATACATTTTTCATCAATTGCTCAAGAATACTGAAAAATATAAGTGAAAAAAGCTTAAAAACCCATTGCTGCAGCCATATTGTAAACACATACAAAATTCAGCCTCATTCTATACCAAAGACATGTTCCCTGCCTGACCACTTTCCCACTTTACCTGTTTGCTCTCTTCAGTTACACAGAAATACAGGTCTTGAATTCTGCTGTGCCATTTACACATCACCTCTTTTTTAGTTTCCAAGCAGTAATTCAGTTTGAGAACTAATCAGACTTTTATTGCCATTATGGCTTGGGCAGAACCACAGAAAAGCCAAAGTTCCATATTTTTCCTGGCCTAGTGCTTACATAGATGTTAACATGAACTGCAAGACCATTTTCCTGAGCCTTTCAGCTGTTTCCAGTGAGAACCTTACTACTTTTAAAATTGAATTGACACCTTTATCCTTAGTTCAGACAAGAGAAATAATAGTAATGGTGCCAAAATGCATTGATATAAAGCTTCACACCTTTGAGTCTCTCAGGCACCCGTGCGGGGTCTGAAGCACAGTCTGCAGGACTGGCTGGCATAACACGCCAGTGTCCCAAATAGAAGCAGGCTGTTTGCCAACGTCCAGATGTTGTATCCAGATATGTACTAGATATTTCTTTCCTGGATGGAAATATTCTTTAATTCCATGCCAGTACAGAGAAGACATAAGTCTTTTTTCACCTCAGCTTCCTGTTTAAAACATGAAGGTGAGTTAAAACCATAGTGGACTTAGATGTCAGAGGCAATTCAAAACACTGATCTAGGTTTGAATTTATTTGTTTCAATGGAATATTAATGCCCTCCTGGGCCAGCCATTCAGACCTATGCATGGCAAAACTGAGCAAAATCTGCCAAGGTGGCAGAGATGAAGCTTGCAGTGGGAAAATTTTCAAAACATTTTTCAAGCTTGCATACTTTTTTCTTTTTAAATGGTTTGTGTAACACTCTGTGTCTTTTCTCTGTCAGAGGAGAATCTGAAGTAAAAGGTGCTCTTCACAGCCTCCTTGATAGACTGTTGAAGCTTTACAAATGTAAGAAAAAAATGTTGTGGGAAGGAAAACCCAGCAAAGCTTGGTGAGCTTAGCTGGAGCTTTAAAGAGATTATACCCAAAGTTCAGAGAGACTTAGAAAAAGTTGAACTTGACTGTTATCTTGAAAAGCTTTCGAAGGCAGGGATCATCAACACAACCACAGTTCTCATCTCTGGCAAACAATTTCAAGCAGCTTTAGCATCAGATAGTATAGCCTGGGGACTCAAGAAAGAATTTTCAGGGCTGCTGTTTCTTTAGAGGTTTCAGATTTGGAAGCAAAGTTTACTGTTGCTACATCTAGAGAAAGAAAAATAGTAGTTAGATACTGAAGATGTGTATGATGGTCATTCCCTCAGTGTTATTATTTTCAGTGGCAGCAAGAATAAATCTGAGATTACTATATTTCTTTTTTTAGAGGCAACTACAGCATTAGATGGTCCTTGCAGTTGGGAGCAACACTATAGGAAACTTTTGTCCCTCTGTCAGGCATGGTATAATGTCTGTTCAGAAGACAGGTTTCATTGGCATGTCACAGTGGTTTAGTGACCACAGTAAATAAATTCTTGGGTTCATTTCAACTTGTTAAAAGGGAAAAAGACAGCACCACCATAACACCTTGGTTGATATCTTATCATACACTCATAGAATGATATAATGGTTTGGGTCTGAGGGACCTTAAAATTCATCTAGTTCCACCCCCTTTCCATGAGCAGAGACATTTTCCACTAGAACGTGTTGGTCAAAGCTCCGTCCAGTCTGGTCTTGAACAGTTTGAGGGATGGGACAGCCACAACTTCTCTGGGCAATCTGTTCTAGGGCCTCACCACCCCCACAGTAAAGGATTATTTCCTATTATCTAATAAAAACATACCCTATTTCTGTTTAAACATGTCAAGGGCTAACAGAATGTGGTACCTGAAGTGATCTCCTAGCATCTTTTTAGCATTTACTTTGTGGGTATAAGTGACTGGACATGTTCCTTTTCAGAGATTAGCAAACAGAAAATGCTAATATTACTTGCTAAACAAGCTTCTTTTGAGGTCCCTTGTGTTTTGGAAAACAAGGGATGAGGTTCATGGTCTTGATTCATGGAAAGAATGAATAATGTATAAAATAATTATGCCTGCCTACTGCAATGGTATGCACTCCCACAAGCTGCCAGACCAGCAATGTGTTGGCAACATAGCTGTCATCAATGACAAACTGTTTTCTAGAGCCATATAAAACTAAATTATTCCGGATTAGTAGTCTATTTATAATATTAAATAGGTATTTTAAATCAGCTTGCAAGCCAAATGTCAGCAGTGAAGATCAATTTGATAGTTTTATCTTTTTTTGTCACATTTTCTGCAACAAAAATAATGTTTCAAGTGAGGCTTCCCATCTATGTGAGAGTCAGCTGGTAGATCATTAGGTTCAGTTTAATCTAACTTACTTGTAGCTGGTGTGCTCTGCTTTAGCAGAGAATAACAAGATAGGAGTGACATGACACCTCTGAGGTACATCTACAGAGTCAGGAAAATGCAAATTATCTTGTCTTAATTTATTCTACTAAGTAAAAAACCCTGTCTTTAAAATTCAAAAATTTTAAGGAAAGAAAATAAAGGCACTATCTAGCCCAGCTGTATAGTTTATTCAAATTATTCCACCCAATTGACCTTTTCCTTTCTTTATGTGTGGTCTGTTGGGGTCAGCAGCTAGTCCTAGTAGCCATGCCGAGGAGTGGGTTTGTAAATGCATTCTCTACGCATTAAGAAATGGATCTGTTCATTTCAGAGAAAGGGAAAGGCTACATAAGCTCTAACGGCAGACATCAGTACAAGTGATTCCTCTGCTTTCTGCTGCATGATGCTTTGCAAGATCTCATCTTCTTCAGTACTCAGAGAACAGACATGTCTTTTAGACTCATGTTTTGCATTATTAACCTGTCCTAATCCCTAGAATTTCAGCTTCAGCAACTATGAGATGTGTACGCAATTTATTATAAGGAAGAATGTTGAAACAGTAAGTTTTTCCATGCTTATCTTTTTTTACCATGCATTTTTATAGTTTATTCATCATTAAAATCAATGCATAATCATAACTGGATATATGAGAAAGCTGTCAGGCACAGTGACAAATTCAAGGAAGCAAGTAATTTACCTGAATCTCTGCATTTGGCTAAGGAATAACAGGTGGTAATCTTTTTGAATGATCGCTTTGAGATCATTTTTCAAGCACAGATTTAAATAGAGAAAATATCACTGAACATTCAGTGCAAGGACAAAATATAAAAATATATAACTAATGAAATATCTTAGAGTGCTCAGGAGTTGACAGGTACATGATAGTATAGCTGCTTGCAACTGTAGTTTTCTTATCTGTATTAATGTGTTTGAATGTTCGCACTAACATGCGATTCATAAATATTTTAGCTCAGTGAGAGTAAGCCATATGAATCAGTAGTCTGTCCACAGCAATAAGAAGTCTGAGTTGTAGTATGTTAGATTTATAGAACAAACACAGGTCCATTTCTTAGTCTTTATCCAAGGTTTGACCCGTATCCTACAGAAGTTAATCATAGCTTAATCCTGTTGCTATTGCAGCCGCTGGAAAGCTCTCATACTCTGACTCTCTAGTGAGAGTCTTTTCACAAGGTGACAGTAAAAAGTTTCAAGATAAGAACAGAAGCAAGATCTGAAAGACTGCAGTGCTACAGAAACAAGATTTCAGCTATTTCCCACTGATTTGGTTGAGGAAAACACTTCACACCTTCTTTGCAGGTCCTTAAGAGAACAAGTGTCTGTCGAAAATTTACTTTGGGGAAAATACTTCCTTGAATTACCTATGCATAAATCTCAGACACTTAAGATTATTTTAATTCTGTTTGGGCAGCAGTTTTCAGCTTGGAAGAATTTTGCACAGCCAGGAAGGCACCAGAACTAGGTCAGATTGAATAGTGGGTGCCTTGCAAACTTTGCCACTTTGTTCTTATGCAGCAAGCCACACACAACAAAACACGTTTTGCTTTAGATCATGGAAATCTCAGTTACCTATGTTTCTGGGATTAGCACAGACAAGTAGACATGTCAGCTAAAAACGTGGCAACAGGAAGCATTTTGTCTGGATTATGCATCCATAGAAGGACCTAGTCTGCACCCCATTTAATTCAGATTCTAAAAGCCCATGATAAAATAAAAGCCTATTTTTCTTATTAATGTCTGTAAAGTGACCAAATGGTAAATATACCTCAAAGTTCCCGCACTTGATTGGGTTTTACTTTTAAATAAGACTATAAGTGGAGTTTACTAGACACCAAAGTGCTTATTTGAAGCTCGTTTAGCCAGGCGCAGGAAATGCTGAGGGCAGAGATAGCAGTAGGCCAATTTGTCACATATTCTTCACTACTGCTATAAGCTGTGCAATTATTAAAAATGTCTATTTAGAATTCCTACATCAAGTCTAAGCCTTTGAAATCAACTATCGTAGAACTATATGTGCATAATAATTATATATGTATAGTGGGGAAAGAGGGTGAATTAATGTTTCTGAATGATGTTAGGAATTGATAACTACTTGCACTGTTGGCTAAGTGGAACACCTGGAAAAGATGGAAACTAATAACATTTATACATAAAGATTCCTCAGTGAGTCAGTGCTTGAAGGTGCACTATCTCCTCCAGGGTATTTAATGTCCTCTTCTCTAATTTAATGAGATTTTCAAAAGCACGGTGAAAGTAATGTAGAAGCACTTGCCTTGGCTCCCTTGTGGGAGAGGAAGGATCTTTATGCTCATGATGTCATAAAGATGAGGTTCAGCATGATTATGAAATGAATTTTGGACAAACTGAGTAGGAAAAACAACAGTGGAATGATCCTTCAGAAAGTCACTTTCCACAATCATCTGCATCATACATTGTGGCTCAGGACAGAAATAGCAAAAGGTTTCCTTAGCTTTCATAAGTTTCCTAGATGTCTGTTGGATTCACCAATGGGTGTCTTTATATTTTGTAAATATATTTATGTTCTGCTGACTTCATTACTAAATTATTTTCTCCAGGATATATTTTTATCATTAATTATGTACATGGAGCACTCAGGAAGTAATTTAAACAGAAAAGTCAAGTGCATTTAAAAAATACATGCCTGTTAGAAGATCTTTGTGAGAATCACTGGATTCTCACTGGAGAAATCACGTCTTGGGGTTTGGACAGTATATAAAGATGAACTGAGCCTTTTACCTGTCATTCTTTTAGGGAATGTTGCTGAGCTTCATTACTTTCAGAAAAGCACAGAGACAATTATGCCTTAGCAGTCACAGTTTTCCTAAAGATTTTTGTTTCATGCAGAAAATGTACTGTTAATATAAAGTAGCACACATCTCAACAAAACTCAAACATTTCCAAATGAAGGTGTTTTTGAGACACAAACTGAATCACTCTCCTATGAGGAGCAGCTGAAGAAGCTGGGATTGTTTAGCCAGGAGAAAAGGAGGATCAGAAGTGACCTTCTCACACTCTGCAACTCCCTGAAAGGAGGGTGTAGCCAGGTGGGAGTCAGCCTCTTCTCCCAAGTAATGAGCAACAGGACAAGAGGACAGAGTCATAAACTGCACCAGGGGTGGTTTAGCCTGGACATTAGAAAGATGCTCTTCACAGAAGCATGATTGGACATTGGAATGAACTGCCCAGGGATGTGGTGGACTCACCATCCCTGGAGGTGTTTAATACAAGACTGGACACAGTGCTTAGGGCCATGGTCTACTCAACAAGATTGTGTTAGGTCGTAGGTTGGACTTGATGATCTCAAAGGTCTTTTCTAACCTAGATGATTCTGTGACTCTGTGAATCTTTATTATAGATAGAGAATAGACAGTGTCATAGTTTAGATTTTTTTTTCAGATGAAGGAAGCTGGGAAAAAATATTCAATATGTAGCACCTTCTAATATAGCTTACACTGGCTTTCTATTTTTGCTCTTCAGATGACAGATCCTGTAGGATGATGTTCTTGAATAGAGGCATGCTGAGAGGCTTGGAGTTTCTTATGCACTCTTATAAAATTCCTTATTCAAAATTTGCAAGCTATATACAGGGAAAATCTGCGTGGTTTCTTCCCCCTTTATTTTTATTCATAAACAGCTAAAGTTTCTAAATGAGTTCTTTAAAGAAGTCTCAGTAAGATTAGACAAAGCTGATCGGAAGACAAATTCAGATTATATCAGAGCCAAAGTAAAACATGAAGATGTGTCATTTGGCAGAGTGAGACACCCTGGGGGCTGAGCACTGGTTAGTGAAGTAGATGATTAAGGTTCTGCTTGATGCTGTGCTGGCATAGAATGATTAAATAAAGGTTTGGAACTGATCCTCTGTTAGCTTAGCTAAATTTCCCAGCCAACCAGTTGTGTGCAGATACACACTTGTTCTCTGCATCCAGGAAAAAAATCAGTTCTCAGTCTGAGAACAAATTTTCTGACATGTTTATCTTTTACCTTGAATCTTTTGAAGGAATACATTAAAAAAAAAGGCAAAAAAAAAAGCAAAAAAAGCCGATTCCACAGAAGAACCACCATTTTAAGGATAGTCTTTTAGAAAGGTCAACTCAGAGCCTACCAGTGTTTTCACATTACTGACTAAGCAGCATGAAAAGACTGTAAGTCCTCTTTCCTTATACAACTGGAGAGTCTGAGATATTTCATACTTAAAGTTTGTGATACCCCACTCTTAATGGAAAGAACGGAAAGGGACACCCAAGATTTGTAAATGCTTGTGGTTGAAAGAGAAAAGTCAGAGGGTCCACAAAAACAGATAGTTTTATTAATAAATTACAGAGTTGTCATAGAAATCAGTATAGTAATCCTACAATTTAGGCACACAGCAGTGGGTTTTGGGTAAAGGAGTGAGAAGAAAAAAAAGAGAGAAAGAAAGAGATTAATTAAAGAGGAAGAGAGAGAGTGGGAGAAAAAGAGAAAGAGAGAGAGACAGAGAGAGAATGAAAGAGAGAAAGAGAGAAAGAGAGAGAGAAAGAGAAAGAAAGAAAGAAAGAAAGAAAGAAAGAAAGAAAGAAAGAAAGAAAGAAAGAAAGAAAGATAGATAGATCACCATTTCTGGTTCCAGTGTTGATCCAGGGACGGGATGTCCAAGGTCCTGGGGAGCACACCCAGGTTAGTTGGGGATACCCATTTATAGATAGGTTTCCCCTGTCCTGAATATGGGTTTCTCACTTTCTATGCAAATCAGTTATCATTCATAGTCTGTTCTTTCAGAGCCTTCTGGAACTGTATCAGAGGGCTTCAGGGGTCTTTGGTAGCCTTCATCTCTCCTACAGTCCATGTCCACTTCTTGGCTTCATTCCTGTGCTTGTGCTGTCCTGTGTTATTCTTATCTCCAGGAACTAGAACAAGGATTTTTGTCCTGAAAAAGTGCTGCCCTACCTCCTTATGGCCCCTTTCTCCAGACACGTCTTGTTCTTTCGCACGGTGTGTTATAAACAATAATCCTTGTCTGTTATTACCCATGACCCTTGGTTGGCTCCACAGTCATCTGGCTATCAGTGTTTCAGACATACACATTACACCCTGATCTTCTGGGATTCTGCAAATTTCCTCTCCTAAATCAGATAATGTTTTAAAATGTTGGGATTACTTGTGGAACAACAATTCAGTATATGATCAAGCTTCTAGAAATGATGGATTAAGAGGATTTTGCAAGACTGGGTGCAGCAACACGCAGCAGCTGGTCCAGTATATCAGAACTCACTACACAGATTCTTGAATCTTGCAGTAAAAATTATATGTATCAAAGATATTTGTGAAGGAAGGAAATAGAATGTAGTGCACTATCCCCTTTGGAAGTAATGAACAGTTTCAGGGTATGATTAAGTATCACCTGTTTGACAATGACAGTGATAGATTCAAACAAAAAGAAAACATTAAACTTAGCCACCAGTGATCTATAAAATTTTAAGTTATTAAATGAAATATTTTCCAGTAATTTCTGCTGTTTACAGCTCATATTTAAAATTTTCTCAGAAAACAGGGTTACAAGGATTCAAAGATCTCTTAAGATTTGCACTTTCTAACTTTTTCAGAATATAGCAGCATCATTTCCCTGAGCAGCACATCTTGAAGCTTACTTCATTTGTTCTTTTTCTTCCTCTCTCATTCAGTCTCTTCTCAGCTATTTAATCTTGTGCGAGCTCATTTCATCCATGCTGGCCTTCTTTTCTGCTTCTCTCTGAAACTGTTCTGTAGCCTATAGATATATCATCATCTAACATATTATGTACCTAAAATGTTTTATCCCTGCACTGCAATATAGAGTCCTTGATACAGAGACAAGAGGCAGTCAGCATGCAGCTGATGCATACAAAATGCAGCCAGGCCCTTAAAAGTGATTACTAATTTTTAAGCATTTGAACAGACAATTCGTAGACTTCAGAAACAGAGGATGCTGAGTATCGCCATTAAAATGTAACAGCCTGAAAACTACTGGAGCTAATGTTGATAACAATGGTAGTTGCTGGAGTTTTGGCCATTGCTGTGCTTATTCTGCACTAAGACAGGAGGGATTTTTGTCATAAGAAGACTAATCTTCAAGGACTTGGGTTTTCTGAAGGCTCAGAGCCAAATCTCAGATATCATCAGAAGCCAGAGCTTAAACAACCTCTTTTATCCCCACTGGTGAGCCAAATATCATTTCAGTATATTATTAGGTTTACATTTCTTGTCTAAAAATAGGATGGATACCTATGTTCTCAGGCTTCTTACCTGTAGGTGGTTTATTCCACCTTGCAGTGATTCTGTTCTAATCTAAAATCCAAAGAGTTAAGGACACAAAAGTGTTCACTTTTTATGCCAGGAGTGGTGTCTTCTGATTTTTTGCTTTAAGAGTCTGTGAAGTCTAAGTGAAAGCAAAAGAATATATTTTTGCAGCATGTATCAATCTTCTGGTAGTCTTTGATCTCTTTTAGGGTATTCATGGTCTAAATGACTACCACACTTTCATAGAAATAACTGAAACCTGGATTTGAAATAATTGACACCAAAGGGAAAACATATTAGAAGTGGTAATCTCTATTCACTTAATTTTTTTCCCAGTGCCGACATTAAAGGTAAACTAATCCTTTTTTTTTTTTTTCTTGAAAACTAGTGATTTTGCCAAAGCAAAGACACTGTGTTATAAAAGCAGGCATGTACACACTCTTCACAAGGAAGATACCTAAGAAAGTTTTAAGAAAAATTATTTTTGTCAACAAAACCATTGCTTTAAGCATTTTTTCTTACCATTTACTTAGAAGATTTTTCTTTCTTAGTTCAAAGTCATAAGTGAAATTAGGAGAAAAACCAAACCAGCCCAAGCCCAGAAACCTGTAAACCACATTGTGCTCAAGCAAGGATTCTGAAAGCCTGCAAATAACATGTCTTTATCTCTTGTGAATTTGCCTTTTGTAAAACTCCTTCTTTGTGGCAGCACCAGTTCTCTTCTACACATTGGACAAACTCTTGATTGATACAGTCAACAGTGGGAAATAACGTGGAGGACCAGCTTCTACTGGTTTATGTGAGTAGATGTGGTAACAGAAGAGGGTATGCTGGGATTTATTCTTGCTAGCTCTGCTAATTTTCATGGACCAGATCACATTCTCATGTGCAGTGTAATACACAAAGTTAATCAGAATAGTGCGGCACACAGCCCTTTGCAAGATACTAAGTTCTTTGTAGACGCTAAATGAGGCATATCTCAATAAATTCCCTGCCTGGAACCAATTTCTGAACAAGTCAGGGAGAATAAGGCATCTCAGAGCCTCAGTGGATTAGTGGGATTGAGAGGCACCCACACGGGATGAAAACTTCTCTGGCCACTCTGTCAGATATGATGGTGAAATGTCTCCCTCATGGGCTCATCATGAAAACACTGTCTTGAAAGGAAAGGCATGGCAAAACATTTACATAAATCAATGGCATGTCATTTCAGAATGAATAGTGATATCATCAGTATTCTTTTCCAAAGAGAATTTTTTCATAGGTATATCGAAGGGTAGTGAGGTCCTGAGCAAATTACTTTTAGCTTTTCCCCTTTTTCTCTGCATCCGTATTTACTTAAAATCATGATCATTTAGGTAGTAAAGAGCAGCACTGTAAGAACAGAAATTCAAAGCCTTTAACTAAAACTAACAGCAAAGAATTGAAAATGGGATAGAATGTAATTAAATCACATCTAATCTTGAAAGTAATATACATTCTTTTATTCACAGATAATGCCTTGATTTTACTTCTTTAAAGCAAAGTAAGAGCCCCCTAATATCAGCCTTTGACACACTAGCTTGTAATTCAGATGGGATCTTGCTTCCATTTTTATAGCATATTCTGTATCCTCATTATGCCTTGGCCAATGCCAAGAGCAAAACCAGCCTGTTAAAGATGCCACAAAGAGGTGATTGGCCCAGTCTTCTTGGGAAGGTGTTCTGTGTTAAGCCAGGTAAATTTGATTAGCCACTGCATTGTTTTTTAGTTCATTTACGTGTCATTTACTGATTTAAAAAAAAAAAAAAATTGTAATTAAAAGGGGTATCAGTGGTATAAATTGGGGTAACGCATGCTGGAATGCAGGGTGCAAGAGTCCATTTGCTTTGGATTGCCATCATCATGTTACAAAACATTTAATATTTAGAAGCAACTTCAGGTTCTCACATTGAGCCTTTTTCTTCACTGATAAAAACAATGTTAAAGCTCTTATAGTAGTGAGAGATGTGATATTGGGCTCATTGTTACTCTGCTGAGATGCTAACAGCAAAGAAGTGAAAGGAATAAAGTTCAACATAAGTTTTGAGAGATTTCCAAAGAAAAAGTGATTATATCTTCTTCTTCAAAGGGTCAGTTGTTCGGTGAGGCAGTCTCAGAGGGTGACATTACATTATTATACCAATTTGTCACCTAAATGAAAGCCATTTAGCCTGTTATTTAGTGTTCAGCTGCAGAACTGATGTGTTTTATTTTATTTTTAATGTGCTCTTTTATAGATGGGAAAAAGAAAACTCTATATGGAAGTAAAAATCACATTAACTCTCTAAAGATGTTGCTTATGATGGGAACTGTCTCTTGCAAGAGGAACAATAATCTGAACTGATCAAAATGCTCTCCTTTGTTACATATATCTTTCTTGTTGGCTAACAACACAGCAGTACAGAGATATCTCTCTACACAGACATCTTATTTTCTTTACAACTGTTCTGTTTTTCGGATAAAGTACTTTCCCTAAAACACATATAAGTGCATTTTTACATCCACAGGAGCTATTTCACATGTCGTGACCATGGATAGTGTCTTTTTAATTGTAAAATAACTTAATTTCTATTTTATATGTTAGTGCTACTATTATTTTATATACTACTATTTATTTTATTTTGCTTCTTATTTTTAAAATGTTTGACTGATCTACCGGGAATAAGAAACAATAGTAACAAGAGCGATGACGATATGGAAAACATGGAGAAATGCAAGATGCTGTAAGATGAAATCTGAACAGCTCTACTCCCCATTTGAATCTAACAAGAAGCATGTTCAGAATTTCTTGAAATTCAGGTCTAATTTTTATCCCTTTCTTGCTTTACAATTCAGAGTGTTTATCATCATACTGTGTTAGCCAGAGCCAGTGTTTCTATCACAGTGATAAAAGTGCTGTCCTGGCTGGTCAGTTATCCAAATCTGTGAATATTTTTTATATATGCCATTAGATTCACAAATTTTATTTCCTGAAAGACTATTTCCTCCTGAACTTTCTCCCTATTTCTATAACTAGCTTTTATTTTGAGTGTTGCTGAACTTGTAATAAGCACACTCTTTTCATATTTTTCGCTCCATTTTTAGGTTTTTTCATACTGAAGTATAATTTTTTGTACCTTCTTGGTTTTTTTTTAGTCTCTTTGCTTTTGATTGCTTTTCTAAATTGCACATTGGTTCTTAATTGTCTCATTAAAACTCCATCTCTTTTTTATATTTCCAAAGAAGCACATTTATATGTCAGAGAACAAAAGTACTGACTTGCAACAATATTCTCATCTGGTTTTACTCAAAGCAATTGCCACACGTACACAGTCCTATATTCAAATACTCTGAGCAAGTCATTTGCTTCCAACTGGATTCTGATATCTTATTCTCTAATCTAACAACTCCAATTGACACCTTGAACCCTGCACAAGGGTAAATGCCCAGGATTTATCAGTTTTATCGAAGTACCCATACATGAACAGGCACATGATGGAGTCTGCTTTTCTGTGGGCAATAGAAGTGCGATTGCATCACAGTGTGCCAGGCTTCTGGGAGTTGTTAAAAGCAGTAGTGTTACACCGAATTTTTAGTGATGGAATCATTTGCTGAAAGTTTGTACTTGGCAGTTGGTGGAGTGAGTTCAGATTAGTTAGGAAGGCTCATGGTTCTGCACCTTGACAGAATGATCTGATGGTTGGGCACCCCTGAATGGCTATGCTGTGATTATGATTCAACATTATCTCATCTTTCTGCTGCTGAAATTGACACTGAGGAAAATGGGGAGACCTCAGACTGAAATTCAGTCCTAACTGTTTCTTGTTTATGTCTATCCAAATACTATTTTGTAGATATTTTCTGAAATGGCTCATGACCTATCAGCATTTCACTGAGTCGCTCTCCTTGTCTAAGTCTTTCAAGTGTGGAATGACAGGAAGTAATGCCAACCATGACAGAAGAAGAAAAAATCAGCAGGGAACATCTTAGCACCCTGTCAAGGCAACTCTGCAACTTTTTATCACAGTGCAAGAGGAAAACACTGCTTTGTGATGATTGCTTACTGATTTTATGTAGTTCAAGTGAAAAGAGCAACAAAAATACTATTTATAGCAACTGTTTTCCCTCTGTCTCTTGGAGTTCTCCATCCATATACAGCATTCATTTCTTTTTGAAGGGACCATCACTCCTGGAGGCAACAAGAGAGACCTGTGCTGCTAAGAGAAATTCTTTAGCTGTTCCTTGGACCCCTCAACCTTTTTTTCCCCCCAACACGAAGAAAGAAGCATTCTTTTACTTCTTTCACATTTTCTCAGCCATTCTTCTCCTATCACATGACAGTCAGAAACGTTTTCCTCAGAAATTTCCTTTTGATCTGAACTAATCTGACAAATCAGAGTTTAAACTGCAAACTTCAATTATTCTAATTTGTTCATCTATGTGCTTAATTTAATTATATTATGACAGATATGAACAAAGTAAAACTTCTACCTTTTGCATAAAGGAAACAAACAGGAAGATTCAAATTCTTTTTGGCTGTAAGTCTTTTTTGCAAAAGCTCCTTTTAAATGATCAATGTTTTCATCCATACACATTAAGAAAACATTACATTTGAATAACACTTGATTTAAGTATTTATTATTTAACCTTTCAATAAAAATGTGGATTGAATATAATTTAAATATTTTAATTTTTTAACAATAAATGAAGTCTTAACCTGCATTTAAATACGCTAAATTTGTGATACAAATTACCTCAAGGCAAGCAACTCTAAAGTCAAGTTGAAAATATATTGTTATTTGTATTCAATTTAAAACAAAAGAAGCCAAAGCCCAAAGATAGAATTGGAAAGAGTCTTGAAAGGTCCAAGTATAACAAAGGAAATCTTTGGAGTACATTATAGCTGTTATATTTAAAATCTTGTTTAACTTCAATTATTAAAAATAACCAAAATGACATGCATTTGGAAGACACAGCTTCTTTAACTCTAAAAGCTTTAAGAAATATAAATATGTGGGCAACCCAAGCAACTCCTGGAATACATGGAGGATAAGTTCTGTCCTCGGTAAACCAAAAAGTTATTTTATTCCACATCTATCTATGTCCAAAATTGTTACCGTCTCTTTAAAGCCAGGTGCCAAGACCAGAAACAGAGCTGCAAGAGTCTAGGGGATTCCCTTAAAAAAACTGGAGTCACCCAAGCAGATTCTCTTTTTTCATGACCTTTGCCCAAGGCACAGGCAGCACTTAGTTTTTGGAGGGTTTCCCCCTCTTTTGTTTCTCTGGTATTTATTTCTTCTTATGGATGAAAAGGGACTGGTTAAAACTAAGGGCAGGTAACCCATTTGAAAGTGTTCCACTTAAACTGTCTTAAACCAACAGAGTCTCCTAAGCCAGGCAATACAGATGCGATAGTAGTGGACATAAGTGAGCTGTTTGGGAATGCCAAGGTTGGAGGCAGCCTGGGCCACTGTGATCACGTGCAGGTGAAGTTCACAGCCTTGAGGAACATGGAGCAGGCAAGGAGTAAAGTTAGGTCCCAGTAAACTTTCATCTTTTCAAGGAGCTAGTCAACAGGACCCTCTGGGAAACTGCTCTTGAGGATTAAGTAGCAGAACAGAGCTGGCAGATTATTAAGGAGATCTTCCATAGGGTGCAAGCACCAGTGAACCCCAGGCACAAGAAATCAGGTAGGGAAGGCAAGAGATGAGCATGGATGAATCAGGATGTGCTAGTCAAGCTAAAGGGCAAGAAGGATATGCACAGGCAATGGAAATAAGGACAGGCACCCTGGGAATAGCAAAGAGATGCAGTCCCACTCTGTAGGAATGAGGTGAGGAGGACCAAGTCAAAGCATTATTTATGGCAAGATGTTAACAAATGGACTAAGAACTTTCAAAGGACAGATTATTTTTTTTTTTAAACAAAATACAGAAAAGTTTCTCTTTTACACAATTGTAAGAAAGAACTTATAACCTTGATGCATGATGCTTGCTATATTTCTTTGCATGTGTATTCCATAGGCATCTTTCTGTATTCCATATGAATATAATGACTTCTGTACAAGCTCCTGCTCATGATTCAGTTTCTCACACATCTCCACTTAGATTATGTCATCTGCTTTGCAGCTGCTGCCTTTGAAGAACACTGATTGTCCCTAATTCCTGTGCAAATCCGCCAGGTGCGTATATGTGTCTTGAATATTATAGGATATCTCAAATGGGACAAGAGACCTATATTTGAGCATCCCCCAAAGAGTTTAATTCTACAACTGAATATATCCACAACCTCCACATTTAATATGCTATTGGTTTCAAGGGACATATCCAGGTTAACTAGTCTTTATACAAAAAACAGGGATTAAGACTGCTTTTCTGAGGTGAGTCCATGGTGTATGAATGAAAAAATAAATTATGAGTGATTCATCTGACCTGGAACAGCAAGTAGTTGTTTTAAAAATGTTAGCTTAGTTAGGTATATACTAAACATGGCATTATCTAGTAGATAAACTTTTGACACTACATGAATAAACACTATTTAGTGAAGAATAATAAAACTTTTGGATGTAAAAGGCTGCTGAAGACTGGTCTATTGAAGTAGTAGTTCTTTATTCTTTTCTCAGATACATTACTTAGAAGGTGGTCAGACAGAACCCCTGGATCCTTCCAAAGGAGCCTTTGTGTATATTCTACTCATTCCTCTCTTTCCCTCTCCCCTTTTTAAAATTTGATTCAAGATTTAGTATGAAGACAGAATGCTGGCTTTATGTCTATAAGCTTTATGTCTTATTTATTCAAATATAAGTAGTGTTTATTTGAAACCTACTGCAGCTGAAGTGGCAAGATTTCACGTGAGAGATTTTCCTTAAACTTGTAGCTTTCTGATTATGATTCATTCCTCTTGTTACTGTCATTAGAAGCTACTCTGGAAAGATGAAAAGCGTGTAGGGGCCATATATTATTTCATCCAGAATCCCTGCAGCACACTGAAGATAGGAGGAAAGTCAAATCAAATAACTTGACTGATATTAAGTCAATACCTTTCTCAATTTTACTCTTCTTCCTTTTCTTCCACTCTCTCAGTTGGGATGCACCAACCTAGCATGTGCATGGATCACAGATCTTAAATTAATGGAACATCCAGTTTGATTACACTTTATTATAGAAGCTAGATGAGAACATAAGAGCAGAATACTAATCAATGAAATGGAGACTCTTTTTAACTGAGGAAGCACAAAAGGTATTTATAAACTGATGCTCGGAGAGATACTTTTTTCCCAAATTGAAAGTTTTATATGTAAAATTTATGAGGGATAATATATTGTCCTGGAATTCATACAGAGAAAAGCTAATGGCAAAAAAGTACCACTAAGTATGCAAAGCCAAACCCTACAGCATTAAGAAAAGCTGGCTGCCTTTACAAATTTACCTAAGGTCTGTTAATTTCCTATCACTGTACTTCAAGTGATTACATGCTACTTTTCCCATTGGACTACTTTATCTGATATTCAGAGTGCCATGCATTAGTCTGTGGCCTTTGCTCAGATTTTATCCATGGAGACATATGGACTTGTTCTTAAGATAACCATCAGTATGCTATTTTAGGACTTTCCAGACAGCTGCAGGGTCACAAGTCCTTGCAGTATTGTGGAATAGTAATATCTATGTTTTAAATAAAAAATAATGCATGGACTGAAAAATTTTTTAAAAAGTAGAAATTCATTAATTGTGTTTAAGATGATGGAATAAGGAATAGTTATAGCAGAGGGATAAGTAGTCATTCTTTAATTTCTCGCATTTGATGAATTTTGCTGTCAGTCATGAACCACAGCTCTGCCACAGAATATTTCTGCATAATGGCTTTAAATTTGGCAAAGTTAGAAGAAACTGGAAAAATATTACCCAGCTATGTCTTTCAACAACTGCTAATATGTCAAAGAACATCCAAAAATAATCATCGTAATTTTCTTGTCAGACTTGGTACCTTGTAAATAATTTTCCTTATTTTTCAAATTGGGCCTTATGAATGAATTGTACAAAGTGTTGCTAATACCTTGTAGATGGTAATAGACTTACCCAGATGCCTCTAATATTTAAGAATCTGTTATATACAGTGGAGAAAGTTTTAGAAAGCATATGGAATTTGTGTTGTACTAAAAATAATCAGGGTTTTTTTTAGATGAGAGTGCTGAAGAGAACTGTGGAAAATGGGACATAATTAAAATGTATAAATTAAATTATTTTACTTTCCAAGGAAGTAAAATGTAACTGTAGTACTTAATATAATTTTTCTTCCTTTGCCTCCAGGACTAATTAAAGAGCAGTAGAAAGTGAAGGAAGCCATGACACTGAATTGGGAATCTTGAAAATGCATTCTGTTTGCAGCTCTGCAAGTGATTTTATTTCTGACCTCCTCATTCCCTTTTAGGATCAAAAGCTTTGTTAGGTTTGTCTTTCCTTCCTTCCTTCCTTCCTTCCTCCTTCCTTCCTTCCCTCTCTCTCTCTCTGTCTCTCCCTCTTTCTCTCTTTCTCTCTCTCTCTCTCTCACACACACACACACTCTTTGTTGTTGGAAAGGGGAAGAATTTATATCTTTATAAATCTTTGGTCCATCCCTAGCCAAAATGGGAAAACACTACAGAAAAACAGACAATAATAAGAAAATAAAAGTTAGATTTAAATCTCATCTTTTTAATAATCCCTGTGACAAGAACAGGAAAGATTTGTTTCCATGCATTTTTAATATTCAATTTGTAATTTCTGAACTCTCCAAGCTCTTACTTAAACAATGACTAGTTCTGCTAGAAACCTATCTACAGGTTTTGCAATCCCTGAATTTTATTCTTAACAGATGAAGACACTTTGGCGTAAATTTCCCACAGTATTAAAAATGTTACAGTCGGTCAAAGCCCATCCTAGCTGGCTTTAAACATGGCACTGGAACACCTGTTAGCCTCAGCCCTCAATGCAGAGGTTGTTACTGTTGATCACGCTAACCCTGGCTCATCATGTCCTGTTTGGCCCAGACTTACAGGCAGCTCACAAGCTCGTCCGGTGCCTACCCCACTTTAGGAGCTAAATCTCATCCAAAGCCTCTGAAAATCTGTTCTCAAATCCTGGACTAGCATCATGCTGAGACTTGAATTTAACTGAGCATGCCCAGCATATCTATCTCATCAATCTCTATCAGTTCATCTTTCTTTCCTAAACCAGACAGGGACAAACCTAAGGATAAACCCGTGTCCTCTTCTAGGCTGAATATAGAATGCAAACATATGAAACAGGTTTTTTTTTTTTTGTTTTTGGTTTTTGATGCTTAGGGAAATGGTTCAGTTATGGACTTGGCAGCACGGAGCTAATAGTTGGACTCAATGATCAGAAAAGTCTTTTCTAACCTAAAAGATTCTATGATTATATGACAAACTTAGATTTAAACTTAGCCTGTAACCCACTGAAAGACTGCTTAGCTGCTCTCTTATATTTTCAAGCATTGAGGACACTTGGTCTTAGCTGACTGTTTAAACCAATTGTTCAGACATTCGAGGGGCATGAATCTCTGGAGAAAATATCTTTGTGATATATCTCTAGTCTTCATGGTTTACCTTCCTTCTCAGTATATTTTTTACCTCAAGGATTTTCTTCTTTTCACTGTATATCATAAAAAAGGCTCAGTAAAAACCAGCAATTCCACATATAAAATCTCTAAATTCTTTTTTTCCTAACTTTTGCATGTTGCTTTTCTCTGTTTCCAGTGACTGTGTACTAATTTTACTCAAATTGAAATGTAACTGCATGTGTGTATAAAGTATAGATGAACACGTATACAAGTATGCACACACATAAACACATCCTTTTTTTACACAAAATACCATGCTCTGACCTGACTGAAACAGTCAGTGTGTGCAAGTTCCCTCTCAGCTGCAGTTATAAATGAATATTTCTTTTAAGACTGCAAATTGCATAGCTTTGTGGCATAAAAGTACTTTTTAAATCCTGAATTGATGTTAAATGTTCTAATGCTGTTGATAGGGATGTATGTGCCTTGAATAATATTGTCTGAATAGGGTTAACTTGTGGAAAATCAAGACACACTGTAGTACAGATTCTCAAAGCATTGACTCTATCCAAGCATGTGGAAATGTACTCGTGGGTTTGCACCAAATCAATCTGAGGCTGCTTTATTCACAATACATGATTCCTTATGATTGTTCTGATGAAACTTGTCACAGGATTATTGTGAATCATCTGCTTTTACAGCAGCACAGTTTATAACCCCCATGCAGAGGGAAGACAAATAGAATGAAATTATGTAATGTTGAAGTTTGGCATTCTTATTCGTTGAAGGATTCTCAGTATTCCCTCTGATGTTGCAGCATACCAAATTGAAATAGTAGCTCTCTGAAACACTTTTGGAAATTTGGCCCACTTTGTTATTTACATGTAGTCCACTTTGATCACAAAATTCAAAATATTGCACTGGTTATTTCAGCTTCTATCAGACTTACCCTATTTCATTACCAGCTCACTATATTGTGGGTGGTGAGGGCTCTGTAGGTGGTGAAAAAGGTTACCAGGAGTTGTATCCTATTCTTTTTCTTTACACTGTCTGAAGACCCTCAATTTTCTGCATACAGCCTAAAACTGCAGTCTGCTTTTCAGTGTAGTCTGTTACTTTTTTGCTTTGTGATGAATGCTGGATGCTAGCTATCCTAGGGACCCTTTATTCACCTACAATTAAAAGACTTTCTTGTGTTTTGATCATGGCATATTTTCCAAGAAATAATCTACAAAGCCATCTTGAACAAAGCAGACTAGAAAATGAAAGGGGAAAATATATATTAGGATACATTAAATAGCTGTGATGTGAAGTATCTAAACTAGATTTATGGGCATATTCAGAAATGTAGAGTGGAATACATACGTAAATTGTGCTGACTGAGGGCCTGAAATGGTATAAAATATGCTCAGAACTCTATAGGTTTATTCATGTAGATACAAACCTTGCAAAAATAAAATACCCATTGCTCATATCTCTGATGATACTCTTGTTGACCTCTAAGACCTCTGCTAATTCTTAATACTAATCTGATACCATCTTGATTTTTAGTGTTCCCCTTTGAGATACTCAGATGCATGAGATGTAATAAGATTCAAATGTCCAGAAAGATGATTTTGCTGTGGGCAGAATTTTGAAAAAAAAAAATAAAAATAAAGTGTCTGTTTCAAGAGTCTGTGTGGCTTTTGAAACACCTTGACTGACCACACAGCATTAAAATTATTTCAAAATGTATTGGTAGTGCTTTTGCAGTCATTTGTAGAACAAACATGAATGTAGTTGTTCTGAAGCAGTACATGAAGTACTTTTAAAATAAATTTCATTTCCACTATTAAAATTAACAAAAATGCTAAAATAAATAGTAATTTATGACCCTCTAGTTCTTCACGACTATTTTAGATTAGGATGCTCTCCATTCAGCTCCATTTATTGTGAAACGATCTCAGAGTGCATGGACTTTTCTGGGTTTTTTTCATCTGCAGCTAAACTGGAAAATGTGATGGAGGTATGGATCAAGTTAACACACCCAAGCCACAAATGGAGATTCACCTGATACTAGCCATATGAGAGCTAGTCTGAAGGAATCCCCCAGCCACAGAACATATGTCGGATGGATCTTGAGTCTTGTTCAGCGACTATCTCATGCCACAGACAGTATAAAACTACTGCCCCATGTCATTTGCCAATGCAGATGCTGCCTAACATGCATCTGCAGTAGAGCATGTTTTGGTCCAGGTGTTATGAAATGTAATGATACCAGTTACAGTTCTAGTTCCAAGTCAGGATTCAGTACAAATATAAACCCCAAAACAGGTAAATTGAACAAAATTTGAAGATTCCATAGATACATAAGCAATGTATGTGTAGAATGCATAAACAATGTAGCATGGGAAAGTGATTTCATCAATAATGGACTACATATTTAGAACATAGATTTATTAACAATAGATGCAGAAAGAACAGAAGAGGAAAGAGCTGCCTTTCTGGGAAAACAAGTTTTTGAAGCAGCCTACCTGAGATTTATGAAGAAATATGGGGAAACTACAAAACTAAAAACTGAAATTAAAATGATATGCACTATTTGATCAGACAAAGCAGCATGGCAGGAAGATAACAAAAATCAAAAGCAGAACCTGTTTAACCTCCTGTCCCAGGTCCAGCTGTTTAGACACTGTGGTAAACATGATTCACTTGGGATGATGGATGACTTTGTTTTCGTGTTTCTAATAATGTTCTTGAGCAGGCTAATCATTGCTCCAAGAACATGCCAAATTATGTGTGCTGAATCATTTTCATGGGAAGGATATCATGTGCACAAGGTTTGGATGTTGTCACCATTACTATGATGATCAGTGTAGCAGCATGAGTGTGAGTCCTGCTAGGAAAGAAAAATTTTGCAGGGCTTAAATGCATATGCACACATGTACATTCAACCATTCCTATTCTATAGTACATACAATCTAAAAATTGTGATTGTTTTATTTGTTCTACAAGACCAAGGAAGTATTAGGAACCTTGATCAAACCTGAAAGTAAAGTTGGAACACAATTCACTGAAATGGTTAATAATCAGCCCAAATAATGGGGCACAAAAGGGATGGTCTAAAAATAATCTTTCTCATCAAAGTCTTAATGAAAGTTCAGAACTCAATTATGAACAATTTTATTTTTATGAAATCTGTATCCTTAGGTCACTGTATATATATAGTGAGATAAATATATATATATATGGTTGCAGTAATGTAAAATTTGGGACTTATTTTCAGCATAATAATTTGGCAATTCATCTAAGGCTCATGAAGAGAATGTCACAGAAATTGACTTATCTTACCTCTCTGTACTACTGAGATAGTTCGGGTGGGCTGACTCATTTTTGGGAGTCCCTATTTTGAGACTATAAAGTGGCTTAGAAAATTCTATATACTGGGTAAGGTTTTTTTAGAGGGATGAAGTTACTTGAGTTGAAAATCAATAAAAAGAACATAGTATCTCCAGAAAGCACATCACTTTACCCTCAGATTGATATAAAACAGGTGGCTTTTGGACTGATACATTACTTTAGATTACTCACCTACCTTTTTTAGATATTGGTGGTGGCATCTATGTGACCACTTCTAGACAGCAAAGACTGGCACCCTAGCTGGTCTCCTTAGACTTCTCTTCCACCCAGTGAAGAGAAGGTGCTTCCAAGTTGCTGTCCATTTCATCCTAAAGAAGTTGTCTAAAATATTTCCTATATGTTGTTCCTTAAACCACCTATTTCCCTTTATGTAAGGAGGCCAGGGCCAGTACTTCTTGTGCAGGACTCTGTGTTGTTGAAGTTTCAAGTTAAGTGTCTGAAAATTCAATCCTTATAACCTAAATACAAAGAACTTAGTCTAGTGCTGTCGATTAATGAATATCTGTTCATGCCTTCTCTGTTCCGATCGTTTGCATCTGAAAGGGTACCATAAGAAGCAATCCACAGTGATAAGAACATGATGACTGGAAGCAAAATTTACACTGCATTGCAAGAGGTTAGTCTTCCTAGGATCTCTCAGGATTGTCCTGGGAGAGAGAGAAAAATGCCGAAAATGTTAATAGCGTTGTTTAATGGCTGCCACACTTTGGATCATCCATGTCTATGAGTAGCTGAGGGGAGGGTGCCAAGAGGATATTTCCAGGCTCTTCTCAGTGGTGCAAAGCAATAGGACAAGAGCCAGTGGGCAGAAACTGAGGATGAGGAAATTCCACTTGAATATGAGGGAGAACTTATTTACTGTGGAGGTGACTGAGCACTGGAAGAGGTTGGCCAGAGAGGCTGTGGAGTCTCCCTCACTGGAGATATTCAAGAACCATCTGCAATTCCATGTCATGTGCTCCAGGATGACCCTGATTGAGCAGGGAAGTGGGACCAGATTATCCACTGTGGTACCTTCTAACATGGCCCATGCTGTGATTCTGTGACTACATGATAAAACAATTGAATTGTTGTGGTCCCCCACAGTCTAGGCAACAGCAAAATCTGGTGCTTTAATTAAGCTGTCAACATGGTATAAAGACAAACAATTAGATGCAGCTTGTAGATGGGGAAGCTGTTTCTCTGTTCTACTTGTCAAGGCTTCTCAGAACTGACATTCTAAGTAGAATATAACTAAAAGTAGAGTTCTAATTGAAATAACAGCTTTTAATGGTTGAAAATTCCAGAAATTCTACTGGCATTTCAGAAAAGCAATTTAAGAATTTATTTCTTTCAAAGGAAAGAAAAATGGCTAAAAGCAGGACTGAAGAAATAAATAAATGAAGAAAATAAGAAAATGTTTTATCTTTAGGAGAATTTATTGGTGATTTTTCTCTATAAAATCTCCTGTTTCTCCTTGCTTCTGTAATCTGCCTGAGTGATTGTACAGTGTTAGCAGAACATACGGTGACTACCTGACCCTGTACATGCAGCCAGGCAGAATCGAGGCAGAGAAGAAGTCACTGAAATGTTTCTGAAAGTGATCATTTGATGTGATCATTTTTCTTCCAGGTCTCTGTTGCTGCTGTTAACAACCAACTTAGTAAAATGAACTAGGGTATATTGCTTTCTGTGTATATATATCTGCCATTTGGCTGTATAACTGCAGTAGAATATGTCCCAGGGCATGAAAGGGTGTCAAACTGCTAAGGACTAATAAATGTGCACATTGTGTAAACACTGACATCTCCTTAACCCTTCCATGGCCTGTTCAGGTACACCAGGACTAAGACCTTGTTCTTAATAAATACACCATAATAACAAAAAATAAATAAAAAGAGTGGGACTATCACATTCTGTGATTTCAACTCTTGCCCTACCCAGACCAACAAAGTATGTTTACTCTTGGACTCTTACTAATTAAAAAGAAAAAAGTTTTTTGAATATTATATTATTTATATTCTTGGAAATGGAATTGAAATAAAAGTGAAGCTTTGAATTTGAAAAATTCACTGATTTTTCTTTTAAACATAGCTAAATTTTTCCTTCCACCTATGCTTGTGCATAATTACCATTTTTAGCAATAACCAGACATGGTTCTGGGGAGATTAATTACAAAGACTAAACACAATAAGCTGATTAGAGGAGTTTCCTTGTTTCCTAACACTCAAGACCTACTTTAGGTCAGAGAATATTTTCATGCTGTTCTTTTGCTGCAGTACCTTGATGACAGCTGTACCCTGGATTTCAGTGGGTTAGACTGTAGGCCTTAGTCCCATATTATAACAAAAAGATGTTTTCTAACTGAGAGAAATCATGTTGGCATCTTTACTCTCTGTTCACAAAATGGTCACGTTTCCTTTTTCCTAACATATTGAAGATGGGAGGACAAATCTTATATTTATAGATGACACACAAACTACTCTACATCTTTTCTTGTGGTTTTGTTTTGATGGGAAAAGCCTTTTCTTAGGCTTTGCACAAAAGGAAAACCAGTATGTCTGTGTTCTGGCTCACTATTCAACAGTCTAATGCCACTCAAAAGTCCTGTAGTTTACAAAGGCAGAAAAAGGCTTGTGTATCTTGAAGCCGTTCATACCAATTCCTTTTTCATAGTATCTTTAATCTAATCTAAGTAGGAGCTCTTTCTTCTCCCTCCAAGAAGAGCTACTGGCATGTACAGGTGACAGCACAGCAGCAACCACTGTTGACATTAACTCTGAGGATTGAAAAGACCTAACTTTGCTGATGAGTAAAGTCAGAGAGCTGCCAGTGGCTTCAAGTTTAGAGGCTTTATCCATTGTCCACTGAGTCCACAGAGTTTTTTCCTGGTTTATAACATAATTCGCTGCAAACATTTTAAATGAAGGTGAACCTTTTTCCTATTTGTAGCATTAATGATACAGAAATAGATTTCAGCACCTTTTACATCCTCTCCAGTCATGTTCCACTAAGCCCATGACCCATTTTTAACTAGAAATCTTAAAAAATGATTGAGATAAAATTGTTATGAATAATCCTTTGGGAGTAAGAACACCCCCCTCATTCTTTCCTTCCCTCCTTCCTTTATTTCTTTCCATCTCAGTCCATCATAATGTAATTTTTTTTAAATTAGATCATTCACAGGTCACCTACCTGTATGTTAACTGTGTCAATTTTTTGTTGCAGACATGCACAGGTCTTTGTTCTGCCTAGGCATTCAAAATTTTTTTGCTGGTTTTGCTTTTGTGGTGTTTTTGTTGTTGTTTTTCCTTTGCTTTGCATAGTCTTAATTACATTATTTGGTTTTTTTTACAAAAACATGCAAGAAAAATGTCATTACTTTAGAGTGACTTTTCTCAATTAAATCAACAGTATTAGATAAGATTAGAGAAAATGCTTGCAAAGCACTGGTCAAAGAGAATGAGCCTCTTCATGTTAAATAAACTTTGAGAAAAAACTTCTAAATTATCTCTCTTGTATTATTTGTTGAGTGCAATCACAGATTATATTTGACCAAGCAAATAACAACATGATCCCACTTTCCCCAAAAATAAACAGAAAGTGGATATTTTCTACCTTTGTATCTATAAATAATAAATGCCTTAAAGTTTGTACACAGTAAATAAATCAGTAGTTTAGGACAGAATTTAATTATTCTCTCACATAATTTTTACAGCTGCAATGACTTCAGTGAAATTTCAGTGGAGTTGAGATTCACTGATCAGAATTAAGCTTCTTGGTCTGATGCAGTGTGTCTGAATTACAGGCATTTGACCAAGGAAATTTCATTAGTGATTAAAAAGCATACAGAAAACAGATATATGGGATATAAAGGATAAAACCTGGAAGTTTTGGAATGAATCAAAGGAGAAAAATGCTGTAACTTTACAAATTTTAAAGGTATTTTGGTTCTTTACCTTTTTACCAGTGGGTCTTTACATGCATTCCCACTTGCGGTGGAGCAAATATTTGTTATGATCTTTGGTGGCCAGATAATGATCTGTTGAAACTGACCAGCTTTAAATGAAGAAGTTTAATTTGCATCACTTTATTAACCTGGTACCCCATGAGCCTATAATATGGCTGAGGAAAGGGACAGTGGTGCAGGAGCAGAAATATGAGGCGGTGACTCTTTTACTGCACTATCTGTACTATACTGTCTATACAACTCTTTGTAAAACTACACTGCCCTTCCAGCTTAGAGAAGACTGAACATTGCTTAGGCACCTTCTGTTGCCAGTAGAGAGGGACTCCTCCCAGCCCAGAGCCTGATTTACCCACCCTGATTTGCCTTCTCTAGGTTTGTATTGAGCAGGAGAAAAATCCAAAAGATTTAGCTTGGACCCAAAATAAAATTTATGGCTGTAATCTGCAATGCAAAGGGACATGTCCCCTCCTGCACAGAAACACAACACTCAGCCTTTCAGAAAGCATTCCCAGCCACGTTTTTCTACTGAATACTCATCAGTATTATGTCTGTCCATGATGCGCCTCAACTGGATCTTTAGGGGTGAGCCTGGAAATGGAGAGAGTAGGGAACCCACCATGGTATGTCAAATTAGAGAGTACCCCAGGAGGTGAACAGAAAATGCTTAGGTAATAATGAACATGTACCTTGCTTGTGTTTCTCACAACTGTAGTTTCAGTTTAATTATTCATATGCATACTTTGCTGGATTATTGCTGTTGTTAATGTGCTCTTGCATATTTTATTAAAGTGATGACCTGGAAGCAGTACTCAGAATGACAGGCAGAGCAGCAAGCTGGGCTGCTTTTCAAAAGAGAGGGAAGAGAAGTGAAAGCAGAACCATCCTCCTTTGTTACCTCAGTGTGGCAGTACTGTGCCTCCCCAGATCCCTGCGCAGATCAAGGACCTCAGTGTGTAGCAAAAAACCCTCACACTACATAAAGTGCATACCCATGGAGCTTCTGTCATTGCTTAACCACTCTACATGTCAGAGAAAAATTGTTACATGTGGAGATATTGTCAGTGACCTGTAGAGAGTCCATGCAGCTGGTCCCATTTCGTACTGAGGAACTGCCATTTCTATTTTTGCTTGTGTTGGGGCAGTGTGTGACCTTAAGCAAAGGCACTTTGTTATGGTTTTACTGCCCTGCTGAAGTGTCTGTGCTGATATTCCAGACAGATGTTTGCCTAACCTATTCTTAAAGACCTCCAGTAGTGGAGAATCCACAATATCCCCAGACAATCTATTTCATTGCTTCATTATCATTACTGCTAGAAACTTTCCTAAATGGCATTTTTATCATAATTGCTTGTAGCTACTAGTAACTGATTTCCAGGATGCCAGATGTGTAAATAAAAGGGACTATTCCTTCATAAGTCCTCCATTTTCACTTTTCAACTAATTTAAATAAACAGTCTGTATTTGAGAAAAGGGTCATTCTAGATGTTTAACTCTTTTCACTAGCCAGGACAATTATATTCCATCAATTCAATGCCCTATGCAACTGAAATAGTTCAGAATAGCCAGAAATTGGCTGTGGACATCAACACAGAAATAAATCTTGGTGGAAAACTTTCCAATGTTAAATATATGAAACTTTTTCATAGGCGTCTGAATATTTACAGACCCTCAGCCTTTCCTTCATTTTGACATGATAAAACAGAATTTAATTTTCCAATAAACAGAGTACATCACCATGTTTAAAGCTACTGTTAAGAATATCAGTCTTCTCAGTGTATTCTTTGAATTACAGCAAGGAAAGAAGAAAGAATCAGAACACTAATCACTTTGCATGGATAAAAATGTACCCAAGTCCAAACTGGGTATAAAATACTATTCTGATTAAGTAATGTTTGTGCTTCACATCAGTGTAATTACCTATAGGGTTAAGGCAGTAAGAAAGAAAACCTACTAGAAATCTGTCCTTTGAGGTGCAGTTTCATTTGGTTAAGTCCATTACAAAATCTTACAAATTGCTCCAGATCTGGAAAAAAAATTTGGAAGAGTAAGCTCTGTGGGCACCCTTTAATTCTAAAACCTAATGGAGCCAGCACTGAATGTGGGCTGGTTAATTATGTTGATCATTAACCAGGTTAGCAAACCAGTGTGAAGTATTTATGCACCAGAATGGCATAGTATGGTATAAAAAGCAAAATAGTTTAAACTACAAATGAAAAAAGTTCATAAAATTACTATATTCAGACCTCTTATGCCATACCTGCAACAATCTCTATATGAAAACTGATTCTGGGAGCAGTGGGGTTCCTGTGGACAATGTGAAGTACAAATAGATTCAGATATGACAGATTCTTAATTTCTGATATGGCTAGTTATTATTAAGCAGAATGTGCTTTGATCTCGAATATAGAATTAAGCAACAGCAATGAATAAAACCTCAAATTATTGCAGATCTTTTATGCTATTAGTAATTTTGAAAAGTAAAACAATTTTAGGGTCAAGTCGTCCAATCAAATGAATTTAATAATATTGTTATAGCAATGCAATCCCAAGGAGGGCTATAATATAATAACTATTGTAACAAGTTACCAAGAAAAAAAAATTGCATATGTAGATATGTATGCTGGACAGGATGGGTGAATGACCTGTCTCAGGGACAGTAGGGGATAGAGTAATCACCAATGCAATTGATATTTTTCTTTCATGTTTCAACAGGGTCAGTTTTGCAAAATGATCTAAAACGAGAATAAACGATGTTTGCAAAAGGAAGCCTAAGCAACTGAAAATGAAAATAGAAAAGGAAACATAATAAAACCTGAAATGGGCTACATTATACTGCAATTCGTGCCTTACCTTTCCAGCAGTACTTCAAATAACAAATTTTTTTACAATGGTGCAGGCCAATTAACCTTTCATGTTTCATGACACAGTAAGTACCGTAGCTGCAGCAGTGTTACATTATTACTTCATGTAACATATTTAAGGTTTTTATATGGACTTATAGGGAAAGCTAGAGAATCCATTAAATAAATTTGCCAGGATGAAAGGAAAAATCTGTTTGTAATTCTTGCACAAGTTTGTTTCCCTTTTAAAGGAAAAATAAGGTGCAAGGAGGATGAAAACCTCTCTGCTCTTCTTGGATGGGAATTTTCCTTCTGGGTAAGTCACTGGTGAGTGTATATCCACCTCAGCTGGCTCTGCAGTGTCCCTGCCTAATCCTGATACACTTTTGGACAAGCAGAACTCAGTTGACACTGCCCTTTCCTGTGTATGCTGATCTTCTGTACCATAAATATCTGGAGACAAATTTAGTATTTGCTGTTAGTTGACTACTTCTGGTTTAGTATCAGTCCCCTCTATCATGTACAGTCCCGGAGTTCTGGTTTTATATTATGACCTTTCTACTAAGCCTTTCTGAGAGATTCGGAAGTGTTATGTCACATAACTGTACAAAATGAGTTCGTTTTGTTGCTTTTATAAGAAGAAAAGACACATGTAGAGATTAAGGGCAGGAATATTAAGAGGATTCACTCATTGTGGGTGTTTCAAGCTTGGCACAACTAAAATCTTGGCTTAAACAGTGTGGCAGTTTTGCCTGGCCCAGTTTTTGCCAGTGAACAGGGTGGGGTACAAAGATGGCTCCTGCATGTCCTGAGTAAAGATTCTGGAAATTTTCCACCATGTCCAGCAGAGCCAGTCTCTGATGGCTGTAAAATGATGGACATGCTGCTGGTAAAACCTGGGCCAATTAGAGATGTTAGTTACGCCTCTGTGAAAACATATTTAAGAAGAAATCAAAACAATGTGAGCACGCACTTCTTTTTAGCCAGGGAAGGAGGAGGAGGAGGTAAAAATATGTGAGG
Organism: Origma solitaria; assembly: GCA_013397895.1. Classification (NCBI taxonomy): domain Eukaryota; kingdom Metazoa; phylum Chordata; class Aves; order Passeriformes; family Acanthizidae; genus Origma; species Origma solitaria. Next base: position 746,873 of record VZRL01001198.1, read on the forward strand.
GAGAACAACATGGAGGCACCAAGGTCAGTGGAAAGGCGGGGGAGGAGGTGCTCTAGGCGCCAGAGCTGAAAACCCTCTGCCAGCCGTGGTGAAGACCATGGGGGAGCAGGTGCTCCCCCTGCAGCCCATGGAGTCCAGGGGATGCAGAGAACCCCCCACAGCCTGTGGGGAGGTGCCCACACCAGCGGAGCAGATGATGCCTGCAGGAAGCTGTGATCCAGTGGGAGTCCCAGAGACTGAGAGTTGCAAAGGCCTTGCAGGAGAGAGAAAGGCCTTGCTCCCGGGATGGAACCAGCCTGGCCTCGGCCTGCAATTCTGCAGCCTGGAGAGAATCTCGGACAGCAGCAATCGGGCGGGGCTGCTCGTGAGATTGGACCCACGCCAAAGAAGTTCGCACAGGACTGTCTCTCGTGGGAGGGACCCCCATGGCTAAGTAGAGGATTCTTCCCCCTGATGGACTGACCCTGACCAAAGGAAACCCCCACACCCTGCCCCCACCCCGGAGCTGTTGGTTAGAAGGAAGGAGGGAGGGGGTGAGCTGAGAAGTGGTGCCTTAAGAGGGAAAAGAGGGGTGAGTGAAGAAATGGTGTCTTAAGAACTTATTTTTATCTCCAATTTATCCTCTGACTCTGTTAGATTAATAAATCACTTTTTTTTGCAACTTTAAGTTTCTTGCCTGCTCTTGCCCTGAATCTCGTGCGGCCCTTATCAGTGATCTCATCTCAACTCATAAGTCCAGTGTTTTGTGTTAGTTTTTCCTCTCCTCTGCATAGCTGCAGCAGGAGAGAGCATAGAAAGCAAACGTCGTAGGTGCCTGGCATTTAGCCAGGGTCAAACCCACGACAACAGAAACATTCATAAGCATTTCTGATAAGCTTGATCTTAGTGACTCCTTAAAAGGCCAGACAGTGATTCAGAGGAAGATCTCAGAATGGACTTAGGAAACCTGAACTCTCAATTCTGTGGTCTAACCACATGGAAAATAGCTATAGCACATGGAACAAAGTCAAACACCAAATCAATATGACAGATCTGTACTTGTTCAAAGGAACTTTTATATTTGATCTGGATTTAGCTTATCTATATATGTGGAGTGACAAAGGAAAAGAAGATTGACAAAACTCAGAGTTAAAAGTAATAGCTTCTGATGCTCTTGATCACCTTCTGCATCACAAACTCTCAATAAATGTATGGTTGCACTACTGCAACATACTGCCAAGGTGACCATCTGTCAGTTAGCTTCCAGGGAATCTACAGAAATTCTCTCCTAGGTCAAGATTATTATTTTAGTTTTAAAACTGGGGAAGGAGGCTCTTTATAAACACTTTAATTTACCTGATGACTTTATGGGCTAAATTGTTAATAGGATAAGAATTCTCAGCAATAAGTAAATAACGTCAATTCTCATCAGATACAAGCTCATGCAGAGATTGAATGATGAGGGTAAAAGCTATCATGGAAACTTGAATCAAATTTATTAGCAGATGTTCAGTGGTGCAGAAGAATTATACATGAATAATAAAGTGCAATGCTAGCTGAGAGCTCTCGATTTCCCTCTTTTCCCAGGAAGTACCTTTTAATGGAGGTCTTTTCCCAGAAGCTTAACATTGTGTTGAATTATAATTAAGCCATATTGAGAAAACATTTGAGTGACAATGATTTACAAATGATCAGATTATTTTGGGCTTAGCTTAGGGCTTTACTGACTAGAATGATTTCTCTGTTATGACCATATGTCTGTTAAGAAACTTTATTCAAATGAGAAAACTATTGGGACTTTTTGAGACAGTTAAAGAAGAAAGGAAATTGAAGATGTTTCCTTACAGTTTTAATGTTATTTGGTAAATGAAACATTTTATAATTGTCAAAGATCAAGAAATAGAAGTTCATAACAAATGCAGGTGCATGAACCTGTAAAACATTTACCATGCTTGCTTGGCACAGGCGAGGACACTTTGTTTCACGACCTGTTTAACCAATCCAGAAGTAATAACTAGTGGCATGGACTAAAAGAGTAGGAAGCCACACTCTTGCACCTTCCTTAAAGGTATTCCCATTGCCATGGTCCCCTTCCATGAAATTGAACAGTGATTTCTTTCTGTCTCTGAGACAAACTACACCTCATCAAAACAATCTTTATTTTGAGCAGCAACATGACACTGTACCCTTCTGGTATGGCAGCTTAATTCATCACCCAAAAAGGTATCCTGAGAAGTGTATAGATGGATAATGATATCCTAAAGGCTAAGGGATTGAGGATGACAGATGGGAATGAAGAATAATGGGTGGAAATCTAAAGATGTTGTTTCTTTCTTTGTGAAATTTTATGGTTGTTATCATAAGTATCTACAGAATCCAAGGTGACTCAAATATCTCTCTATAGAGAAAGATTTGAAGGTCAGCTAATTCAGTCACCTAACATAGACATATCAAGCTTAAAAGGTGAGGTTTTGACAGTTAAATGCTGCTCTTCCCTTCTCCTGCAAGGCGTTGAACTTGATACTGAAGGCAAAGGGAATATTTAGGTAAATCAAAACATTCATTGTTATGCAAAGCTCCACTTACCTGATCTTTCTGCCACGGCTGCACAACTGCCTAGGGCAGCTGCCTGGTGCAGCTTCAACAGCCAGGGTAAAGAGAATTTATTTTCCTTTTCATATGCATTGCATCCATTGTTAATTCTACTGCTGAGAACAAACACAGGCTCTACATCTTGATTTCATTGGCTGTAAATTCACAAGTATGGTAAACATGCTAACAATAAGGCATTTACAAAAGATACTGTGAAACATTTTGGGGCCTGCTATACCTGAGGCCTGATGATGCTTGTCGGAGGGCAACATTTCTAAAGTGCCTCAACTGGATTCTGAAATAGCCTTATTCTCTTAAATTTGCTTTATCGCAGGGTCATCTCAGGGCAAAGTAGTACAAATAATAATCTTAACATCTCACACTGTTTTTACCATTGAAAGTGAATACTGATCAACCAGATTAATTATTCAGACAAAATTATTACCAGAAGATTCATGTTCTTTAAATCTGCCGACACAAGTGTTGGTAGGAAAGGGTTAAAAGTGGAAGATTTGGCGGGGGGGGAGGGAATAGTTTTGCTCAACGACCTAGCAGTTGGAATTCTAAAAATGTTAGTGTGGGAAAACTCCATTTCTTCTGCCTACTGTTGTTCATCGTCTGCCAGTTTTGAGAAGTGGAATTCCTGTGGGGAGATGGCACACTCTCACAGACATGCCCAAAGCTTTTTGTTATAGTGAGGCAGGGAGGGAGCCACCCCCACCCCTCCTGCTGCTTGCTAGGATGAGCTGAGCCGAACGGAGCCTGTGCTCCTGCCTGTCTCTTATGCCCAACATTGTTAGTGAGGTCATGAAATAAACCTACTCTTTTCAATTCAGCTGTGGTTTGAGGTTTGCCCTTAGTTATTTGTATGTGTCGATTCAGACAAGTCAATTTGTGGTATATAATCACACGTTTTGGTAGCTTCGTTCTTAAAGATATGTTCAAAATTCACTATCTGTAACAGGCAACTTAACTGGAGAAGCTTAGAATTAAATAAATGCTAAAGAAAACCTTGTCTTTGGTATCTCAATTCCAGCTCATATAAATGTGATAAGGAGGTCTGAAATGCATACATTGCAAAAGACTGCAACACATTCCCTGTTTCTACTTTTATATGTCTTTACATTGTCATAGCTCATCATATCTCTTGTGCAAACTCACCATCTGTTGGGAAATGTGTGTGTAGACTCTAGACTCTCTCTTAGAAAATGTCCTGCCTAACAGTAGATTCATATCAGAATACTGGAAATCACTGTACTTCCAGTTAATTGGCAAAACCCAGTCTTTTTAATATCTGAGTTCAGAGAATTGTAGAAAAACAGTTCTGATAAGGACTTAGAATGCCTATCCTCTTGCCTTACAAAGACCAATTATGTCTCTAGGATTTGTCTGTGATAATTCTCAAATATTAGGGCTGTATTATTTAGTCTTGATTAAGGTGTACTCCCAACTAGAATTCACGAGTCCTAAGATGAGGAAAGACTGAAGGATATGTCTATGCATTAATCTCATAAAAAACTTTGACTTTTAATAATGCAATTTCTAGTCTGGTGGTCATTTTTGATTTTACTTACTATTAGCTGTTACTTAGCATCACACCGTCATTTCACTATTATTTTATAGTTTTTATATATTTATTGCTTTATACTTTTATTATGCCACATATCTTTGGGAGGCTGTTTTCCTTCTACATTGCAAACTGTAGATATGCTATGTGCTGCAATTTTATTGATTTGGCTTTTGAAAAATACCTGCAATAAATATGCCTTAGTTTTAAAAAAAAGCTTCTTATTAGTTGAATTTTTAGTGGGTAAGCAATGAAATTTACTGCTTAGAATTGATGAGCAACAAATCCAGCAACAGGTAGATGGATTTATCAATTTCCTATTAAAGGGAAAAGCCGAGCACATGGCTAAAGGTCAAAGTATGAATAGTAGCATGGATAAGAGGCTGAAATGATCACATTGAAGGAAAGCACTTCCACATTAGAATTATATTTAAGACTTGTAGAATTATTTCTGTCTGGTTTTAGTTATCTCTGAATTGTTTGTTGGGGTTCAGTAGCAGGTTTTATGTAGCAGAACCTCTTCTGGTGAAATAGTTATTATTCAAAAACAAAATAAATTTATTATTGCTTTAAATAACAGAACAATATCACCACAGAATAAACACTACCCTTCATACAAAGAATACATCTGGAAATGTTAGAAGCACCATTAGGTAAGCCAAAACTAGAAAGTCAACAGGCCTAACTAACCTGAAATTCTGCACAGCTGTTTTGTGGTGCTTGTGGTATTAGATTTGGACAGAACATGCCATGTGGAAAATAAAGAGTAGAGTCCTGCTTACTTCCTCCATGAACTGGAGGCATCGAAGGGCAAGTCAGGCTACAAAAATAATGTTGGCAGCTGGAATGGTACATCTTTAAAGTAAATTTCCATTAAGCTCTGTTCTTGTAAGAGATCACAGTTTTCATTTAGACCTCTTGCCTTTCTGATGCTGCTGTAGTTAGGTGAAGTTAACTTCCTGTTGGTACAGTGTTGGGTAACTGATTTAGATCTTTAGAGTGGAGTGTGACCCAAGAGTCCTTAGCTATGTATAGATTAGAAACGGTTCAAACTCATCCAACTGGGTATCTAGTGGAAGGCACAGAATCCCACCTGACTACCCCCTTTCTGCAGTCTCTCTTCCATTCTGTGTAGCATCTTTCAGCAGTGCTAATTTCTGCAGTATTTTAGGAGTCAGAGTGACATTACCCATTTTTTGGTTAAGCCACTGAATCCCATCCCTTCATGGCCAGCCCTAAAAAGGTGTTGAACTATGTCATTAAAAAGAAGAAGAGGCACCTGCAGAATCAGTAAGTAGATTAATCATTCTTTGGAAATGCCATCGCCTCTGATTGACTACACAGAACAGACAATCTTTAGGAGGCTAAAGTTAAACAAGATGAATGTCTATCTTGGAGACAAAGGCATTAATGAAGTAGCATTTACAGATGGAGATGCACGATAAGGTATTTGTTGCCCACAGAACATACAGGTCTCTGCATTATCCTCTACATGAAGAGCAATTACATTTGTTTTGTAATTTAAGATTTTGTGTGACAAAAGTTGAGTATTTTGCACTAAACTAAAATAGAAATTTCCAGGTCATTCTCTATGAAGCACATTTGAGCTTTTCATGCTAAAGGGTTGTGCATCTAAACTTCTAAAGCTGGGGAGGGAATGTAATGTAATGTGTCTTCAGTTCCCTGGATGTTTTAATTATTAAATATTATACAGTATTTAATATAATTTTAAATGTAGTTACTAGCAGCTCAGTTTGTCTGATTTTTTTTTTTATTAATTGAAATACCCACTCCTTATATGTCAGAGGCCCAATCTGATAATGTATGAAGACTTATCAGTATTCCAGTTTAAAGGTGGGATTCAGCTTGACCCTTGTACCTGGCCTCATCACTCCAGTAGAAACCTGAGGACACCTATGTAGATTGCATGGAGGTTGCCTGACAGTGGCTTTATTTTCTAGGATTATTTGTTCTCAGACTATTTTCCTGAGAGGGCATCAGGGTACAACCCCCTCCTTCAGACTGAAAACTGTAGATTTAACTCTCCTTTTCCTCATTCCCGTGGTGTATAACGGAGCAGCAGAGGAAGTAAGAACAATAGCCAATCTTGTGAAAATTAAATCAGCATTTAACTAACACCTGTCTCCAGCGAGAGAATCTGATTAGTTCTCTAAAGAAGCAGGAAAATGAAAATCAGAGCAACAGAACAAATAATTATCTGGAGAGGATGAGGAGAACCTGTAAGCCTGTCTGATGCTTGGAAGGATCTTTAATTAAAGTTTGACCAGACTGAGTGAGGTGTTTTCTCCTCCATTTTAATTCTAAAGAAAGCATCAAAGTGAAGCTGTTGTGGGTGGCATTGCTGCAGAACATCTCCTGGGGACCCAGACTCTGCTCTGACTGGCAGCACATCCTGTCTGACCCTCAGCCATAGGAGTACCGTTCCAGAGAGACAGGACTCTCCATTTGCACTTCTGTGTTAGCTGGAGATAAACATGGACATCCCAAAACATCAGTCTTATCAGTTCCCTTCTTCACAGATTCTCCCCACCAACAGCTGTATTTTGAAAAAAAAAAGTGAAAATTAGCATGCAAATAGATTGTCTTTGGAAGTATTTCCCAAGAACTTCTAGGGATATCTGTCCCTTACGTGTGTTTCACAACCTTTCTTTGCTTTTTGCCTGAGAAGAAGCCTTTTTGAGGCATTCTTGGATTACTTTATCCTCTGTAATTTGGCTAGTTTTATGAAATAACCCTTCAAATCACCTGCTAATGAAATAATAAACCTCATGCAGTTGCAAATATATGTATTATATGTCATAATTTAATTTATTTTCCCCACATATCAAAAAGGTTTAGTGAAGCCAAAACTCGTTACAGTGCCTCTGTGGGCCACAAGCATATTACCTAATTTGTGACCTTTTAGTACTGCAAAAATTCCTCTCACTAGGCTGGAACATCAAATTTAAATTAACAACTACAGTATTGTAGGTTTTACTTTTGAAACCATAAGTTTCAACGAGTATCTTCTCTAGGTATATAGCAGCAAAAATATAATTTGAAGTTTGAGCTTTGGAAGGTGTATTTGCCCCATTCCCATCACAAGTTCAAAACAAAAAGGAAGATAATTACAGGAAAACTATTATTTAATAGGCTTCACTTTCTTAAATAAGTTGATCAACTTACAGTGAAGGGGAAGACTTGTCAATGAAACTGTGAAAGAGCTAACATTTTCAGGAAGATGAACAATCAGTAGCTGTTTATAATGATTTCTCAAAAGATGATTTTTCAAAACTTATTTCTTCACTTGATTGAAGATTACATTATGATCTCATAGTAGGACAGCAAGGGAAAACAACAAACTAGGCCCTACCCTTTAGCTGAAGCAGGAAACACACAGCCAGAATGGTCTCCTTTTTTGGACCTCTCCAAAGGAACTGACGCTGTCTCTTAAGAATGAACAGCACAAGTTGGACCAATAGAGTTTCTTTGAAATGGAGAGACATTTGAATGTCACAAATGACAAAATCCTACTTCAGCTCATGCAGATTTTAGGACATAGTCTATGACATAGAAAACGGTCTAAAGTTTGAAGGTTAGATAATGTGACCTTCACTCTGAAAGTCTTTTCAATGGAGCCAGCTAGAGGGCTCTGCCCTAAGGCAGCTGAACAGAGGAGACCATATGCAGATATGTAGATGTGAGGGAGAGCTTGGTTGGGTTGTCTGCATGAAGACGTTTACTGTCCACTTGGACATTTGAGGCTTTCTACCTGGCTTGAAAAGAGCACATCTTCCATGACTCACATCTTTGTCATGTTTCCAAATCCCGTGTTTAAATGTACTAGGGCTTCTCAAGTGATACTGAACACCATTATAGTATTCAGCTAAAATAAGTTCATGCTTCTAAAATTCCCTTTATAACCTAGGGAGATTTAGAACCTACTGAATTTAGGGAGTGATTCAGCTAACCAGAGAGGAACTGTCCAAACAGAAATGTTTAGTAGCTTTTCAGATGGCAGGTTTTACCCAGTATGTCTGCACAGACTGGTGGATATCACCCAAGGAAAAGTGAATGTCCAGTGTAACACAAGGGCTCACACTCAAAAAACCTCAGTTGGAAGTTGGAATCTTTGTAGGCTGGGGGAACTCAAAACATCCAAAGAAACTCTAGAATCTTATTTTTAGGCAGCGAAGTCCCATTAAGAAGGAGGTATTTAATTTCACTTACAGTAAGCAGAATTGCTCTCATCTGTTTTCTTCACTGACTTTATCTCCACTAACTATATTTTGAGATAAGATACTTTGCATTATATTTAGCAGTTGTATGAATCTCTAGGTAGATGCCTTAATCAGGCTCTAAATCTGGCTTCTTGACTTTTCTTAAACCTGGAGAAGTTAAGAAATGAATAGCAGCCTGAATAAAGTTTGCCAATGTCTGATTGCTGTCTGGACTAAAATAGTCAGAAGTGAGTCATGAATATATCGGGAGATTAGGTCATCTCTCTTCAACTGAGCATACTTCTCTCTTCAGCAATGTGACAAATGCAAAGAAAAAAGAAGCCCCTCACCTTCCTTCCAGCCAGTGCCTTCTTAAGCATCTCACGCACTCAAGAAGTCTCAGAGACAGAAGATATTGGCGGCGGCTCAGAGCAGCAGTGAGGTCTGCAGGAGGGAGCTATTCACATCCCTGTGCACCTGCAAACAAGAATTTGGCCAAAATCTATTTCATAATGTTTCCTTTCACAGATAACCTTTGCTAATCATCCTCCCAACTGCTTTTTCAAAATTAAGTGCTGTAATTCCCTACTTGGCTTGAACACCCAAGCTAGTCATCTAGACAGGAGAATTGAGAAAGTGCTGTCTTTAGTGGAAAGAGGAGAAAATGTCACCAAGGAAATAAAAATGAGCTGCTCTAATGAAGCTTAGCACCTGCACTCACGATGACGTAATACTGTGAGTTCAGCAGCTAACAGGATCCCACTAACGTATTTTGACACTCCAGCTTCTTGGTTGACTAGACAATTCTCATAAAATTAGGTGATACTGGTAAATTCAGGGATTAGGAAGGAGAGCTGTCTTTTGTTTTAGTATTTCCCCATTTTTATATTCTTATTACTACGAAAACATAGTAAATGGAAATACAATTTTATATTAAAATACTTTTGTTTGCTGCTCTCATCCATTCAACTAAAAGACTATACACATATTTGTACACATTCAGTCAGTTTAAAAATATATATATACATAAATGATGGATATGCCCTTTAATGATCTGATTCTAGCATTTTACTCATTTTAATTCCTCTGTTTTGAGCTAGACATTCTTATGTCTCAGTTCTGCAAGGATAGTAACACACTATATGACCCCACATGTAGGAAGAAAAAGGAGCCTCAACTTACATTCCTGAGTAAATTACTGAGCTCTACAAGCTATACAAGATGAGATGCCTGAACCCTTCCATAACATTCTTTCTGTGCCTTCCAGACTAGACTTCTGAGCAGGAGGGGTTCCGAAGGCAGGGAAGTCACAGTTCTAGAATCATCTTACCTCTGAGCAAAACTGACATGTTGTATCATAAAATCATAAAAACATGGAATATGCTAAGTTGGATGTGACCCATCAGGATCATTGAGTTCCAGCCCTTGCCATATGCAGGACACCCCAAGAGTCGTACCATGTATCTGAGATAATTTTCCAAATGCTTCTTGAACTCAGGCAGTCTTGGTCCTCTGACCACTTCCCTGGGGACCCTGTTCCAGTGCTCAGTCCTTCTCTGCATGAAAAACCTTTCTCTGATATCCACCCTACATCTCCCCCAACTCAGTTTCATGCCATTTCCTTGAGTCCTGTCACTGGTCATGACAGTGAAAGAATAAGCACCTGCCCCTCTGTTTCCCCTTGTGAGGATGTTGAAGGCCAAAGTGAGATCTCCCCTCAGTCTCCTCTTCTCCAGGCTGAACAAACCAAGGGATCTCAGCTTCTCCACATAAGGCTTCCCCTCCAGACCCTTCACCATCTTTGTTGCCCTCCTCTGGACCCTCTCCAATGATGTTATGATCTGGTTTAAACACAGAAGAGCAGGGGAAACTAAAATAACTTAATGTCTTTTTTATATTGTGGCACCCTAAAGTGCCCCCAGCACTTGAGATAAGGCCGCCCCAGTGCAGAGCAGAGCAGGACAATCCCCTCCCTTGCCCAGCCGGCGATGCTGTGTCTGATGCCCCCAGGGCACGCTTGGCCCTCCTGAGTCATATTCTATTTGCCATTAACCAGGACTCCCAGCTCCCTTCCCACAGTGCTGCTCTCCATCCTCTCTTTCCCTGGTCTATACACAGAACCAGGGTTGCCCCACCCCAGGTGCAGAATCTGGAGCTTGCCCTTGTTAGACTTCATATAGCTGGTGATTGCTGATCTCTCCAATTTGTTCAGGTCTCTCTGCAGGGCCTCTCTGCCCTCGAGGGCATCAGCAGCTTCTCCCAATTTAGTGTCATTAGCAAACTTAGTGTTCCTTCATGTCCTGCATCCAAGCCATTAATGAAGATGTAACAACAATGAACAACAGTGCTGTGATGTAACAGCATTCAGATTTTGTACTGTTTGAAAGCAAAGTGCTGCTGTGGCAGAATGCATGGAGAAAGTATGTGAGCAACTGGCATTTTAAGGGCTACTGTTATTTTTTTAATGTATCTTCCTATCATTTGGGCTTATTCACATCTAGAGAATCTGTCACAATAGTTCTCTTTCTACACAGTAATGAAAGGCTTATTAAAAAGGCAAATGTGAAGCTCTTTGAATACCTGTAAGTTACATGCATAAAAAGGAATCCTGCCTCTTTTCAGTGTGTACTCTTCAAAAGCTTAGAGTTCTGTGACTTGGAGGCACTCACACCATAAAAAAACCCTGTTCAAAATCTCATGAAACTGTGACTTAGATGAACAAATCACATATTCGTACTGTTGGTGTGCAAAATATGAAAAACTGCCCAATATGCCAGTCCAAAACATGCTGAAGTTCCTTGTCCTGTTCTATCATTAATAAAACATGTTTGCTGGTTTGTTTTCAAAGTCCAAAGTCAGAAATGTCAGTACAGGCATTACTGTACTATAACTCTGTTTACAAAAGAATAATGATGATGGTTGTCTCTTTCTACTGGTTTGTGCAGCTTAAGAAGAGAGAGAGATGAAGATGCACTGACTGTAAAACACCATTGAATTCTGCTGATTTTGTTTCACTTATGGACTTCAGATATTAAATGCAAATATTTGCTGAAACCCGCGGATGTGTTTCTGATACATTACTTTCAGAAAATGAAGTAGAAGAAGTCATATTACACTCCTTTCAAAAAGTTGCTGTGTACAGTTGCTTTTTAACTTTCAAGAGTATGTTATTTTATCCCTTGTCCCCTCTTCCACCAACTAAACATCCTTTAGAGGGTGGCTGACTAATGAGCTGCTCACTCTGTTTTTCTTTTGGCAAACTCTTAGTTGAAGGGTCCCGTATTTCCCCAGTATGCAGCTGAGATGAACCTATGGCATGCACTGACACTAAGGAAGCATTTCCTCATTTTTAATTTAAATTTCTTAAATTTATTTAAGAAACTTATACTATTTCTTTCTTTCTTTTTTATAAGCTAAAAAATGATCAGCATTTGCAAATATGTTAAATTATAATAACAATTTTTAAAAAATTGTCAATTCCTTGCTGAACTACAATATGAAATGGACTAAAAAGAAGTATTTCATAAAGAAGATGATGAGTTAGTTTGAAACTAGTGTCATATACCAAACTACTAGGCTTTTGGGTGCTCACTTCAAATGAAAACATTTTTCCTAGGTCTGGCTGAAATAGCCTACAGCATATCATAGCTTATGAGTCCATTTTAAAATGGTGCGTAGCTCAGGCTGGAAATAAAGAGAAGAAGGGCTTGGAAAAGAATATCCCTAACAAGTTCTTTGCTATTAAATTAAGTTTAGATAATTCATGAATAGGTTTCTAGAACCCAAGTGTATACAGACTACATTTTCTTTCTATTTTTTGCCTGTAGTGGTCTCTATAGCAGCAGACACTTTCTGTTTTCTAGTTTAAGATCAATGGCAGAGAAATATATGTCTGTGGGTTCATTTTCACATGCATCTGCCTCTTAGTTCTTGACTTTAGAAGAAATATTTCCAGCAGCAGATAAGCATGGTTACTTTTAACCCATTCAATATTTATCCCTTTGTTATTTGAGTATGGTGGCATAAATTAAAGTTACATGTTAAATTGATCCATTAAGTAATTTAGTTTAATTATTAAATTTGATTCAATATTTAATTTCATTTAATAAAAGTGGGCTTCCATAAATGCGTACATTTAACTGATATATATTGGGACTGTATAATTTTGAATAGATTAAATATTTAATAGAGAACACTTATTTGAATTATTCAGTATGGAGACTAGATAACTGATCTACCCTTTCAAAATAGTGAAAATACAAATGGCACATTGTAATAATAACTATTTCCAACCAGGAATATGTATAAAACCCTTTGAACACATTGTTGGTTCATTTCCAGACAAGCAAACCAATCTTTGCTTAATGGAACCAACCATTGAGAATTCATCAAGCAAGCTCCCAGAGCTGTTTTAAATTTAATATAGCTTACAAAAACCAGACCATTAGAATATGCAGAATACTGTGGTGACAAAATGATTTTAAAACTTGCTATAACAATATAATTTTCTTCTGTCTTTTGAGAACAGCTAAATGTTCAAAAGATTTGCTGTTAATGGTGATTTAGTATTCTGGATCAGATTCAGAGTGGAATACTCAGAGTTGCAGTTAAATTCTCTAATCAAAACATGTATTTTGTGTTGATGTCGGATCATGGGGAAACTTCAGAAAATGAGACATAATTTAAGTGACCTTCAACATTCATTTAATTTCAGGTGTACATGTCAAGTCAGCTGAAATAAATGAGATAATATTTAACCAATGCTTGCATTTTTTACTAAGAATGCACAAATTTATGAGCATATGACTGTGCAGAAGGATTTTTTTGAATCAATGAATGTGCTTCAAAAATCATATAAGGATCTCTCTCCTTAGCTGTCAGCAGGCAAGATCTTCACTTCTCAGAAAATCTTATTTGATTGTCAATGAAGACTGCTAGGCAGCACCTGTGATCTTGTTTAGAGTATGGCTGTACAAATACTTGTGCCAGTAAAACTGAAGTGTGATGCCTGGACAGGAGAAAGCATTGGTAGCATTGTCATGTGGAGGCAGCCTCTCTGGTGATGAAAATGCATCTTGATAACGAGTCAGTCAAGGGAAGAAGAAAAGAGACATACAAACTAAGAAATACTGGAGTTGGTGTACAAGGTTCATATTGCTAAATGCAATCTTAGGAATCCATTTAGCTGCCTTATCTACTGCTAATTTGCTTCTTCTTTGAAATTTATGCTTTCAGGTAAACTTGCCTTTATCCATGTCCAGTAGTGAAAACAATGGATTCCTTACCTGCAATGAATGAAGCATTTGCTGCGTCTCAGCACCCTACTGAGCAAAGCCCGAAGGGTGGCAAGGTCTGACTTCCTCTCAGCTGCATTTATCCTCTGTTCATGGGCACCATCAGGCTCAGGAAAGGAAGATGTGCCCAGTGAGCACTGGGAAAAATCTAATGTTCATTTAACTAGCCTTTGATTCTCAGGGACACTTTTAAGTAGTGAAAAGAATAGGATGAATATGAATATGACCAGATTAATTCCTCCTTTGGTTAAAAGTTATGGAAGTGGAGCACATATTCCTTTTGTCTATAAAAGTGTGCTTTTCAAAACATCATCGGTCTATTTCTATTATTGATAAAAATATATATAATAGTTAATATAATATATCATACGTAATAAAATATCATATATAATAATGGTTCTTCAACACACAAAAATCCAATTAAATATGTGGAATTTCACATGAAGTACAGGTAGCCACTGTGAATATCTTTGTAGGAATGTAACCCGAGTGTCCAAGTCAAAATAATAACTACAATGCTTATAAACAAGAAACATTTACTGATAAGTCAATGTTCACATTATTTTGTTGTGATTGGAACACATTTTTCTACACATTTATATAATAACAGAATGAATTTAGGTAAGATTTTTGATGCCCTTCAGAGATTATTCGTAGCTTTAAAGCATTTGAGTTTGTAAATAATTGGATAGAAAGTTATAAATGGAATAGTTGAGAAAGGAGATATTTTACTGCCACTGAAAAATAGAAGCAATTTTTTGCTACAAGAAAATATCTAGGGGATTTTTTTTCCAGGTTTTAAAAGTATTTCAGAAATGGATTGCTAAAGGAACAGGAAAATTTTGAGTTACTCTCATTGTTTTATTTTTTATGCAGTGGGAAAAGAAATGTTAGCTCTGTCAGATCAAATAGCCTTATAGAAAAACAACATAAGGATAGATATAATTTTTGAATCAGAATTCAACCAAATCCCGAAAGCAAAATACTTTCTTCATCTACGATTCATTTTTCAGACTACTCTTTGCAATAAAATACTATTTTTAATAATGACCAAAATCAGATACCTTTATATTATAGAAATCTAATAATTTTGTAAGTGCTTGGATAATGACAAAGTGGTTTTTCAAAAGTCTAGTCAAAAATGTTTCAGTTGCCAAGAAGAAACAAAAATGTTAGTATACTTAATCTATCATGTGATTTTTTTTTTTACTGTTCAGAATTAATATAAAACATAAAATGAAAACTTTAACTCTTAGACTTTCATTATTTCTGTCATCAAGAAAATGAGCAATTAACAAGATATACACAATCTGAAAAATTTTCATGAGTTTCATTTTTAATTTGAATCAATGTTTATGTTGAAAGTATGAAAGCACTTTGATCAGGAAAATAATAAGAAGAATAAATTTGAAAATTGTGAAAATTTGTCTACAAAGCACTGCCAGAAATGTTCAAAAGACCAGCAAAAGTTATGGACTTCCTTACTTTATTATGACATGACAAATGATGCCTACTCTAGACTTTTCCATAGTGGGACGTGGCTTCTTGTTATTCAGAATCATAAACTCCACTGTAAAAAATCTGAAGCTTCTTTCACTGTTTGCCCTCAACAGGAATGTTGTAGAATTAAGATACTTGTATAATGTCACGTCCCTTTCCAGCACGCCTAAACAAACTTCTGGGTGTTCAAAACTCCTAATCCCCACAGTAGCCTCTGGTAGTCCCTAAATATTTGTGAAGTGCATTGTGATGTGAAAAGTACTGTCCTACCCCAAATTTTTAAACACTTCCCAAGAACCCTAAAGAAACAGAAACGGATATGAGAGAAGAGAGAAGAAAGCACAGTATGATATGCAGGCTATGCTAATTTCATTTTGTGAGTCATTTGTAATTTCATGCTTTCACTGAATTTTAAATTTTGTCAAATCCCAAACCTGTAGCTAAGAGCAGCAGTTATGTGACTCAGTTGGGACAATCTAAAACAGATGAAAAATAGTATTGGCTAAGATAGTGTGTTCAAAAGTGATTACTATACCGGTATTGATTAGAACCTTCATCCAGAGTCCTTTAGTGTGAACTACCAATTGAAGTGGGGCTTAGTCACCAAGCATGCAAAGCACGTCATATGAAGCTTGAGGGGGAGTTAGCATCTCCTACCTGCTAAAATTGAGATTTTTTGTCTCAATTATCACTAGGAAAATGTAAGGAAAATGAAGGGGGGAAAAGGAAGAAGAGGGAAGAAAAACCACTAGAAAATAATAAGAGCTCTCTTTTTTTGACAGATTTCTTCTGTTCAAGTTTTTTAAATGTCTGTGCCAGATTTCATATGATCCACACTCCTGATCATCACATGCATGCACACACACACACACACACACACACACACACAAATGAAAAACATAAAGTATAAAGCAAGGGGAAAATCTCTGTGGAGAAAACCATTGTTTTGGATAACAGTCATGGCAGTGTATGACATTGTGGTGGCAGCATGTTGAAACTGTCATTAATGAAAAGATGATTTAACTTTTATATTAACTTCACAGACCTTCTTTACACAAAGTGTGAAATAGTCCAGCATATCAGCAATGTTAATGTTCCATTAGTTTAATTCTTTGCTAATATATTAATTCAGTTTATGACAAAAGAAATATTTAACTGTCCAGTTTTGTTTGTCTTAAATCTATATAAACTTGAAATACAGTCTCCTTGACAAATGAGGTTACTAGAAACTAAATGGAAAATCTTATTTGCTGCCACAGTGGTGACATGAAGAATTGCAGCCTTTAGCTCAGGGCTACTAAGCTCTTAATAATGAGAGAAAGGTACTCCATCTTCCCCTATAGCCACAATTACAATGAACAAAAATAGCTGCCAAGGCTTCTAAAAAATATTCATGACAGTGTGAAAAATATTGATTTTAAAAGCCAAGAAATGAAATACCTTCTAAAGTGCTCCATTCAATCTAGTTATTATTTTCCAAAAGAAACTGAGGAAAACGCAGGGCATTTTGAAGAAATCCTATGTTAAAAATAAATTCTCCCAGAAACAGCATAAACAAGTAATCCCAAACTCTCCACAAATTAATGCAGCTCTTGAGTGATCAGGTCACAAGCAAAGTGTGCACTCTGACCTGGAATTATTTTTAAATATTGAACCTTCATCCATTCTTCTCTCCTTCATTTTTTTATTTCTACCCTAAATAAAAATTGAGAGAAAAATCTATGTATGTGTGAACCCCGGGAATGCTATTGCACAGGTTACTGCTCTGAGCTGCTCAGCATGTCATGCAGTGACACTGCATGCTGATCCTGAGCTCTTACAGTTACTGCATATTGGATTTGCAATGAACTTCTAAGCCATTATACATGACAGAGCAGATGGCGGAGCCCACTGCTCTGAGTCTCTACGTGCATCTGAACATTGCTTTCTGTTCTTGCCACATTAGTGCAGTATGTCTGTTCGGTACACAAAATAATGGCTTAATTTTGAACAGAATAGAGCATTCATTGCAAAGTGGAAAATAGACAGGTCGGGAAATCTGGTATATAACATCAACTGTTACAAATCCTTTTAGTTACCTAACCCCACTTTTCAAATTTAGTAGTGGTTAGAACTTTGAAAGATGCCTAGGTACCTCATTTTCTCCGAAATCACAGGGAGATAATAAATATGTTTAATAATCTAAGTTTAGAGCATAAGCCTTCATTTTGAAAAGAGACTTAGCAGCCAAATATTAAAAACATTTAAGTAGGGAGGGTAAAGATATAGACAGGTAACCTAATGAGATTTTCAGAATGACTAACTCCCACTGAAATCAATCTAGCCTAACTCCCTTTGGCTTTCAGTAGGATTAATGATCCTCTGTAAGTAAAATTCCTTTGGAAATGAGGCTTCTATAGTTTCAAAAACCTTACTGGTTCTCCCTAAACTATAGTGCTATTATTTTAGTGCATGGTTTTCAGCTCGTTTGATATATATTGCTATTTGATATCTTCTTACCCACATGAGCCAGATATAGTTTCAGGTATCTCCAAGATGTATACATGTCTTTGAAACTAATGATGTTAGGGCTGGGTTCTCAAGAAACCATTAGTACTGCACATAGTACCTGCTGAGCTCGCAGGTCAGAAAAATGGTGAGTGGGGTTCACATCCTTCTTCCACTGAAAGCAGCTGAGCACTTGAGTCTTAATTCAGTAAAGTGTCCTAGCAAACTAGAGGATCACTAAGATGCTGTTTTATGTTCAGGTACTTGGTACATGGTAGAACAATAGGAACTGACAGTATTTTAGAAGTCACTACACTCTGGCAATTATCCGTTATGATGTGACAGTTTCACGTTGAAGCCCAACCATTTTCTTCTTTCCTCCAGACTGGAACAGATTTACCAGGAGGAATATAAACTGGGGCTAAGTGACATTTCTCACATACAGTGATGACTATTGTCTCAATCTTCCTGAATGGCATGTTCATCTCATACATTCCAAGCATTGCTTATAGTTACCTTGAGGCAGCGTGGGTGGGGCTCATTCTACATGACCTGAAATTCATCCCATTTTACTTGATCATGCATGTTTATATTTATATGTATATACATGTGCATAGATACGTATGCATACACACACATCCAAAACAGTTGAGGTAAATAATGGTTTAACTACTTCACTGTGCACTAGGTAGGTGATGGAAGTTCAAGTTAAAGCTAGTGTTAGCCTATGTCTCTTTGTCTTGTAACCTCTTGCCATCCATAACAGGGTAAGTTTATAGAATCATACAATTACAGAATCACAGATTTATTTAGGTTAGAAGAGACCTTTAAATCATCAAGCCCAGCTGTTAATCCAACACTGCCAATTCCACTACTAAACCATACCCCTAAGTCCCAAACCTACATGTACTTTAAATAGCTCCAGGGATGATGATTCCACCACTTCCCTGGGCAGCCTGCTCTAATGCTTGAAAACACTTTTGGTGGGGAAATTTTTCCTAATATCCAATCTAAACATTACCTGGTGAAACTTGAGGCTGTTTCCTCTTGTTCTGTCACTTGTTATTTGGGAGAAGAGATGAACTTCCACTTGGCCAAAACCTCCTTTCAGGCAGTTGTAGAGCGTGATAAGGTCCCCCCAAGCATCCTTTTCTGCAGGCTTAACTCCCTCAACTTCCTCAGTCACGCCTCATCAAACTTGTGTTCCATACCCTTCACCGGCTTCATTGCCCTTCTCTGGACTTGCTCCAGCACCTCAATGCTCTTCTTGCACTGAGGGGGCCCAGACCTGAACACAGGATTTGAGGTATGGCCACTCCAGTGCCAAATACAGAGGGACAATCACTGCCCTGCTCCTGCTGGCCACACTATTGCTGATACAGGCCAGGATGCCATTGGACCTCTTGGCCACCTGGGCACACTGCTGACTCATTTTCATCTGGTGGTTGATCAACAGCTTCAAGGCTCTTTCTCACCAGGCAGCTTTCCTGTCTCTCTTCCCCAATCTGTAGTGCTACATGGGGTTGTTGTGACTCAAGTGCAGCATGCAACACTTCATTTTATTGAACCTCATACTGTTGGTTGTCCAAATCCCTCTGTAGAGACCTCCTACCCTCCAGCAGATCAACACTCCTGCTCAACTCAGTGGCATCTGCATATTCATACCAATAGAATTAGGTACATATTTTTTCCTACAATATTAGATTCATGTATATGAATCAAAAACTATAAGTGGGAAAGAACCACCTTAAGCACGTTGTTGTTAAAGCAGTACTATTTTTTACATTAATTCCAGGTGACACTAGGAAAATGCTTTAGGCATAATTTGTTTGTCTGGTTGTTTGTTTGTTTTTCTCCCCAGACAAATGTTCAATAGGAGTTGAATTCTGTCCTAAAGAAAAGTCCGGTACAAAGAATGTGTAGAAGAAAAACCTAGGGAAAGAATGGCACATAGGCTGTGCACAGCACTTCTGTCTCAGAGTGGGTTTTACTGTTGTTGAATATTGCTAGACAAGCTTTGAAATATTTTTATTGTAATCTAATGACTTTTGTATTAACACCATTACCATATGAATATGTTCCAGGACAAAGCTATGGGCAGATGCTCTAGAGACAATAGAAAGTTAATGGACCTTATCCTTAGTTGATGTCAAATACTGTAGCTCCACCAAAATCAATACAGTTGTACTGGCTTATGCCAATTGTGGGTCTAGTGCCAGGACTCAGCCTTGAGAATGTTGTGCGTGATTCAGTGTCAGGAATTGCACTGCTGGAAGCAGAAAGCCTCACCTCGCTTTTTTTATGCAATATTCAAGATATACAGTTATCACGCTATGTAAACTTTTGAACTCAACAGGATATGTGGCATATAAAGGTTACAGAATTGGCCTTTAACATATTATGCCTTTCTTTGCAGTTGGATCCAAATCCTGTTTATGCTGAAGCCAATGAACATTTCTAGCAAAGCATTTTCACCATTTTACCTTCAGTTTTATAAGTCTTTGTGTTTTATTGGCTTTTTTTGAAGCTCCAGATCCTCTGATTACTCCTCAGTCTCAGCATCTATTTAAAACCAGCATGTTTTAATTTGTCGTTTAGTCCCTAAAGACTCGCGTCTATAAAAACAAGCACAAATAATTCCTTTTAAAAAAACCTTCATGATTTTAAACTAGGCTCAGGTGCTGGGAAGCTTGAATTGTGATTTTGTCATTATTTTGGATTGCCGTGTTCTTTCAGACTGATCCACTGATAGGACAAATAGCACATTGAATACAGCTGCATTAGGAGAACCCAGAAGGTATTGCCTTTCAACTGTGCAGACTTCACTGGGCATCCTGGTGTGTCCGAGTTTTTTACTTTTAAAGAGAGTTGGAGGGTTAATTCACACCTCTCACACAGCAGTTGTGTCTGGCATCCCAGTGATGTGTGGGAAAATAAGAATACCACTCTGATGAATATTCATGTCTGATGAATAGTTTTAACATTTCCACAGCTGGACTCTGGCTGAGCAATCACAGCAGCAGTCAGAAAGTAATATATGCGAAATGAAGCTATTTTCAGGCTTTATTTTCTAAATCAAATTGCCAGCTGAATGCTGAGAGCTATGGATCAGATACCATAGCCTGCAGTAAGCAGGCTCGTACTGCATGAGCAAGCACATGTAGATGTGAGACTATTTTGCACACAATGCTTCTTCTTATGTAAACAATACTGCTCATGTCAATAACATTATGCAACACATGCAAATGAAGTTTTCAGACTGTTGTAAACGACAGTTTCCACATCAATGAAATATCAGGGTCTACAAGCAGGAAAATGGATATGTTTTATCTGAGTACATTTGGTTTTTAGTAGATCAATTATATTAACTGAATCTATTGTTTCCCACTCAATATGTTGGATTAGGAAAGAAAACTGATTTTTTTTCCATTTTCTTTTTTTATTTTCTTTTGTTGTAAAGGAACAACTTCTGTTAGATCTACAATCATTTTAGACATTAATATATTAACCAGTCAACAGAAAGGGCTTATCTGAAATTACTCATAATGATAGCAAAGTTTACAGAGAATAGTAAGAAATACAGGTATCAAACCAAAAAGAGAGAAAGAGATGTATAAAAATAAAGGTTTACTTGAAATAATCTATATATAGAGAATTCATTCATAATTAAAAGTCTCTTCCATAATCTGTACTTCCTCATCTACTTCTTCAGATGAGATGGGACATCCTACCATAACAGCAAGGACAATTCATCAGAGGGAATTGGTGTCAGGAGATGATTATATTCACCATTTATATTAAGACAAAAAAGCTTTTGTTCCCAATTTAAATTAAAAAAAAACCAAAAAAACCAAACCAAAACCAAACCAAAGAAAAAAAGCCCAATAAAGCAGAAAAAAGTTATTATCCAATTTCAAGTCAATGTTGCTTTTATAAATAAGACCAAAAGTGCGCAAGTGAAAAACTCAAAAGATAAAGACGTAGAACAATGACATACATTTGAATGATTCTCAAATATTCTAATAGGCTTACCTGATTTACTCAAACGATGGATAGTTTTAAGGTCTTAAGGTAAAATAGTAAAAATGAAAGTTTTTATCATGCTGATTCCTTATCTGTCAAATTATGTTCTGCTGGAAGGTAGGCCTGCAGTTTGTCTTGGCTGTTTGCATAGCTCAGAATGGGAGTATTCACATGAAGTCTGTCCTGTCCAATTTTCAGATTGAGTCTCACTTTAGAAGGGGGGAAAAAAAAAGGGAGAAAAAAAAGTTAATCAAATATCCCAACTGCAGAATGCTACTGAGGGAAATTAGGCACAAGGAAACCTTTACTATCTGAAATGGACACACATTCCTATCTTATTTTCTTTTTGTATTCCCATATTTCCTCTTTGTTCTTATTTTTCTCCTACTGCAAAATTTATTTCATTTTAAACACTTGACTATTCATTTCTGAAATTATATTTGATGACTGCTAGAAAGCACCGGACAGGAGCGAGCTACAGACAGTATTTATAAATTATATCTCTTTGTGTTCCTATTCTTTAGGTCCCACTGCTTCTAATATGCTTTTAGCTGCTTAATGAACTGGTTTCATGAGCTGGTACATGCTGAAAGTTTTTGAAAGTAATCAAACAAAACAAATTTTACTTTTGAAGAAAAAAAGCTATTATCCTAAATTTAACTCTGAGACCTGTTCTGTGGGTTGTCTTAAAAATAATCTCTTTCAGTTTTTCTTTTTGTTGTTGATATTGTTACCTTTCTAGCCAGAAGGATTTAATTGAAGGACTAAGCTATCAAGTTTTAAAGAAATGGAGAATGAAGGTCACAGCCTTTTTATGTTATTTCTATATTACTCAAAGCCTCAAACTAGCTTCTGGGATAATGCCTGCTTCTGCAAAACAGCTTTCCACTGATCTTTTATTTGGTGCCCTTTTAATGAGAATTGTTCAAGAGTTTGCAAGTGCCTAATGAACAGAAACTTTATCGTGTGAGAATAAGAGTCGTCTTCAGTCTCACTGCAGACAGAAGCCCTGGAGTAGACATACTCAAAGAAACCTTTTGCTACATTTTGTATTGAAGTCCTAAGAGATTATTAAGTGTCTGCCTTATAGGTATGGTAGTTATCAAAGCGGCCAGGTTAAGGCAGGAAGGATGTAGGTTGCAAAGAGAGGCAAATATAATGACATTTTTCAGAAAGCAAGGCTACAGTGGTGAGACATGAGGAAAAAAACACTCAGAAGGAAGAAGGCTGAACCAAGAAGAAGGAAGGGTCCCCGAAATGCCAAAGACATTCCAGTATGGGTGAATCTTACAGTGTTTAAACAATAGGTGTCTATAGGAACCACTTTCATTTGGACAGTAGGAGAAGACGGCTGGTACTTTTGCTATAAAAGCTGCATTGCCCTTCATTTCTTATCCTGGGAGGCACAACTACACTGCAGAGGAATTTCTGACTTCCATATTATAAGCAAGCATTATTGTTTAAAACAGATAGCAAGAGATCTGATATGCTTCTACTGGCTGCACTTAGCAAGTGAAAAGCACTGCTTAAGTCTGTCTAAAGCTGCTAAGTAAAGATGAACAAACAAATAAGCATATGTAACCTCTATTTTGCATGTGTCTTTTTTGACAGTTGCTTGGGCTCTTAGTGAAATAAAAAATACTGTCATAGTTGTCCCATGGTAGCCTGGGCTCCGGGCTCATCCAGGACCCTGAAGTTGAGCATGTTGTCACATGCAGGCTTGTTGAAAACTGCTTGTTGCAGTCAGTTTCCTCAGTTTGAAATAACAGTCTGGAATTGGTAGATTTTAGAGATTCTCTGGAATTAATTCCCATGCTAGTGTTACATAAACCTATTACAATGGTCATTCCTATAGTAGCAATTCAATAATGTTTTTGCAAGGGATGGCCAAACAGTGTAGCACTTTTGGACTTTCCATCATGATTTTTCTGATTTTGTAATTGTTGGATTTCCACATTCAGCTTTACTTCTTCCTAGCATAGGAATCTCCTTCCCATTATCATCCTATGGGAAGATTACCAGAAAATTCCATGAAAATATGTGGCCCTATTTATTTTCTTCAATATTCTGTGATTGTTTTGTTTGATGATTTTCACTTATAATCAGTGGCTACTTAGGAGAATGGTCTCAGCACAGCAGCAGATTCTCAGAAATTTCTATTTCTAGAATTAATGAGAAATATCAACATACAGTTGCATTGCCAAAGCTTATTAAAATCCTCTCCCTGTACAGGTGGATTCATAGCTGCATTTTAACTTTTGAAAACATTGAGTTTCTTTTGGTATTGTTTTTCTTTAAATCCTACATTTTTCACTAGTTGAAAGTATAAAGTGTCCTTTTGTTCCCCACAGAAATCAAGAACGAAATTGTCAATGGTTTAGTAGACTCAGATTTCTTACAACGCTTACAAGTGTTTAATGAAATTCAGGTTCCCATTTCTATTTTCCACAATTTTTAAACCTTTTTAAGGAGTAATATCTGGTTTTTACTAAAACTGTTATGAAACTTGTAACTAAATTAACGAAACATGGTATTGATAGATACTTTCTGTAAGGGATTTTGGAGGTTTGTATAGCCTCAGGAATTTATTTTTTTAAATAAAGCCTGACTGTAAAAATTTCTAAGGTTTGTGCAAAAAGCTACCTAGTGCCTGATAAAGGTTCTTGTGCTTTGAAAAGAGGGGGAAACCCAACCCACAACAGATTTACAAAGCTGAACTTCACTTTTCTGTGTGAAATACTCCATTTACAACTGGAAAGTCAGACCTGAGATTTTTCTGCTTGGACGTACTGATTATCAACATCCTAAATCGTAGAATTAAAAGATGAGAAAGGTGAGCAACCTTACTAATGATTCAATAGTTGCAGGACACAAAAGATCACCTAATCTGATCTCCTCAAGGTCGTTAATTTTTTCTCAAAATATTCCTAAAAAAACTCCAAATATTTTAGCCTGACTGGAGTGCATCACTCCCTGAATAGACAACAGATGAGAGAGAAGTTCAGTAATTAAATAGTTCTTCTGCATGGACTTGGGCAAAGAGGGAAATGGCCAAGTGACCCCATCCACCAATCATCAGTGATTTTTCACAAAATTTGATGAGGCTTTCTAGTAGACTTTTTTACTGGTTTAATTTCCTTGGATAGTTTTGGCTTTTTTTTTTTTTTGACTGATTGCAATCTCATTGCTTTCACATTAGGTATGTGTTGCAGGAACAACTCATCCTATTCTTGAATCATGTTTCTGGTAAAAGATGTCAGATAATAGCCAGCCCTTAAAATTATTCACTTAGAAGTCCTAGATCCAGTGGCATTAACAGAATAACATATATATCAGTGATAAAGACTGTAGAAAAAAAGAGTTTGGGATCCACAAGTTAAAACTTAGTCCTACTAATTTCTCACTGCGCTTGTACTGAGTAATATCTTAGGAGTACAGAAAAGATTCTATATTGTGTGGTAGCAGAATCTGAGCCTAAGACTTCAGGTAAAGGATCAACATGCTACATGGTATGGACATAATTAAGAAAAAGAGTGGCTGCTGAAGACCTCAATTTTATTTTTCTGACCAACATCAAAATTGCATATGCTAAAAATGCATACACCCTTTTTTCACAACATTAATGAGATTATTATAAGTTGTTTGCACTAGAGTTGTGCCTAGAAGCCTCAACAAAAATCAGTTTCATTGTGCCACCTGCTGCATGAAACCGCTGGGGAGAGTGTCTGAGCTGCCAGCCCTCGGTGTAAATAGACAAGACAGAAGAGAAGCAAGAGCACTTGCACAGGTCCAGAAGGACCTAATGGACAGTGGAGAAGAGCCTTCAGCACCACACATACAACTAGTCCTGGGAAGATCTATCTCCTTGGCCTTCATGATGGCTTTATGGCAAGGCCTTTCGAGCAGCCCTAATACCCATTCATGCTCTAGCCACTTTTACACACAGCAGGACTAAAACAAAGTAATAATTAAAAATTTAAAAAAGGGTGCAAAACAAATACAAGAGCACACCATTTGTCATGCATTGTTTTCAGTGTCACACCAGCAAATGTGCTGTATCCATTAACCTTTTTGAAAAGAGCAGAAGGTAAGCTAGTTAACATTTGACAGCTTTACTGAGTCTATTGACTTCTAATGAAAAATTCACCACTACAGGATATTTTCTTATATCCGTCTAGTTCTTACAGTTTGTCACTGAGACAGCCCTTAAAATCCTTGTGTTTTACTCTCCCAGCTTCCTGTATTTCTTTAGCAAACACAACTGGACATTATCATGATGATTTATTTACTACATGAGCCTTAATTTGTTCGCCTTAAGTTCACTCCATGTGGAAGATGACTTTCAAGTTGTTAGCTGATAACATATGCAGCACAAAACACGTACATTTTGTTTCTTAGTCCTATCCAGGAGCTGACTGGGCCCCTGTCAGACTGCTGGATGCAATGAACACTCTCTGTGTGGAAAGGTTAATGGGTACAACATGTCCTTCTTGCACCTTGGAGAGCATACCGCACGTTCCCAAAATTACAGGAAGATTAAAAACAGTGATGGTATCATTGAATGCCTGTGTGAGGATGCAGGTGCTCTAATGATAAGTTTGTGGTTTATTCTCAAAGAGGAGAGTGTTGAGAGCAATTCCCACTCCACAGTGTAATCAATCATTGGACTAGTGTATAATTAATATGCCAGTTATATCACATGGCAATTTTCCTTTTCAGAAAGCTTAACTGTATTTTCAAGGTAGCTCAGCAGTCCTTGCGTCTACTTGATATATCTATGATCAAAGTTAAAAAAATATAAAATAACCACCCCCTCCCCAAGAATAAAAAAACATACAGTCTAGGGTAACAGTAACTTTGGTTTCCTCTTAGTTTCAAGCATACAAATGGATCTATTGGTTTTATAATTCAAATAATTCTATTGGTTTTATAGATTCAAAGGATAAAAATATTGAGAAACAGATAAATT
Organism: Origma solitaria; assembly: GCA_013397895.1. NCBI lineage: Eukaryota > Metazoa > Chordata > Aves > Passeriformes > Acanthizidae > Origma > Origma solitaria. The sequence goes on from VZRL01001198.1 coordinate 773,504, forward strand.
TTACTCTATGACAAGATAAATTTTACTCTATTTCGGCTCTATGGAGGAAAACTTGACAGGCCTTAAAGTATCCAAGATGAGCACAAAAAGTTATATATACATAAAGGCAAGATAAAAGAGTAAGAGACTCTGCACAATCCAAGCACCTTCTGAAGTTCCCTAAGAAATTTGGATTATGGCTAGTCTGCTTGGAAACACACATCTAAAGTCTTTTAAAGAGTAGACCTAGTCAGAGTGTACAAAAAAGTCAGAGGTCTTAAATGTAAAAATAAGACAGGTTTCATGATATCTTTGATCTGCAGGTCAGAGACTGGTGACATACTACAAGCCATGACCATTGATCAAGAATACAAAAATCCTCTGTCAATGAAATTCTAAAATAGCACATACCTAAAGGATCTCAGGAGAAAGATCTTAAATTGCGAGTTTTTTTGTTTTGTTTTGTTTTGTTTTCTGCAGGGTGGGGGAGCTTGCTCTCTCCCATCTGTCTGTGTTTTTCACAGACATAAAATATCAGAGCCAAAACCCAAAAGTCAGTAGGTCAGTAGCGCTTTTGTTTTATATTTGTAAGTCTACACTGATCACAGATCTATATATAAAGAGCTAGAATGCTTTCTACATATCTCTTCTTTTTTCCCAGCCACTTAAAAATAAAGTATAGGAAGGTGTTTTGTGTTCAGATGCATCAAAAAATTAAAAATCAAACCTTTTATTTGCTTAAATACAAAGTGTAACTACACAATGGACATGAAGGGAGCAAGGATTTCTTTGGCTTTTCTGCGGTTTTCAGAAATGATACACAGCTTTTATAGCGGTGTTATACACTTCTGTTGCTAATAATGGTATTCCTCATTGATATTGTCCATGAAGTGGATATTTTGTGTCGATGCATTTGTTGAGCTGAGGTTTTTATTCTCAGTGTCAGCAAGCTTTCTACTAAAGTCAAATGCAATATCAAGGCAGATTCTTGAGATATTTGCCTGTGGGAGGCAATCAGATGATCAGTATGTTTAATACATACTACTGAAGAGTTAAATATTTGCTTTGGATTGAATTTGTGGTTTTCGTAGATGGCACATAATACATCTGCTGTTCATACATCTACACATGTACCAGCACGACAATCCCAAGCATGGCAAATTCACATCACCATGAAGGACACTGTAGAATGTCATTAGAATTTGAAAGGTTTCCTGGCAATTAATATGGACTTCTAACATCTCATTTGGAGCAAACTTGGCGTACTTCTCTTTTCTGAATCTTTGATTTTCCTTTCTAACTTCTTGTAATTACAATAGCATATGGCTTTGGTGATTCATATATGCTAAATCGTGTATTATTCCATTTTTAATGTTTATTCACGTACTATTTTCTATACTATCCTATATAGGACCATAAGTTTACATCTCCCTAAAAGAGTTAAAGTCAAACACCAACAGTAGCTGCTGGTAACACCTCATATCTCTGTTTCCTTGTAAAATTCTGTTTCATCTTAACAGACACCAAAGATAGGCTGGTTATTCTTCCTTTGGCTACCTCCGAGCTCGGCAGCCACCAGTAAAGAATACTACAGCTTGTCTTTTCAGGGCTATGGCAAATGACAGATATATCTTTGCTCCTTTCAGCTCCCTAACCCACATTGCAGCTCAGGGTTTAAAATATCTACAGCTCCAACTGGAACAAAAAAGCAAAGGTCATGATATACAAATCTGCTTTATTGGTGCAGCAGCTAGGGCAAAGGAGGTAGCTCCTTGGCAAACAAAACTTTCCTGTCCTTATATAGCACAATAACATCCCCAAATAACCATGGGGTCATTACAGATCTCATAATTTGTTGTACATGCAAGGCATGTTTCTTTGACTCTTATTTTTGATGTGATGTCCTAGACACGTCTATGTGAAATGAGAGGGAGGGAGGAATTAAAAAAGTGAAAAGAAATCCAAGAACTTAAAACTCAACTGCAAGAGAAAACTACTGCACATGATGGTCATTGCTTGATGAGCTATTAGGAATTTCTAACATCAACTATAACTGTAATATAAAAAATAAATTTAAGTGCACAGTAGAATATAATTTTGGAGCTCATTCCCTGAGATATACAGATGCTAGAGAAATAAAAGCTTCTAATGCTCCATGACATAGAATGGCTTTCTATCTTATTTTGGAGAATAAGTCTCACATAACTTATTTCTGTTGAGCAGGCCAGTTGCTTTTCCACATGGATACTTCATTTACATACACAAGCCATTAGTAAAAATTTTTCAGCTGGAGTAAACTCTGCTGAAAGTCAGACAAGACTTCTATGCATTTAATAAAAAAGTTTCTGTCTTTAAACTGGGATTGATTTAGTTATATTACAGATGTTACTTCTCCCTTTTCTTTCAGTTGCAGGTATGTTAGGTAGCTCTTTTGAACATCATCGTATCCATGGTTTTTGTGTTCACCTGTCAGGGCTCTTATCCATTTGTGGTAGATGCAGACAGCAGAGTCAAAGCCTAGAAGCTGCAATCCACTTACACAGCAAGCATACAAACACATCAAATAAAAATAACAAGAGACCACAACCCTCAACCTCCACTCCATCATGTTCAGATGTGTGTCTCTGACACAGAATTTGCAATGCAAAATATTTCATTAGCTAGCACCCAAAATATTTAGTTAGATAGAAGCATCTGACACAGCCAAGAAAAGTTTAAAATTTTCCTCAGGCTGGAGTGGCACAGCTCCTAAAGTCAGGCACTGAGGCATGTCCTATGTGACAGGCCAAGAACCAGGAAGAAACAGAAATCTTCTGTGTTGAAGTATGAAGATGGTTATGCCAAATTGATTGTAAAAATCATGATGTCAAAGAAAGAGTTGGCAAGACAGAGAATTACACAAGAAAGAGAGCTCCAGGACTACAGATGTGTTTTCATTCAAGGGTCACTCAAGGATGCTGTTTCTTGTTGTTGGCCTTAGAACTTTGCATGGAATTGAAAACGTGATGGCAGGAGCATCATAAGTTCAGGGAGATAATATCTCAGGAGGCTGACAGGCATATGTCATTCCCCTCATTTGCACGGTTTAGTTTTGGGTTTTTTCATAAATCGAGGCTTGAAAGAAATGTTGCTGTCATAAACTGAACCCTAGGGAAGTTTCATCCGTCTATTAATAGGCACTTATTTAACAGAAGTAGCATGAGGTAATAGTTATCTATTTTCATCCTGAACTTTCACAAATCTTGACAGTTTAACCTTGAATGAATATTTTAAAATGCATGTTCAACTTCTCCTTAGAAATTTTACTGGCCATGACATAAGCCTCAGTATTACAACTGGTCTGCTGTAATTAGGAAAGAGATATCAAAATTCTAAGACAGGAACACCTGAGGTAGCATATTAAATATTTATTCAGAGCAACACATTAAGCACAATAATGTAGACAGTGAGTTATTCTAATTAGGCATCCACAATAACCAGCTTTTCAAATCTGAACATTAAGCACTTCATGTGGCACAAAGAATACATTTAGGAGGAAAATAAGGGGGCTTTTCTTTCAGGCAAAGATTGAGAAAATTAATTTTCCCCTATTTCCCCTGGTAAACAATCCAATTTAGCTGAGATCAAGGCACAGCAGCTTGCCAATTTGGGATAGTAAACCTTGTTCATGTGCAATGGCACATTAATTTTTATTTTGGTAAGTGCTAAGCAATTGATAAGTATCAGCCATTAGAATTTGCCTTCTATCAAGTTACTTTACATTCTACATACACCAAAGTTACTTTTACCTCATATAGTATAACTCCTGACAACAAATATATTCTGATTTTTTTTCTTTTCATATTCAGTTACTTATTGTTCATATAACCTGGTGTAGATCTACAAGGTTTCTCCATACCGAGAGAAGATAAAAAGAAAGTTTTAAAGAGAATTGAAATCCAGTAATGAAAAGTCTGACAGTTCATTTTCAGGGCATCTCTGTATAAACTACTCTGTGCAGTTCCTTTTGCTTTGTGTACCTCTTTTGTATTGTAAGTTTTTATTGTCAAGGGAAAATTGCCCAGGTTTTCAGTATGGTTTTTGGAAAGAGTTCAAATGTCCCTTGTGTCGTATGCATCTTTATCCAATAAGTTCAATCTAAATGATAATTTTTTTTTTTACAGTATTCCAAATAATTTTACTGTACTTTTCTAGTTAAAAGACATGGATGAGTTTAATTAATTTTCAACATGTTCCTTCAGAATTTTTAAAAAAACACAGAATATTTTTGAATTGCTCATCACAAAACATGTATTTTAGAAGAACAAATACCATCGCTCCTCACTTCCCCCAGCACACTCACAAAGTAGACCCTAAATTGTGGATTGTATTCCCACAAGAAATTATAATTAAATTTTGTTAATGATACAAATATAGCCCAATGCATAGCTATATGCACTTTACTGAAGCCCCAAATGCCCAACCCTTCAGGATGTTGTTTCTGCTGCCAAGGAACTGAGACCAGCTTGACCATGGTATGTGGGCTCATTGTGTCCCAATGTGACTGGAGAGTCCACATTTACTTGAGGAAAGGCCTGCCTCCCTTTTAAGGCTAAAATTGCAATTTACATGAACACATCCATAAAATATTCTTACAATAATCCCTTCTCTTATTTTAAAAAATAAAAGAGGAAAATATTAAATTGTGCTTTTTGTCCCCATTATTTCCCCCATTTTCTCTCAGACTGGTACTTATCATCGCATAATTTATGCATCTTTTGTATATTATATGATAGTTTTTCTCATCATGCATATTTAGCAAAGTAACTAAACTGGGGAGAAGAAACCTATGCAACATTATTGTATTTTTATTGCATAACAATCAGAAAAGCTTCTTTTTTTCTATTACACTTTAAGATCCCACTCTCTTTTCCCAGAAATATGAGCCCTTGTGTCAGCATCCAAGGGAGGAAAAGTAATAACCAACTGGGACAGATACATTCTGTCATTCAACACTGCATATCTGCATTAATCTGGTTTTAATTTGCTTATTGTTCAGTTTGAGCACTGGGGACTAAGAACCTCAATTTTTCTCTTAAGGAATTCCAAATATGGTCAAAAGTCAAATGGAAAAAGTAACAAGGAATGTAGGTCATGGAAATTCTTAACTGACAAATTTCTGTCATCTGTGAAAGCAAAATATATCATAGAACCACGGCATAAATACATTGATTATTTTGTGCTTCATTTGCTGCTTCTGTCCTCCTTTATTCTTAAATTAGAAGCTAGATGCTAAAAATTTCATTGGAAACTTAAGGAGCAGACTTTGCTGTGTGAGGAAGTTTCTGAATAAGACATCAAGTTTCTAGCCATCAGAGGATAATTTATTGATACTTGTCAAAAGGAAGTATCAGTCTAACAGAAATCAAGACAAAAGGAATGCCTGATGAATTTCCTTTGAAGTGCCTTTTATAAAAGTCCTTGGTAATACATATTGATGAACTCCAAATTGTCTTGCCTGAAGGGAAAAGAAAGTAGACTGCTTTACACTGTCTTATAAATATTCATCAAAAGAACAAGACTTATGTTTCCAGGCATGAGGTGAATGATTACGGTTGTATGATTGCCTTGGAATCTGGATAATTAGTAAAACAGTCTATGACAGTGGGAGAATTTTAAACTTGGTATCTTGCCATCAGTCCTTTTGGATTTAAAGACATTGCCTGCTATTTGGAAAGGAAGCAAATTTAGGGCTTGATGGATAGATATAATTAAGCTCTCCATTAGTTTCATCTACTGTTTGTTTGCCTGTTTGTTTAGCCAAAAATTAAAGGCAAAGTTGTGGAGCATGTCTGTGTTCTGACTGGAATGAAACTACGGCATCTGCACCGTGGGTGTTTTGCTGGATCAAGCTAGTGGAAAGGGCTCTTTAATTAAGACAGGAAAATGCAAGAAAAAAAAAAAAGACTGGTGGAGTTGATGTTTCAGTAGGTCTTTTGCAGAAATCTGCAGACTAACGTCTTACTCATTTAGCTCAGCTCAATCTTGATTGTTTCATAACATAACAGAAAGTCAACAATTTACCTTTCATGCTTATTTAGTGCATGTGATGAGGATATGAATTGTGTGGGAAAGATTTACTGACAGTCATTTGGGAAAAAAATATGCCTGTGCTCAGTGATCTGTGAATTTTCATTCGTTACTCAAACTGTCTGCAGCTTTCTATTGACCCTTGTAAGAGGCAGCTATAGCCTTCTACTAGCAAAGACCCAAAAAAATGCCATGCTCTGGAAACATTATCCTGTACAGTGTTTAGCACTTAAATGCAATTAGACAAATATAATGTCCTCTTTGAAGGGAAATAGTTACTCATTTAAGTAACTGAAACTAATTATCCCTGTTGAATGAAGGACACATTCTATGAGTATTTGAGTGGTGTGCTGTTTCTCAGAAGCTTAAGAGGGCAAATAGATTGTATTTCTGGTTGGAGAGCTGTAGGAGACTCTTACAGGAGATTTATACCAATTTATAGCCATATTTACATGCAGAGTCCTATGAAGCAAGCCAAAATGAGGTGGCAGTCAGCCCAGAGCATAGAAACTCAGCTTGTAAATAGCATTTTCCAAGAAACAATTTATTACGGAATAAATGGTGTAACTGCTAAAAGTACTGGCATTCAAAAAAGATTTTATTACCATGAAAATTGACTTGACCAGAAAGATTTAGAAAGACTTAAGGAAATCATGTACGGCTGAGTTGAATACCTAGGTGGTGGTGATGATGATGATGATGATGGTGGTGGTGGTGGCATTACATTTGCACAGATAATTTTGTAGGCGTATTTTCTTTGCAGGATAGACTATTAGTTATCTTTTTTTATTTTGTCATGTTCTATTTAATGTGCTATGATTCATACTACTCATCTAATGGAAAATAGTTTAAAGACTGGACACACTCAAAAATGAAAGTGTTGAGAACATCTAAATCTGACACTGAGAAGCTCAAGAACTCAGTTGGCAGTAAAACAAACTACAGTAACCTTGAATTTGTGGAGAAACATCGAGGAAATGGATTCTTCCCCCTTTTCTCCACAGAATATTGTTGGAGATTTCTATAAATGTTAAGATCATTGTAACATTTTCCCAATTCTCTGTGTGGGAGCAGCTCTGTTTAAATAGTGGAGGTTGGAAGATGTACAGACCAGAGAAAAGAACAGCAGCAAAATGTGCCTAAAATCTTGCACTATCTGTAGCTTTTACCTGAATCTTTGTAATGTAAAACACTGAACTATCGCACTCTAAGGAAAGAGAGAAGAGAGATCACAGTGACATTACAGATGGTGCAAATGATGTTCAAAGTCTACTTATTTATACTTTAAATCTTGATGTTGGAGCATACAAAATACAGTCAACAGCAGCAGACACAGACATGTCTGTAATTAATCAAATTACTATTATACCTTTCAGCTAATACAAAAAAAGCAAGGTGCTGAACTGAGATATCCTGACTGTCAAAACCTGTTCACTGAAACAATGAAGTACCTACTTCATATTGTCTTTGCAAGATATCTTGCTAAAGGGAGAGGTAGTCAAACTTTCTTTCTTCTCTGATAATACCACACAACCACTTACTTTTAAGACTACTTGTTACCAGCTGGACTCTGATCTCTCTCCTACAGCTGATTATTTCCAGATGCCTGTTTCTGTTAAATAGTTGACAGTTGCTAACAGTTACTACATTGTGATTCCCTCAGGGACCTTGCTTCCCCTGCATGAAAAATATTGATCTGAGGAGATAACCACAGGAGATTGAATGGCTTTGCCTGTTTTGGATACTATGCTGCTTGCTTTTAAAAATGCAAATCAAATATTTGTTGCACTGCAATTGCACTATGTTCTAACTCTTTTTCATGACGATAATAAGGCAGTTCTGTTGAATTTTCCTTCCTACATGCATGTTTCACTAATTCTGCGATGTTCATGCACAGAGTGTGAATAAAATGATAATGGTCATGACCTATGGAATGCCCCATTTTGAGCTGGGCACAGCAGAAATGTGTACCTCGGCTATGTTCAAGTAGACTTTCCAGTCTCTTGCTTTTTGTTTTACTGGGAGAATGATTTCTGTGTCTTTCTAAACAAGGCCTTCTCTTCTTTTAATGTATAATCTGTCCAGGATTTGTCTTTTTATCAGCACTGTCACTGTTTTGTCATATGCATTTCCTCACAGTTGAGTCATAGGGATTCTGTTGCCTTTTTGAGTCCAGCTTTGGAGAATCCTGTTATACAAGCAGTTCTCTCCGCTGGAAACTCTATACTATGGTTGTTATAATTTTTGAGTCTTGCTCCAGTTCACAACCCCACCGCCTAGTTTCATTTTGCATGTCTTTCCCAAACCTTTCTTAGCTATTGTCTTTGGCTTTAATTGCTGCCAGATTGGTTTTACCAATGCTTCTCATATTTGAACTGCATCTAGTGAAACAAACGATCAGGTCTGATACCCTTATTGCTTTCTCACCACACTGCAGTAATTTCAGATTTAGAGATGGTGGAGTCTCAGAATCTACTCAGGCACTGCTTGGTCACAGATTTCATTAGGCAGAGTTAGATATGCCCCATTCAGTTTCCTCATAAGCTTTGTAGAATTTTATCATTTAATGATACTATATTTTCCCCGAATTATTTAAAGGTGGAAACATCTATAAAAATGCTGATTTTTGCCATTATGATTTCTATAAGGAAATAATTTAATGATTTTCTGAATTTTCTTGCATTCTTCAACCATCTTTCCTGTTTCTCAGGCAATTTCTTAATAATTTGGAGAAAAAATAGGAAGAAAGGTTTATAGTATTTTTGTGATAACATTTTAGGAAGTTAGAGTTTGTAAGCTCCAGAACGGAATTCGTATTTTAAAAAAAAGCAGGAAGAAAAATTGCTACGGGAACAGCCCAATGGTGAAACCTATACTGACCTGGCAAATGTTTCTTTTCCTATGATTTTTTCTCTTTTTACTGCTGGGGTTATGCTCAATCATTCACTAAAACAAGGCTTGAGAATAACTGCCAGTATATAAGAAAAATGAAATATTGGGATATTCAGTGGGAGAGGGGAAAATATCTCATGCCAATTTTTATCCAGTCCAGGTTTCATTTTATAGGAAAAATATTTAAGTGAGAGTGGAATTTCTAGCTGTTGACTGCAATCAAGCTAATTAAAATATAAAAGGGTCCAACTTTTAAAATATTGCCAATGAAGATTATAGGGAGAAAGAAGTGGCAAAATATTAACAGTTATGGACTTTGGGGTTTACCCACAAAAAAAATACAAAGAGCTATTTAAGCAAAGCCTGTTTATTCAGGGGGGAGGTAAAAAAGATAGAGACAATGATTTTTAAAATATATTTATACAGGAGAGTTATACCGGGTTAGAAATGATTGCCATGCTGTGGAGAATTATTAAATCTGTTGCTCATCTGTGACAGACATATCTTGTGATTTCAATGTCTTTTCCCCCTCCTCCCAAACCTTCTTTTCTCATTTAGGTAACTTGTAAATGTTTATTCTGTGCTTCTGTTTGTGTACTTACTAACATAGCACACTAATATAGTATCTACAGGAACCAAAACTACACACATTTGGATGTCTTTCACATAAAAATGCATTTTGTGAAAGAACAAAGTAAGATGCTGGTGACCCATTAAATGCTCTATGTTAAAAGTTCGCTAGCTATGAAAGAGATTTCTGAGGACCGAGAAGTGAAAAATAGAAGTACATTATTAGAAGACAGAGACTTAAGAGGAAGAGTAGGCCACATAGTTTAACACAAGCTTTGTGGAAAATGTCTTGTTGGAGGTTAGCAGGAGAATCCCAACTATATAGTTCATTAAAGCTGTCCAGAGTTGTTTCAGTCAAGGAAGGTCGCACTTAAATAACCTGTTAGAACTCTTTGAAAATAACTCTGATATGACCAATAAGTAACACTTTTAAAATATAGCACATGTGGATTTTCAAGAAGTATTTGAAAAGGTGCCACATCAGAGGTTACTGACTAGGTAAAGAACCACTGATAAAATAAGGTGCTAGGTAGAAAATGGGGTAAAGAGATAAAATTTAGCCATGCATGGAAACATATTAGTTTCAAAAAGAAAAATGAACAGAGGACACAGGGGTCAGTTTTGAGACTTCACTTAATTATGCAGTACACGTTACTGGCATGAGGATACTGAAAACAAGGTCTCTAAGGATCTGATCCAAAGACCGTTGAAGTTAATGGCTTTGGATCAGAAATCAAGCCTGAACACCAGTCTACCAATCTATAGCTGTACTCACAGTCTGGAAACAAAAAATCAGTCAGAAGATTTGCATTCAATTAAATATTTGGACCAAATAATGAGAAAAAAAAAAGTCTGTAAAGTTTGACCTTCCATAGGTTTGAAGTAGTTCCAATTCCCAGTGCAAAAGCATGATCGTTAGACTGTCACTTTGGCTGTATTTCCACTGTAGAACAGATATAAAAGGTGCCCAAAATATGTACCAGTTCATATATTTGGGATTTTTTTTCTAAACTGAAAATGTTGTCCCATGATGCTCACCCCCCAAATTATCATTTTATGAGGTAAGTTATGAACCAAAGACAATAATGAAACTAGAGTCTAGACCATTTATTGAATTGTGACTGATTTGTAAAGTTTTCATTCAAAATTTGAAAGAGAGGATTTCTAACTCACCAACGGTTTTCTGATTGTCTTTAGGAAGGAAAACTTTTTCAGGTGTATTAGAATGTTATTGCAGGAGTGAAAATGTAGTCCCATTGTTGTTTAAAAGAATAGACATATGTGGTATCATTAACAGCAGTTACATACCAAAATCTATGTATTCTCTTCTGTGATTCAAACTAATTATCAGGTCAGAATGTCTTTCTGTTTACTGCTGCAATTTTGAGTGAAATGCTGTTGCATGGTCAGGTCAGGACTACAGCTGTTGTGAGCACCAAAATGTTGAAAGAGAAGATTCAAAAGCTGATCAACATAAAACAGTGATATAGAAGACGTTAAAGGTAATGGTACAATATTTTTGAGAAACTGAAAGGTTTCTGTTCATTTTCAAGTTCATATAACAGTCTCTATTACAGCAAAAGAGGGTGGGCCAGCACTGTTGAAATAAAATGGATTTCTTCAGGAAAAAGAGCTTGTCTGAAAGGCGAAAACCTTTGAGAACCCTTTTCAGAAATTTCATCACGTCAGGGAAATGGAATCACAGACAGCTTGCTTCAGAAAGTGACTCTATGAAATGACAACCATTTGTAATCCAGACTCACTACCAGTGATTCCCACGGTCAGAAACTGCTGGTAGTGTTGGTTGCAGAGGTAATGGGTAATGCAAGGTATCTCATATCTCAAAGACCTGCTAACTTCTCATCACTGCAGGTTTTCTAGGTGTTTGTTTTTCCAAAAATAGGTAGTACAAATGGCTTCAATGCAGTTGTTTTCCATGGAAGCCACCTGGCCATTGTTCTGAAGCAGTAGGCGAGCAAAATTCACCTGGAGGACTGCTTTCCCTAAGAATAGTGTCATCAAGTCTAAGCATCAAGAATATAAAAATCATATTGCCGTGATGGTATTTTCTGAATTTCTTTCCAACATTCTCAAAAGCCCAGGGACCACAAGGATAAATGGAAATGCACATTTCTGGTCTAATATCCAAAGGAAGATGAAATATTCCCAAATGTGCAAGCAAAACATTACCAACTAAATAATAACATAAGGCACTGTGTGGAAGTGCAGATGCATTGTTCTACTCACAAAATAGTTCAACCCAGAATATTTGATGGAAATGTAAAGAATCCTCATCAGAAAAGAGCTCACAGCTTCTAAGCTCCCTTTCCAATATGGAGTTTGAACTGGGAAACCCACTTGTGCATGTTTCTTGCTCTGTCATTTGTTGGAGAAGCTAATTTTTACTCATCATCTGTGGAGTTGCCAGGATCCACTGCTAATGAAGATCAATGAAAAGTAGCAAGATACATCAGAAAGTACCAGGCTTGGTCCTTGGCTGTACGACACCAAAGATCTGTTGATAACTGTAACAGGTTCCTCCTCAGATTCTCAATACATTTTTGTCAGAGAGAAATAGCAACCAAGTAAAGATGGTTGTACTCCTTCAAAGAGCCTATAAAAGTGAATTTCTATTGAATACATTGAAGAGAAATAAACCAATTAACCACTCTCATAGCAGGAAAATGTACAACAGATATCAAGGGGTTGCAATAAGGATGAGTTGCTTATGGCTTCTTCCACAGTTGGATGTGTAGGTAATGGCTTTCTACAGCAGTGCTGCTTTTAGTCTTTTATATGACTAAGAACACATGTAGTTCACAGAGCTGATGGAGAATGTTGTTGTATTCCTCTCTCCCATTTCTTTTAAATGAACAGATCCTTATCTGTTACCCTGACTGTGATTCAAACATTGGTTCCACAGGTAATTTAATTGGAGCCAGTAGTTCTGAGGGTTAGGTTAGAAAAGATGGATTAGTTGTTGCTCTTTATACTAATTGTCTCCTGGATAATGGCTCAGGTTTCTTAACTGTCATAGCAATAAGTAGAAAGCTATGCAAGACCAGAACATTAAATGTTGTAGATGAGCTCAGTTGAGAACTGGTATCAAACTAAATACAGATTTACAATTACAAAGTCTGTATTGATACAAATATTAGTTTGACAAGAGATGTCTTAGTAAATTTCTTTGAGTCCTTACTTTGCTGAAGGGTTTCTTCCACCTGAACAGGCAGACCATATACAAACTTCGATGAAACACATTCCTTGCTTTCTATTATCTTAGAGTTAGGACAGAACTTAAATTGACTGGTGAGTTTTTTTGGAAACCAGAGCACAAAATAAATAATTCAGTCAGGAGGAAGCTCTTAGAGCTACTTGGCTCATCTCATACAGTCTAGTGATATATTATCCTTATTGCAACCTCCCAGTACCTAAAGGGGGCTTACAAGAAAGTTGGAGAGGGACATCTTAGAAGGGCATGTAGTGACAGGACAGGGGGAACAGCTTTACACTGAAAGAGTAGGTTTAGATTAGATAATAGAAAGCTTTATTGTGAGGATGATGAAGTCCTGGAACTGGTTACCTAGAGAAGCTGTGGGTGTTCCATCCCTGGAAATGTTCAAGGCGAGGTTGGACAGGGCTTTGAGCAAGGTGTTTCTAGTGGAAGGTATCCCTGCCCATGGTAGCGGGGTTGGAACTAGATGATCTTCAAGGACCAGTCCAACCCAAGTCATTCTGTGATTCGACTATTGAGGAGATGAAGCTGTCTCCAATAGACAAGTTCTGAGAAGAAGCTGTTGAATAGCCTTCAAAAATCTGTCTGTTGTAGATCGGGAGAGTGTTACTTCCCCATTTAACATGGCAGAACAGATTTCAGCAGATTAAGAGACTAGTTTTCATTAATTTTATGCCTCTATAGGGGAAAGGAGAATCTGCTATCTTAGAACAAATCAGTACCAGGAATCAAATAAATTAAATAGCCTGCTACGCTTGAACAGGTAACATCAAAAGAGAGGGAGATATGAAGGGAATAGGTAGTCTGGCAGGCAGACAGAAAGAGGAAAAAAGAGGAAAGTGAACGAGACAGAGACAAAGAGAGTAAAAACACAATGAACTAAAAACCAAATAGTAAACTAAAATGTACAGAAGAAACAGAAAGAGACACTAGAGGTGCTACCTCAGAATCACTGACAGTAAAGGGACGTTAATGGTGACTGGGGCCGCCTACTTTTGGAAGGACTGCAGGGCTTCCAGCTTAGAGGTGAAATTCTAAACGAACCTTTTTTTCACTCATTTTTGGCCAAAAATAGAAGGTCAATACAAGATCAATCACTGAAGAATTATTCAGGACATTTTCGGTGTTTTTTCAGGTATAAAATATATTTTAAGAATAAAACTCTTGACTTAAGTAATAATTTAATAAAGTCAATAAAACAGCTTTCTGTGTATGGTGAAAAGTTCTATAACATACTTTTAGTTTTACATTTTAGTAACTTTTTAGAATAATTCAAATCAGGTACTATGGATTAGCAAATCAAAGCATCAGAATATATTTCTTTACATGTTATGAGATGGGAGAAATGCAGGTGTTGGTTTGAATCACTGCAATTGATTTTAATCATTATGTGTAGTCTGTAGAAATAGAAGATGATCTGCATATGAAATATTTATGTCAGGAAGATGGTCTTCAGAGTGGTTGTGCTAAATGTCTGTTGTAACATTTTTTCTTATGTATTTTGAATGTGGGTATAGTTTTTTATATTTCCTATGGGAAAAGAAAAAGAAGAAAAAGAAGACAATATCCTCTGTGGTCTAACTCAACTTTTTCTTTTAAAATAAAAAAGAATCTATAGATTACTACTGTCTGAATACACAATTCTATCATAAAAATGTGCTGGGTAATAAAAAAATGAAAATATTATTCTTTAACCATGTAATGTTGACTTTTTAGAAATACACAGTAAATGCAAAATGATTGCAAATGTTATGCAGAAATATTGTAAAAACCCCTTTTGCTGATATATGATCAAAATTCAAAATCCATTCTTCCCTACTTCTACTTATCCTGTCATACTTTTTTACCTCCCTCATTCTTAACTCTTGCCTTCTAAGAGAAATAACTATACCTCTCTGTTATTAATGGAAATATGACAATACTGTAACTCAAGCCTTCCCTTCTTTTTCAAGGGACACATAGCTCAGGATCTCAATGAGAAAGTGTGCCTTAAGATTTTAGCAGACATTAAAACATCCAGGTATTGAAATATTTATTGATTTAAATTTCAATATTGTCCTTGAGATGAAGAAGTAAAACTGCTCTGATTGATAATTCTTCAGTTCTTCCTTTGCCTCAAACTAGATCCTACACACATCTGAGGACAGTCCCCTATGACTCACATTGGTGGGCATCTGATGTGACACCATATTCATTCCTTTTGATGGAATCTATTCTCAGGGTTGATATATGAAGTATAAATTATTAATTCCTGCTCCAAATACTGCAAATTCTGACTTGTTTGCCTATATCTCCTATGGACACAAAATATCGCTGGGCATGTTAATTGCTTTGCATGGCTGCCACTTTTCTAATGAGCCTGGCACCATTAGCCCCTCGTGGCCAAAACTTTAATTGCCCATTTCCTCATTGAGACACTTGCATAAAAGCATTGATGGTTTTGATCTTAGACTGAGAAGCAAATCATACAAATATAATCTGCACTCCCAATCTCTCTCTCTCTCTCTCTCTCCCTCTCTCTCTCTCTCTCTCTATATATATATACATATGACAAGGGTACTTCTGAAAAGGAGCATGTAGCTTACAGCATATGGGTTTTTAGTACTTTTGAATTTCTTAAGTTAAGCAATTATTGGTCATTTTAACTCAACTTAGCAAAGACTCTAGACCAAAATACACTTGTTTGCGTGGATATAATATGATGAACACTCACTATTTAAATACATAAATTTAAGAAGGATAAAAATGTGTTTAAAAGACAAAATCAAAACTGTTTGGTGTGAGTTTAAAGCTGATTATATAAGAGGAAGTCTGTTTGCAGGACATGGAGTTTGCGTAAATCTGGGTGTTTTTTTAATCTCATAAATGCAAAAACTTTGGTAATCTTACCAATGTTACACATTGATTTTTTACGGGCTGATAAAAGGAGCTAGGGGTACATCTACAGTAGTACAAACAAAACCATTTTATTCCAAACCTTTAAAGACGCTTTGGAAGGAAAATTCAGAGGCTGCTTATCATGAACAATACATTTGTCATACATTTGTAAAAGAACAATTATCTTCATACCTGTTTCATATAGATAGTTACAATGAAGGTTTATTGGAGAAAATTATTGTCTTTTTTTTAAATTTTATTTTACCATGTTACAAAATTCACCAAATATGCAAAAGACAAAGCAAAACTAGGATGCATATCAGTACAATTCACATTCTTTCCGAGTAAGCCTAATTAACCAGTTTTTGGATTCTCTCACTTCTGGCTTTGTATTAAAGAACAGGACTTTATTTCTAATTACTTGTGATTTGAAAGGAGCGGCAGAAGTAATAGTCAAGAATTTTTTCTGAGTTTAGAGTTAATGCAGAAATGTTTTCCTCTCATTCTTTCCAAAGCTTTGATAAACTGACTTCTCTAAAAATGTGTTATTTTAAACGCATACCACAACTTTTTTTCACCCACTTGTTTTCAAACAATTCAACAAGTGGGTTTATCTGAAGAATAACTTTATTTCTGTTGTTTATATTTATCCCACACAAATGTTACCAAACAAATTCTTACAAATGTTTTAGACACTGTGCCGCTGAAATGCAAATGACTGGAACCAAATATTTCAGATATGCTGCTTTGCTCCTGTCAACACATTTGCATGACTGTTTTAAGGTGTTCTCTTTGGACTACTGGAGAGCTCTTTAAATGACAAGATGATGTTGGAAGAAGGAATGACACAAATTTATAATGAACCTCCAGGAAGGAATACAAATTAGTCTACATTGTAAAATTGAGAATTTTATTAAAAATCTGTGTCATCAGCATCATTTTAGATCTTATTTCTGTCATATTTTTCTCAGTTTCCTAGCATTTTCATGTCTTCCTTCCAGGATTGTTTGAACCTGCACTGCACTGCTTGGCCCGATGACATCATCTGATGCAATTAACTATCTTTCTTTCATGCTCTATTCCATTTTTAATTTAAAATTATAGGGCTATATCACTGTTAGCTGACTTTCATATAAATCAGTATGCTGTGATTTATAGGCAATAGCTAGGATAAATAGAAACAATACAGAATTAAGTTTTGACAAATGATCGTGTCTCTTCAAAGAAGGCAGACAAAATTCTTAGCAAATTATACAGACATATCCCCAGTTTCACATTTTAAGAGGAGAATTTATACAGAATTTGAGGCAATTTTGATGAAATTATGGGTAATAAGAATAATCTTTTCATTTAGATGAATCCCTAAAATACAAATTAAATAAGATGTAAATGTTATTGCTGCTTCATTATTCCTGCTCCTTTCCTGACTTCCAGCGCCTCTGTTGATTTACTATATACTTCCACAAACTAGAAATCAGACTCCAAGTTGTTTTTCTTGTCCATATTCCCCCTTCAAATGTTATGAGGTAGAGAGTAGGCCTAATTTACTGATATGTCTCAACGTTCCTTAAGTGATGTGTTTTGTATCACATGGGAATTTGACCTCTTCTTCTTCCATATCAATTTACTGGTAGTGACCAGAGATTGAGCACAACTTTCTTCATGATACCCTATAACTTATAGGAGAACATGCTGAGCTAGTAGACTATAAAATCTAAATTTTTGTCTATCCGGCTGTTGTCCACTTAAAAAACATTACCTTGTGCTTCCCACAACATTCGTGTTAGAGAAGAAAGGAAAATTTCTTATATTTTCTTTGGAATGCATTAACTGAGGTTATACAAGACTACATCTGAGAAGACAACCTAGTTTAGTGCAAGGCTCCAAGTATTGCTCAGTCACTCTGCCTGTCAGAATTAATGTCCTAAACTGACATCTGTTGCTGTCTCATCTGTTCTAATCAGAAGATGCTATTCCCCTTTCATAAACCTTATTCCATGCCACTCAAGAAAAGAGAGTGTTCTAAACCTCTGGCGAAGCACAGGTTATGCTGCTAGATAACACAACCCTTTAGTCTATGTAATGAACCTTTAGTATGTCCAAGGAGTACTCATTGCAATCCTATTAACATGCATTTTTTGTGCTTTCTTCTCCTTCCCAATCACAATCTCCAGCAAGTTACTTGTCTCATTTAGAGAAACAACTATAAAGTTAAACTCCCCATTTAAAACAAAGTGTGCCATCTGTGTCATAATATCATACAAAACACCACTACAGATCTTTTGTCACATTTCTCTTGGTAATGACAGACAAAATTATTAGAAATTAGAACTGTCTGAGAAATTATTCAGATACCACTCAGCTTAGCATGGCAGTGGCAGAACTTAGGAGCTGAAAGACAGAAGCATTCCTGCAAACCCAAGAACCACCTCCTGCTTCAGACAACATATGTTTCTGCCTTGATCAGTACAGGTCAGTACTCAGTAATTTCGCAGACAGCACTAAACCGGATGGCAGTGTCGATCTGTTGGAGGGCAGGCAAGCTCTGCAGAGGGTTCTGAGCAGACTGGTTTGATGGGATGAGGCCAACAGTATGGAATGCAATAAGATGAAATGCTGGGTCCCACACTTTGGTCACAGCAACCTCCTGCAGCGCTACAGGCTGGGGAAAGAGTGGCTGCAAAGCTGCCTGGCAGAAAATGGCCTGGGGGTGCTGGTTGACATTTGGCTGAACATGAACCATCAGCATGCCCAGGTGGCCAAGAAGGTCAATGGCACCTGGCCTGCGTCAGAAATAGTGTGGCCAGTAGGACCAGGGCAATGATTGTCCCCCTGTGCTCGGCACTGGTGAGGCCACACCTCAAATGCTGTGTCCAGTTCTGGGCCCCTCACTGCAAGAAGGACATCGAGGTGCTGGAGTGAGTCCAGAGAAGGGCAGTGGAGTTGGTGAAGGCTCTCAAGCACAAGTCCTCTGGGGAGCAGCTGAGGGAGATGGGGTTGTTTAGCCTGAAGAAAAGGAGTCTCAGGAGGCCTTACCACTCTCTACAGCTAAGAGTCACACATGCAGTGATTCCTGGGGATGGTGCTGTGCAGGGCCAGGTGCTGGACTCAATGGTCCTTGTGGGTGCCTTCCAACTTGGCATACTCTGTGATTCGGTAGTCATGTGGTTCTGCTATTCATAACATTTGCAGCTTTCTTGTAAAATGTGCATGAAAGGATACACCATTAAAACTTAGATATTGTGTTAGTGACATCCTAACACTTTCTGTATTATATTTCATTTTCTTCTATGCCTTTTTATGCATAAATTCTAGGGAAGGACAGATTTTAATTCTGTTCTCATCAGTGGTGTTGCATAGTGCATCTCTGTCCATCATTACAGAAGATGAATACAGTACACAGAGCTTAGGTACTGTATGGCCATGCCAAAATCCATACAAGAAATCTGAAACAAAATGACGTCTTGAAACTAGCCTTCCCAAAATCAAGGCTGGAATCCCACTTGTCTGATCTTCTTCATTCCAGGAGTGTCAGAGTAGAGCTGACAGTCCTCTAACATTTTGATGGTTCCATAAAAATATAGCGCAGATTCTGGCTCAAAGAGAACACATGGTATGTGAGAGAATGAGGAAAATTATACTCATTATTTAGTTCCTATGAATATGAGAAAGCAATAGAAAAAGCCATTTCAATTAAGCTATAAATTGAGCTAAAAGGAGAAAAGGAGCCAAAAATTCAAAAATGCATATACATGAGAGGCAGGAGACATACTACTCTCTGCATCCCAGACACAACTGCTTACATTAAAAAAAAATCCATGGTTGGTGGGGTGAGAATGGCTGCTGTACTGACATGGGTTCTCTGCCACAGAATATATTACAGAATTTGTGCTCTGTTTATAGCTGCTTGGAGATGTATTATTTAATTCAGCAATGAACTGGGGCTAGACTTTGCATGATAAATGCTATGGCAACGAATCCATGTTGTGTGGAATACCTTTGTAGATTAAAGTGCTTTGATTCATGCATTGCAGCTCATACAAATGGATGCTAACATACATCTAATCAACAATTCATGTATATGAGTCACATTCCTTGTAAACATTCACCATCAGAAACATTTATATTCATTGCCACATGTACACATAACACAAGAATTAACATGCACACAATATAAGATGCCTGCAAGCATATTCAAGAATATGCAGAGGAGGAATGTGGATTTTTGTGCCTTTCTATTAATTTTAAAAGCTAACTTCTGTTATTTTGACATATGCAAGTGCAAAGATAGGACTTTGGAATATTGCATTGGAAGAAAAAATTAAATGCAGGTCTCCTTGTAAGTCCTTCCAGATTAAACATTTCTTCTCGCTTATTCAGTACATGCTTAGTCTGTTAAACTGCTTCACTAATCTAATTACTAGCTACTTTTTAAAATAGCTTTTGTTACTAGTGAAAAGTGATTGTTGGGGTTGGAGGTGGCTGTCATATCTGACTTTCTAAGGCAAAGTAATATTTTTCATAATAAAAATAAGCAGATTTGTTTAAAATGTGAATGTATGAAATGAAATCTCATACCAGCAAAGTTCCAGAATTTTCATTTTTTTGGAACTTAACTTCTCTCCAAAGAAAGAAAATAAAAGTTATGCCCTACTATTCCAGAAACACTACCCCAGAGAGGAGGGATGGGGGAATGAAAATGAGAAAAAAAGTCTGCAACAGAATCCCCTGTTTGATCACATTTTTGTTCACTTTTTGGATCATGTGTGTATATTCTTGGGGTTGGTGATGTAAGATCAGACAAATATATTTCTTTGTACAACCTTGATGTCTTTCTGCACTCAGGGTGCATTTCTGCCTGTGTGCCTGACTGTCTCTCCTTTCAAATCAACCTGCAGCCCAAAGAGCTGACTTTGAGAGCTGGGAGGATGGTGGGGAATGTTCAGATGCAGATGTGGGAGCTTCAGGGTCCAGAAGGCTCTTCCAAAGGATTTTGCTGCCAAGAGGAAATCAGTGTCTGGATCTTCATTTAAACAATGTAAAACTAGGAGCAGTGATGGCTTGGTATCCTTTTCATGAAGTATCGCAACAGAAGTCTGCCAAGCTGGATCCAATCCTGCCTCAGCAACTGCTCAGGAGGAAAAGTGTGATTGCTGCAGGGCTTAGGTTCAGAAAAGGTGTGTTAAATTGTGTTGCTCTGTACTGCAGTGATTGAAAGCTGTGTGCATCTTCTGGACTTGGAATTTGCTGTCCTGACTTGGGGCCCTAAAGCTTCCTCAGTATTCAACGGAGGAGAGCCAGACTCATTGACTGGGATTCACAACAAACAGCATATTCACTGCTGTGGCACTCAAGGGAACACCAAAAAAAGATTTTTGTGACCAAGTTTTTACAGTCTCTTTTCTTTAGCATATCTGTGCAGGTGTAAACAGATGTTTACATCTTTGTAAACCCTTGTTCTCCTAAGGTTACTCAATACTCCTTTTCCTTTGTAAAGAACACAGTTTAAGTGTATGACCAGAGGAAAGAACTAAGGAACTGATCCAGGTGGAAAAAACTTTTTTTGTTTTTTTCTTGGCATGGGATCCATGGACCCAAGTCATGGCTCTTCTTGAGGTAGTGAGCCATTGAGGACACTGATGATGAAAGCAAGATCTCCATCAGTCTAGTTGAAATCAGAACTTTTCTACATAGCCTTATCACCTTCGAGATTCAGCTCAGCAAAGAAATAAATTAATCCACCGTATCTAACTTTATCCACCTGGAAGTACGACAGCTGGTCTAAGCTAATCATCTATGCTAATCATTTTCACCTTACAGTCACTGGAGGAAAAAACCTTGCAGATGGTGTTTCCTCCTTCGTTTCCAATATTTCAGGATGGGATGAGCTGACAGTTGGGGGTGCATATTTTTAGTGATTGCTAACTCAAGTCAAAGCCATAGTAATAGTGCAAGTGTGATTATAGCATATATATTTAAAATATGCATAAATTCACCCATTCTAAGTCAAATATATATACAATAGACAGAAAAAGGTAGGGCTGATCATTTAAAAACTAAGTGGCTCAGGAGAGCAAACACAGTCACTTCTGAAATACTGCAGCATTTCTTGTGGCATTTGAACCAGCTATGGAAAAGCTACCACAAGTGCGCTTCTGTATGGAGGTGACACACTTCTGATTGCAATATAGATATGTCCTGAGAATCTGACTGTACTTCTCCCAGCAAAGCAAGATCTAGACACCTAGGATAGTGCTAAATAATCTCAGAAGTTCCAAGAGGAAAAGTTAGATTGGAGATATTGTCCACATAACTGAAGGGAGTATGACACACAAGCTTGAAGATGCCAGGGATTTAAAAGCATTTCGCTGGCCTAGCTTCACAAATCATGCCCTTAATTATAAGATTTGTGTAATACTTTCAGGTATGAAACAGATAATCCTTTGAGAAGTGCAATATGTTCAAGAAAATTCTACATAAACTGCCCACTCAGTGAGCTGGAAGATAGCAAAATCCTACAGCAAACAAATGAACAACAAATAGAAGCAGGAAAATATTTATTTTGTCACTTAAGCAAAGTGTTTACCCAGTTAATAGTTTAGAATTTGGATATGTGCAAGACGTTTTGTTGTAAGTGTATAACTTCTCCTTAAAATAAGAGAAAAAATCTCAGCTGGAGCTATGTTTGGCTCTCATGTTGTAAAAATTCCATGAGGTAACAAAAGCAGTGGAAAAAATCAATTTGTTGTGGCTTCTACAGCTTTATGCAAGCTTTTTCTTTTTGCTTCATTGAAACTGTCTTCAAACTGAAATAGCGGAGCCAGTTCACTACAAGTGGTCAACAGCTTTTCTGCTTGTTTATGTTATTTACCACAGGAATACAATAAAAGTTCACGACCTACCTGACATAAATCTAGATTACTAAAATGTTACATGTGTTTTCAACTGGGAAAGTTGCTGTTTGAGTTAATAATAGGTTTCTTCAGGCAAAATAAAGATGTGGCCTGGAACAAATTGACTATCTGGATAAGAACCTCAGTCTTCTCCCATGTGTGGATAGTTCACAAGCATAATAAAAAGCGAGAGCATTAATACTAAGTGTATGAGAATGGTTTGGGCTTTACTTTTAGACCAAGGAATATCTGTTCATTTCCATGGCCTGACAGAAACCTTGAAGTCTCTTCAGACATTTTGTTCATGCCTATTTGGAATCCTTTGAACTCCCTGTAAATCTCTTTTTCTGAGGCTGATGTCACCAGTTTAGGAAGGGAAAAAACAGTGAAGCACAGCATTATGTGAGAGGATGATTTGTTACATGACCCTCTATTTGCAAGCTTGGATCTGAAAGGGGCAGCAAGTTTATACAACTAGTTAAAATACCTTAAAATTATTGTAATTGAATCTTTCACAACTGTGTTCTTAATGCCATGCATTTTAATTTTCAAGTTTCTTTATAAGGGATATTAATAACAGACTGTTAAATTAAACATAGTATAATCAATGCATTGAAATCATTAAACCTCCATCCATATTTACATGTGGTAATTAAATTCTGCTTCATATTTGTTAGTTTACTTTTCTAGGGGAGCGAGAGAACCTCATAAAAATTCATATTAAATTTCAATAACTTTATAAAGGGAATTTGTCATACAACTTTGATGTGGCTTTATCAACCCCTGTCATACCTGGATTAACTTTAGCCTACTACTGAAAGTATAAGTTATCCCATGGTAATGGAGCCAGTATATTCTGCTATGGAAAAAGATTTGAGGTTACCGTGAACAACTCGTTGTCTCTGCTTGAAATTTTAGTCTTAGATACACAGATAAATAAGGGAAGGTGATAGATTCAGGCATCCACTCTTTTTGCCAAATGAGGAGAATTAGGCTAAATGATGAATTCTGAAAAAATCCCCAACAAAGCAAACCAAAGAAAAACAAAACAAAAAACTCCTCTCCCAGTAGTTTAATCAAAGCATTTAGTAAAATTTTGGCTGCTGAGAACATATTAAACGTGGCCTTTTACAAAGCTAAACTAGAATATAAAGAAAGGCTAGATTTGAAATGTTTATAGTGATGATTAACCTATTTACTCATTGTGAATTTTTACCTCCAATAAACCTGGAGAAAGAAAATTGTGCTCAGCCTAAAGGTCAAAGAACACATGAAGACCTCATATATCGCTGAACTGCATCTTGGAAATCAAATGAGTGCGGTAACTCATTGCCAGATGACACAATCAGGATCAACATTCACATCCACAAAAGTCATGTAATTTTTGTCACCTTGTAGAATGATCCTAAAAGCCTGCATTGCAAAATATTTCCCAGACAACTTGAAAAATAAGAGAACAAGCAAGTGAGAACCCCTGACCTTCCCTGGACATTTTATCAAAAAAACAACACAGATTTTCTTCCACCAGTCCTTGCAATCCAAAACACATTTACTATTTCGCATCGAGAAACCACTGCTCCTAGTTGGGTCTTACTTTCTTCTGTTGCTCCCAAAAAACACTTTTTCAAAATTCCCTAGGTGAGATTTCAAATAAAGGCTCCTGGAACTATAAGGAAAACAGTACTGAACAAACACTGTTTTCTTAGAGGAATGGAAACTCAGACAGATAAAACTCAGTATGCATCTGTGCATAACAGTTACTGTCCTTTAAAACTCATTTGACATTATTCATCAAGAAACAAGGATAGGTTTATTAGGATGGTCATTTTTCTATGGTTTTGCCTGTTAATAAAGGATACAATTAAAAATATGCATATCCTAAAGGAAGATTTTATATACATTCTATACTCATAGTCTATAATTCCATCTTTAAGCTCTAGTGGTTTAAAAAGTTTCTCGTTGTTTAAATCTTTATACTGTAACGATATTTCCCCACTGCTATAAATTCTATTTAATTATTAATCCCATGAAAAACTGATAACTACTAGTCCACCATAATGCAATCCTTTCATCTCCAAATAGAGTAGAGGAGGTAATATGCCACTCTTGAAATCTTTCTTTAATCCTTTTTCCTTTTAGAATACAGAGCCATGAAGATTTATCACAGTTCCATAGATTTCAAAAGAAGACTACGGCTTTGTGATGTCAATCCATAGGACCGTAAAGATGCTACTTTGCCAGAGCTATATTCTACTTCTAAACTGGAATGAGGAAATTGGTTTGCAGTAGAATATATCTTATTACCCAATTATCATATCAGGCAAGCAAAGTCGTTGTTCTACTTTTTTTCTCATTTCAGTTTTTAATCACTGAACAAGTTTCAACAATGTAATTTTGAGTATTTCATAGTTTTATTTTTATACACCCAAGCTAAAAGATCTTTTTTCCCCTGACTTCCATTATAAATGTGTTTTTCTTTACAAAATGCATTTGTATCCAGTTGTGAGTGTTCATGTCAATTAACTCTTCTGTTTTTTGCTTCAGAAATAATATAACTTGAAAAAAAAAATTAGTCCCTAATGCTTTACAATGCTAATTTTCATTTATCCGAGCAACATTCTTGTCACTTTTATTTCTGAATATTACCA
Source organism: Origma solitaria (assembly GCA_013397895.1). Taxonomy (NCBI): domain Eukaryota; kingdom Metazoa; phylum Chordata; class Aves; order Passeriformes; family Acanthizidae; genus Origma; species Origma solitaria. Next base: position 798,667 of record VZRL01001198.1, read on the forward strand.
TGACTGTCTTTTGACTGTTCCACAATTACATGGATGTAAAGATGATGAAAGTATAGACAGGTAGCCTGTCTATACTCATCACATACCAATATGCTTTCAAAGGACTTTGCTATCCCAAAATCAATGATTATTGCCTTGCAATTTCACATTTACTTGTCTGCAACTAAACTGAAAACAAAACACAACAGAAAAAGTAACCACATATCAATAGTAGATTGCATGCCAAACATACTTTCAAAAATGACTGAAAGAAAAAAATCAAGTGTCTGCACCTGAGGAAAAACTGTCCACTTAAACAAGCTTAGGTGAGATGCAAGCTCCTTTCGAAGATGAGTTATTTGCCTTGGATGACTAAGCTCATATAATGTCAGGTAACACAAAGATTGCTGCTCTTTGGAATTTCCTATGTGATCCATGAAACAACAGATCCCTGTAAGAACAACAGCAGAATTATCTGGCTCTGCTGGTGATACAGATAAATTTATTGCTGCTGAGACAAGGCTTACAGAAATATTACTCCAATACCTTTGAGCTGCAGATTTCTTTAAAAAAAAAAATTCAACCCACAGACATCAAAACGAGATAATGTCTCTTTTTCTTCTCAGTCTGGGAAGTCTCTCCCTCTCTCCGTCTCTCCCTCTCTGTGCAAGAACCGCCTTACTCATACAGTTCCGATGCGGTGGAGCATGGCGTCATGAGATGCTTATTCCTGAATTTAAATGGAGTGTAACGATAGCGATCCTCCGTGAAAATAAGAATAAGGTCCCGATCGGTCTTAGGCCACCTTCACTGTCATCAGAAGGTGAATTAAAAGGATTTGGCAATTCCGTGGTCAGCTTCAGCGTGGATCTTCCCAGTTGCAGCGGATGTGACCAGCTGGGTACCGCGCAGTGCTCCACACAAGCACATACGCGTAGACATACATATAGGCACAGGCGCACATACAACTTCCTTGCATGCTGAAGCAAACTCCTCCCACGCTCTGTTCCTGGTGCACATCTAAATGGCTGTTTTATACGTATTAACCCTGTGAAACGCTGTAGGACTTTGCTATTCACCTCCCAGATAATAAACTATCCGTTTGCAAGCCTGTCACACAGTTCACAGATCAAAGAATCAAGGTGTCAACAGCCTTCTTTAGTATAGTTATCACTGGTTCTTTACTGCCTAGTTATGCTTGCATAGCCCTTAGACATTTTTGTCCTGAGGTTGCTTACCCCATTCAAGTACTCTATTTTCCTTTTCACTGCGTCTGTGCTACAGGCTTGCTGGCTGAAAAAATATCACAGAAAAAATGCAGCAGTGCCACCCTTCCCCCCATTATTTAATTATCTTTCCTCCCATCCTGCCTGTCTACTTTTATTCACAGTTACTTTTGCTGTTAAAAAAAAAAAAAAGGAAAAACAGAAAAAGCAAGGATGACTAAAAATTTTACATTAGAGTATAATAAGTGGATATTTATTTAAAAAAGTTTTAGAGAGACTTGCTTTATTTTAGTGTATGTTCAATAGTTTTTAGGATATAATCTGGATTCTACATCTTCAAGGAAAAAAAGGAGGGAGTGAGACACACAGGCAGGAAGATGGGCAGCCTGGCTGGGGGCAAGATTTATGCTTCTTTAGTAGAACGAAAAGGTGCCTCAGTTTTCAGGCTGTGCTCTTTGGACTCGGTCTCCATACCTTACTTAAAAAAGAGGCATATGAAGAGCAAGTTAGTGCACAACTCTTTCTGCCAAGACAGTGCCGGTGCCAGTAATTTATGAGCAACGGGCTACAGCTGTGATCTCCAGCTCTTAGGCTGGTTTGGTATTTCAGTAATTACAACAGTTTCATTAACATTTAAAGGGAATAGTCAGCTCAATATCTGTAAAAGACTATTTTGTACAGCATGGATCCATTCTACATTTGCATTTGACATTTGATAATCTCTACACATAAGCTCTGAGCCAGAGAAATGAGATGTCACACACAGGAAAAATTAACCCAGATGTAACTTCTTAGTAAATCTGTGAAATGGTAGAATAAATGTCCGAGACTGGTAGCGTTATGAAGAACACCTATTTCCCAGTCTTACATTCATTTTAAACATGAAAGATCATTTTTATATCATTATTTTGTACTTTTGACATTTCTGGATATTTAAAAGAAATAGAAGCAGGAGGCCAGAGGAGTAGTGAAATAATCAACAGGTCAGATATGCATATATATTTTCTATTTTTATTTAATAAAATCAGACATGTTTTTGGAAGGTCAACTTTATTTTATAGCAGTCTTCCTTTTAGGCTATCATTCTCCTCAGCAACTGCATTTCTACCTTGAACAGCTGAGGCAATTAACTAGACTCCACAAAGAAACATCACTGGCATCAGCATAGAAGTAATAGAAGGTAAACAGGAAATAGCAAATATAATTCAATGTTTAAGGTTTAAGTTGCTGAACATGGGAATAAACAATCATAAATTCTGCATACTTCATGAACTTCAGAACTAGACTGTTCTATAAAAATGTTAGCTCAATGTTCAGCAGCAGTGAGAAAAAGAAATTGTTAGGAACTACTGGGAAAAGAGTAAGGAACAAAACATAAAATATCATTGTCTAATTGCATAAAACTGTAGTTTTCCCGTATCCTGCACACTGACTAGTTCTGATCCACCATAGCTGAGGAATGTGGAAGAAATCGAGAGGGATCAATAGAAGGTCCCCAAAGAAACCAAACTCACAGAATGGTGTCCTTAAGAGAAAGGATCAAATAGATGCAGACTGCTCAGCCTAGGGAACTAGAAGAACATCGTAATAGAGCTTCTTGCAGTGATGTGACCTTGCAGACAAAATAGGGTGACCTACTAGACAAACAAGATGTGATATCTAATCCTTATTCACGCAATATCAGTTCAACTTTAAAATTTCTTGCTGTAGGGAGTGTGGATGCAAAAACCATTTAAGTGTTCAAAATCAAGGTCCTCAGAAAACAATATTTTATGTGTCAACCTAACCACTGTCTGTTTAGGTTATTCTGTGATTGTTTGTATCCATGACATTTGGAAACATGATGTCTTTCTAAACAACTAAGGGGAACAGCCAGTAAGAAAAAGACCCTACAGTTTTTTGATGCCAACTCCCCCGTGTCATCCTATGACACAGCTGTGCTACTGCCAGAAGCAGGGACAAACAGTGGCCATGTCCTTAGAGGGAGCTGTGGATCACCAAGGTCCCCAAAGCACCCTCAATCTTATTGGGAACCCTCCATCAGAAAACTGTACATGTCTCATGGTGTTGCATCAAACATGAAGAATTCCCTGTCTGGGGAGGGATCTCGGTGTTTCCATGCCAGCTGGAATGTGTATAAACGAAGAGCATCTTTTTTGGTCCCCACATCCAATGGATCAAGACTGCGACAATTACTCCAACCACAGACATCAAACTTGCAATAATCACGTCTTGTTGCTTGATCCACAGGTGGTAATAACTTTCCTCTCCACTATCTACTCTTCTTCCTTCCTTTTCTTTGATTATTTTTTCTATGAATTTTCTTCATTATTTTTTAACACTTTTATAGAAAAGAACTAAAGTGTCCATGCATCTTCTTTCTGTTGCAACTAAGTAGTTGTAAAATAAATCTGTCTCATACATAGACAACCAGTCATTCAGTGTCATTTCACTCTAATTCACCCCAAGGAATTTATTAAGAGGATCGTCACTTACCCTGCCTCAGAGGAAGGTTACAACATTATGTTCTCATGAGATGAAGATTATCTTCTCTCTAGCTGAAGAAATTCCCAAGTAGTGAATTTGCTGGAGGTTGGTAAAATATTCTGGATGACATTCACTATAATCCTTGTAGTATTTGAATATTCTTTCCTAAGCATCTACTATTTTCTACTATCAGAAACAATAAGGATACTAAGATGGTTGTTTAGTATCACAAATTTTCTGCTCTTCTGAAGTAGTCTTATCAATCTCCTGAAGGAACCAGAAAACATATTGTGTCATTAGAGGCAATTCAAATGGAATTTCCTGTTTCTTCCTATGTTTCTTTTCTATAAAGGAAATTGCTTCACACAAAGGCTTTAGACTTCATGAAAGATAAAATAATTAATTTGTATTATCTTCTAAGAAATAATTTTAGAAATTTGAACTGTGCTGTGGAAGCCTTCTCACTGAAGCCTGGGGAAAATGTCAAGGCCAGCCAATGCCAATGTAGCAACCAGATAATAGGCAAGAATGGTTTGAATCAGTGCCACGTCCCACCAGATTTAGCCCTTAACAAGTCAATACAGGAAGCCTTCTGAAAGCTCCGTTTAATATATGCTTGAATTACATTAGTGTCATTCCAAAAACTGGGAGGAACGTTAAGGGATTAAATATTGCCCTGTGCTGCATCTCTCTACTATGTCCATTTAAAAAAAAAAAGTGTATTTCCTGAAGGAGTCATAGCTGGTAGAGGTCTGGTGAGATTCTTGTAGCCAGAGGAGCTTTGAAAACTTGGGCTAACTGGCAATTTGACTTGAACTTTTTCTTTAAAATGATTTTGACTTAAAAATTAATAAATCTTTTGTTACTGTAGTCAGACACAAACCGAACATTTTCTATTTTCACAGTCAGTGAAAGAAATGAATAGAGTCTACTTTATGCAATAAACAACAAATATTTATTTAAATGCAATTCTACTAGCATTTATGTTCACAAATGGCGGAATATGTATTTTAGCACAAGCATCAGTCCAATATCACGATGCTATTTCAGAAATAAATTTTTATAAAAAACAAATGTAAAAGAAAACTGAAAACTCCTCTGGATCTTTCTAGCAAATAGAGATGTTTAAAAACCGTAAGCATCAAGGCAGATTTGGGAACACAAAAATACAAAAATATTAATATAAAATTACTGATAATCTATGGGTGCAGTTTTAGTATATGCATGCCCTGGCTCAAACGCTGGGCCACTCTATTAGCTGAACATTGTGTACTGTAATTTCATAGAGAAATAAAAGAATTCTGAACATAAAAATTCATTCTACCAGTTCAAATTAAATTATTTTTCCATTCCTTTATGGCACTAATGGCCCTTTCTCAACATTATAAGGTCTAAGATGTAATGAATTTCTGGATTTTAAAATTTCTGATAAATTTTGTTGTTCATTGTCGTTGTGCAGCTGATTTGCTATTCACATAGAGTCCTTTTTGGAGAACTGTGAAAAATAGTCCTGTGTTTGTCTTATGACACAAGGGCAATTGAGCTCCAATCTCATCCAGATAATTTGATCTGAGAACTAAAACACTTTGTTGAATATATGTTGCATGGATATTAAAGTGCAGCATCAGCCTAGAAACAAGGTATTCACAATTTCTATGCATTTTAAACAGCTGGAGAGTTCTAGTCTTAATTCTCATTGATTGAAAAATGAGGTTGTACAAACTATATATCACACTGTGCTGTCATAGAATGGTTATAATATATTTTCCAGGTGTTCACAAAAAAATACAATACAGAAAGTGAATGAATAAATGTGTCACATTCTACACATGTGATTAACATGGAGTGGTTTGGGTAATATTAGAGACCAATTTTCTGGCTGAAGCACAAAATAGTAACAGATACCCTCTTGTCAGAATTTATGTACAAAGAATACATGAGGTTTTAAAACTGTGGTAGAAAAGAAGAGACATGCAATTTTCTGCAGCAGAAATCTTTTTCTGCTCTCCTTCTAAAGAAAATACTTGGAATTCTCAGCACAAATTGAAAATTTGTTGCATGACTTTCATAGCACCCAACTAAGGCAAACACCTGAGATGAGTTCAGCTGGGACCTCAGCCAGTGAGCTCTCCTGTCACTGGAGAAAGAAATATCCCTTGATGATGTTTAGTGTGAGGCTTCTCCCATGAGCCAAACCAGTGTGTAAAGTAAATTGGCTTGTTCTCAAACTAGAGATGTTAAAAAATAGGTTGCTAACCATTGAATTGGAAGTGAGAAAGGCAGAGAAAGCTGCAAATAGCTCGATACCACCAGACTGCAGGGAGTATTGGGGCCTGCCAATGTGTGTGTCTCTTACCTTCTGCCTTGGCAGTAAATCGAACACAGACACCAGTGTGAGGTACACAACAAGCTATCATTTTGGCTGGGAAATGGCAGTCACAGTCATGTGTGCATGTGTGTGTGCTTGTTTGTGACAAGTTCCAATGCAGCCCACCTCCCAGTGGACTGGCACCTGGTGCTTTTGAATGTGCCCCTCAGTTCCACTGTGGGAAACTCAGATATTAGCCTAAGTGTCTTAAGTCAAGAATTCCATTAGAATATAATAAAATGCAAGTCTTTTGAAGACACAACATGTGATCATTTTTAGAACAACGGCAAAAAGTTAGACTTTCATTCTGGAGTGCCGTTGTAAATATTCCTTTCTGTTTTCCTCCTTTGGAGTTGAAATATTTAAAAATTTCTTGTTAGCTGCAAGATTATTTCACTTAAAGCTTTTTGAAGACCTTTCTGAAAAGTAATTTAAGATTTTTTGAAATTGCTTTGATATTTCAGTTAAAAATGCAATTAATTTACTTTATCTTTTGCTATGGTGAAAAAATGAAAGCTAAAATCTTTAAATTATCTATTTTACATAAACAAACATATATGTTGCTATTAAAATTTTTCTTTTAATTTAACTGAATATTTTTTTCTAATCCAAAACTAATTTACTGAGGGTTTTTTTCTGTTTGATATTAGAAACAATGGAAACATAGTTATTCATTAATATTTTTATTCAGAAATTAAAATTCTGTTCTTGCTTTGCACAGAATTCAGATGTATAATTCTGAATGGTCTGCAGAATGCCTTCAATGCTTATGGATGTCATAAAGATGGCCTTTAGTCACCAAAAAAAGATAAAACTGTAGGAACAGTGAAGGGGAAT